>CM056713.1:5889478-6479200 GCA_029849275.1 Papilio elwesi
GTTATATAAGCTATATTATTGTAAAGTTTCATTAAAATCAATTTAGTAGTTTTTGCGTGAAAGAGTAACAAACATCCATACATACAAACTATCGCATTTATAATATTAGTAAGATTTCACCAACAGATATAGTGAGTCATGAGAAAAGTTTATGTACAGACAATTATATTTTATACTATAGATATGTTACACTCATACAACCCGTCACCCGTCAAAAGTGTTCCAAAGACAGAGACAGCAACATTCACATGTCAAATGGTGTAACAAGCATAGCCTTATTAAAATAATAAGAAAAAAGAGGACAGCTAGTGTTTGTCACTTACGCGTAAATGTAAGCACATGACGTAAGCTATAGAAAAAATTACAATGTCTAGACGGGTCGATTGGCGTTGTTAGTAAGATACTTGCTTATCACGCCGCAGGTCGTGGGTTCGATTCCCACGCAGGATAGACATTTGCGTGTAATGTCTATTTGTCTTGACTCCGGGTGTAATTGTCTATTTAATTATGTATTTAAAAAATAAAATTAGTATACGTAGTATATCAGTTATCTGGTTTCCATAGCACAAGCTTTGCTCAGTTTGGTATCAGATGGCCGTGATGTCCCACGATATGGTAACTCCTTCAGACGTGTATACTCAAAACAGGCACGAGAATAGTTCAAGTAAAGGAAAAATAAATGGTAAAGCCTGTTGCTGGCGCATGATGTTCGAACCTATAAGATTTTCCCCATCTGTTGCACGAATGCCGGCTCGGCCGGTGAAATACCTCGACCTCAGAGAAAATAAACGTGAAGTAGAAGTACTCTGCGTTTCGTCTGATGAGTGAGGTGCAGGAGTCCTTTCAGTCCTCTTCCACTTCCCACCCTTTCCTCATAAGGATAGGATGGGAAAGGGAAGGGGATTGGGTTAACGGGGAAAAGGAAATATCCTTTTTCCTGTCTATGCCCTCCTCTGTCGTTTACAAGTAGGCATCTGCAACACATTTGCTTGTTGCGGATGTCTATGGGCAGCGCTCACTTAACATCAGGTGATCCGCTTGCTCGTTTGTCACCTTATTCCAAGAACCTTGAACTGTAACAAACTTTTGTGTAATTTACTCACCTGTGGAACTGACGCAATTATTTCAGGCAAAATTAAAAAAAAACTAAGTATATTAATAAATAACTTATATATCACAAAAATGTTAACAATATCCATTCACACATATCAATGTTACCATTTCAAATAACTTGAAGCGATTATAGATTCAAAGTTTAGAGGTCTAAGAGCGATATTACCATACACTGATGACAGACAACACTGATGGTTTGATTACAGTGCAACATTTTTATATCAGGTACAAAACGTGCAAACATGCAGTGGCACTCGATTTTTTTTGTATACAGGTTATAGGCTTGAATCAAGTTATGTGTTGAAGCGATTTAAAACAGACAAAACAAGCAAAAAAAAATTTTTTAAAACTCCCTAGCACCCACTTAATACCCACTAAAAATATACATACCATCAGTTCCAGAACTCAGTTCTTGCATCAAAAAACATATCTATGGAAGCACCTATACAACAACTTTGTTGTAATAATTTACCTATCAACATTTATAGTGACTGTATCAATATAAGATCTATTTTTTTTATGATAATTATAATGACTCGGCATTTGTCCGGCCCATATTCTGCTGATTTAAGTAATTTAAGTGCACTGCTTAGATTTAATCTATACTGATAAATGAAATATCAAAATAACATTTCCATACTCAATACACATGATGCATATACGGTACTTATAACGAAAATACAATTTTTAAAATTTTTGTCTGTCTGTCTGTTTATTCCGGGTAATCTCCGAAACGACTGAACCGATTCGGATGGGACTTTTACTAGAAGATAGCTAATATTGTCGGGATTCAAATAGGCTAATTTAATTTAAGCAAAATATTTTGGGTTCCGCGGAAAAAGTAAAAAACCCTCGAAATTTTTTTGAAGAATTTATTTCCACGCGGACGAAGTCGCAGGAAACAACTAGTTACAAATAAAAATAATAAATTATAATTATGGTGCCGTGAAATTATTATACAAACAAAGATGTTTAATATTGACAAGGTCACTATAAATATTGTTCGACTAGATAGCGTCGTTACACAAGCTGTGCCCTGTGCTTTCACCCGCTGATAAATTGAAACGAAATCGGAATATTCTTATACCAATTTCTAAAGAATTATAATATTTCGCAACGCGATTATATTTTAACTTTCGTCACAAGTATTTCTTTGCGCGCTCTCTCCCTCTTGCTTCATTAAGCGCACTCTCTGGCCCTAAATGTGGTAGTGTGATATTCAATAGCCTTTTGTAGTAATTGGGCTGTAAAATGCAAAGCGATTTTGTCGTACCTGTTGAGCATTCTAGAGATTAGCACGTTCAAACAAACAAACTCAAGTTTTATTATATTAATAGTGATATTCTCGAATTGTCTCGAGTACTTAGTAGTTAATTAATTACTGGACCTAATATATAGAATATCGATACACCAAAAACTCGATTGCACGATACTAACACACGTAATAACCGCCACCGCTTGTGACTTGTCCGTTCGACGCATCAGCACCGCTCGTAAGCAGATATTTGAAAGATATTCGTCAGTCTTGTACATTATTTATTGGGATTTATTTAATCAGCTTACACGAATTGTAATTGTCAACGAATATAGACAGAAAAAATGCCTGAACTTTTTAACATAATACATAATATTTGTTTTAAAACTTAGTACACCATTTTCAGTATTTTCAGATATTATTTTAACTCTTCAACGGGAACCCTACTTAGCTGTCCGGCTGTCTGTCTGTCACCAGTCTGTATCTCACGAGCCGTGACAGCCGTGTAGTTAGACAGTTGAAATTATCACAGATGATGTATTTCTGTTGCCGGTATAACAACAATAAAATAAATATTTAAGGGTAACATAACATGGTTTTTATAGGTGATGGTACGGAACTCTTTGGAAGACATCTTCCTTGTTGAAACTGGATTGCAGGTCAATATTGACCTTGGCCCAGTTGTCATGCTGTCGAATATATGATACGAATTTTTTAAAACAATTAGGGTCTGTTATAAGTAATGGAATGTGGTGGCGCAGGCTAAATATTTTTTGCGACATTTATCAGAAGCTTCCGTAAACAAATGTGCTATTATTTTTATTTTTATAAGTACTTTTTTCGTTTATGTGTCACAGTAATTTGTGTTTACGTCGGTTTTTGGGTCCACAATAATATCATGGAACAGTGAGTAATAATAGTCGGGGTATTAAAAGAGGTTCATCGTTTGAAGATGACATTTGCTTGCAGTAGGTACACACACTGACAATTAAATGGAACATATTTGATTCGAACTTTATATCGACTACTATTACCGCCGCAAATTGCTGATGCGCCTGATCACCATTTTGGTGACGTAGTTTTTTAACATTGAACACAGAGCACAATATGACTAATATCACCATGGCAACTAATAACAACATTTGACATTTACCTACAAATACTTAACTTTACGTGAAATGAAATTATAAAAATTGCCAGTGAGGAAAATGCGGCCGGCCAAGTGCGAGTCGGACTCGCGCACGAAGGGTTCCGTACCATTATCTATAAAAATGGCATCGTGTGTGGCAAACTACCCATAGACATCTGCAATTAACTAATGAGTTAGAGATGCGTTGCCCACCTTTAATGGACAGGGCAAACAGAAAATGGTTATTTCATATATATAGAATACTCTACTTGACGTCTGTCTTCTGTGAGGTCGTGGTATTTCACCGGTCAAGCCGGTCCTGCAGTACAACAGATGTTGTTGTTGCGGGCTCTACCACTGTGAATTTTATTTCATCAACATAAATACATCATCTTTCAAAATTTCAACTGTCTAACTATCACGGTTTATGGGATACAGTGGTGACAGACGGACAGACGGACATCAGCAACTTAATAATAGGGTTCCCGTTTTACCGTTTCGGTACGGAACCTACGGAACCGAAAACGAGTGCCACGGGCGACAGATAGTTGAAATAATTGTCGTGTGCATTGCAAGCATTTAGGAATGGTTTCTCACACTGTCTATGATATTTCCAAACGTAATAAGTTTATCTATTAAAACACATTTATCATTTTATTACCCTACTTCCTGAACCTCAACTCTATTTGATTGAAAACATAACCCTATTGTATGTAGTATGTCGTATATTGTATGTAGTATATATGTATATGCAGATAATATAATTAAATTCATAGCTAGATTCCAATTACGTTTGTGTATCCGATCTGTTGGTAAATTGTTAATTAATTTACCTGATATAAATCAAAAATAAATGATTTTAAGACTACAAATGATTTTAAGGTGGTGGTTTTTGGTATTAAGCAATGTTGGCCCCAGATTTAGCTCGGTATCCCACTTCTGATTTATCAATGTACATATTATCTAACATACAACAACATCGTATAATCTCGGTCATGATGAAATAACAGATTAGGGTATAGCTTCTTAGGCCGTATCTTTAAAGACCATAATTAATCCCTGTCGTAAGAAGTGGGATATTAGGATAAACCTCCTATTTTGAAGTTTTGCAAAGAGAGAGTGAAGACAATAGCTGGAGGTCCCTTGCGAATTGTCCGGAATGTTCATGACGTCACTGCAGTCTCACTGCTAATCACAAAATTGCTGGGATCATATACTGGTTAACTAGTATTAAAACATACATTCAAACATCGGGTACACACTCAGGCCGAGATAAATAGTCGCAAGCATGAGTCAAAAGTATTTCTTCTGAAAGTTCGACTTTGGTTTGGTTTATTACATAAGATACCTTAAAATGAACACGATAAAAGTGGTAAAATAACAAGTAATTCCATATTGTGTTCTAACTTAATTAGTTACAATACACGTATAAAATGGTATTAAATATTATATATATGTTCACACGATTATCACGAGTTGCTACTCAATGGTTTTTTGTTCCATAAAAATAATCGAGCATCCAAAAACTTGTAGTCTATCATTAAAATAATAAAACACTAAAATCTACTGTATCTACTAGTGTGTTACACAACAATAGGTAACTCAAAATGAACCATAACACCTTAGTAATAAGATTGAATTTTGTTTAGATATTATGTTGTAACAATGTTCCTTCGATTTGAGTAATACCCTCTAGTATAAGGTACTGAAAGTAAAATTTAATCCGCCTTATAATTATAATGGTAATAAATCTAAGTCTAGTGATGTTACTTAGTAAGCTATATTTATCTATCGATAGAAAATTATAACGAAGCGGATTCTAAAATAGTTAGATGCGTACATGTATAAATGCGGAAGAGGCGAGAGAGGTGTGCCAGGACCGTGACAAATGGAAATCCGTAATCTCTGCCTACACCGCTGGTTTAGGGGCGTGAGTCTAAAATAATTCGTTTTATTCTAATTTTAAATAGGGATAGGGGAAAGAGGATTGGATGGCAAGATAATGAATAGGAAAAGGAAATTTCCTTTTAATTACTTTTATCATCTGTCCATTAATAATATCAGCCTTTTTTCACAATGTTCCCCCTGCAGGGAGGCCTCCTCTCCGAGAGAGGGAATGAGCTGTCCACCACGCTGGCCCGGTGCGGGTTGGTGGATGTCACGTGTCTTCGAATTTGTGGTTCTAAGAACTACCCTCACGATGTTTTCCTTCAACGTGTTTGGAGCTGTGGTGATGAAATAAATTGCACAAAGTAAACCGTCGATCTTTCCATTAAAGGTAGGAAATCAATGCCTATTATAACCGGTTGCTTAATTTATTTGCCAATAATCTTGTAAAATAATAATTTAATTGTAAGATTAACAATAATGGCAACTTGTAAAAAGATTAAAAATAAGACCTGATAGGTATAAATAACGAATTTTGTGTTTTTACTATTTTTTTAAATGTTATTATTTTTCTGTTCAGTATATGAAATTTCGATATCGACAATTGGTCTACGGCCAACACTAAACCACAAAAATCTCGTCCGTTACCGAGCAATTATCGAAATAATTCTCTCAATTCTCGAACTCGATCGTAAATCAACGTTATTCACAGGAGTTAATCATTTTAATAATATCGTTAGAAGTTCATAAAACACATTAAGTCGTACGAGTGGACAGCCCACGTTAGTTAATCATAATTTTATGGCTATATTTAATTTAATTACATTTGTTTCATAATGTTAGTAAGTCGCAAGATAGGGTATTGATCTACGAATATCCACGTGCTTTTGTCACGTTTAAGACTGACTAGATGCCCGGGCAAACTTCGCCCTATAATTAATAGACGGTTCACTATTTTGGCGATAATGGCTTACACAAGATAGATATATGCTGTCGCGGGCTTCTTGTAGGACTATTTAAGGTAAACATTTCCATTGTACATTATATACGTGTAACTCTAACGGTTTTGCAGCGCACACCAGAATAGCTCGCATATGGCGGAATTTTTTCCGTCTTACTTGACACTTATACCGGGTACACGGGTACCACTAATTATGTTCATCCGATCGCTACCAAACACAGGAATGTGCCAATTTGGACAATCCTTGTAAATTTCATCGAAATCGGTCCAGCCGTTTCGGAGTCTATAGGTCTACAGGGAACATACATACTTCGCTTTTTATATACTATTTTTTTTCATAAAAAGTATCCTGTTACTTCTAATACCTACAAGAATATGTGTACAAAGTTTCATGAAGATCGGTTGAGTAGTTTTCGCGTGAAAGCGTAACAAACAAACTTACATCCACATTTATAATATTAGTAGGGATGTATATATTCTGATGTATGAGTAATATTATTGTACAGTTTCATTAAAATCCATTCAGTGGTTTTTACGTGAAAGAGTAACAAGCATCCATACTTACAAATAAAATAAATAAATAAATATGCGCTCACGCCCGTAACCCAGAGGGGTAGGCAGAGATCATGGATTTCCATTTGGCGCGATCCTGGCACACCTCTCTCGCTTCTTCCACATTCATACATCTACGCATGCATGCTCGTCGGTTATGGGTGCTTATATCGCCCTTTTTTAGTAACACTTACAAACTTTCGCATTTATAATATTACTCGGATATTATTGGGACTAAGCTCAATTTAATTGTTTGAAATGAAGATTTAATCATTTATCTAGTTCTAACCGGAACACACGTGAGCCGACTTGAACAATACTGCATGTATTGCTGTTCCTTTAAATTTATAATCTTAGATTAGACTGGAATAACAATGGCGGTAAAATTGTAATTTACACAGATCATTTTCAATGGCGAATTGGACGCTGATACAAAAATAAAGATTAAAAAAAATTACATTGTTACATTTTGTTTTAAAATTTACATTTACACATTTTATAATATCCGTGCTCAGGGGTTTCGGCCATCGTGTAATTTAATTTAACCTACACTTGTCCAGCCTAAGTTGATCCCTATATAAATAATTAATTATGTATATCCGATCAAGTTACATTGGATTATAAATATTACTTTATGCAAATTTTAATCCCCTTTACTTAAGACTTTTAGGGGATGAATTAAGGGAACTTATTTTTAGGGCTCGCCTATGTAAAACAGAAATCGCGGTTAAAAATCTTATCCTTTTATATAAAAACTAGTGATCCGCCTGGTAGCCGTTTCGGAATCCATAGGCAACATTGCCTTTTATACATTTTTTTATTAAAAATAAATACCCCACGGGAAGCGAACGTTTTTCCAGGATAAAAAAGCTTATGTGCTATTCCAGACTGTAATCTATCTCTGTGCCAGATTTCATCCAGATCCGTTCAGCCGTTTTTGCGTGAAAGAGTAACATCCGTACATACAAACTTTCGTGTTTATAATATTAGTAGGATAACGATTTATAGAACTATTGCCCTGAGTGATTATTAGAAATAACTTCACATATTCAAAGTGAACTGACGATTGAACTTAATGGAAATAAAAAAAAACAAAATTAATCATCACGCATAGCTTATAAATCATAATCAGACATAAAAGCGCATAAGAAATTGAATTGGCTTTACATGCTTTTGCCTTTTGCCTTTTACACGACGACTGACAGAGAAAAAATAACAAAAGTGGCACAGCTGTCAAACGTCCCGCGCGGCCACGATACGTAATACGGCATGAACGACGTCATTTACATTTTGTTTTTTATAATTTAACCGCTTTGAGCGATTTAAATAGTTTTTTATTTATATTCGTGTTGATTTAAATCCGGCTCCTAGTGGCCAATTTTTTTCTTTCTTTAATTAACCTGACCGTAGGAATAAAAAAAACTCGATTTAAAGATTTACTTAAGGCGCATTGTCAATTCTGGAATATTAAAACAGAAACAACTTAGCAATGGTAGAGTCCGTGACATCAACAGGCTCGACCGGTGAAATACCACTACCTCACAGAAGACAGGAGTGAAGTACTGTGTTAGAGGCCTAATTCCAGTCCTAGTCCCCTTGCCATCCGTTACTAAAAAAAGGAGAACTGTTTTCTGTTTATCTATGTAGGCAATGGACGTGTAACTCATAAGCTGTTGCAGATATCTATGGGTAAATATGAAAATCTGGTGAAACACTAGCTAGTTTCCCATCTACTTTTTTTATAAGAGAAGGGGGCAAACGAGCGGTGGGAATACCGAGGTGATCAACGACGCCCATGGACACCCGCAACACCAGAGGAACTGCAGATGCGTTGCCGGCCTTTAAGAAAAAGATAGGGCTCGCTTCTTGAAGGACCCTGAGTCGTACTGGTTTGGAAATACCACCGAGGACAGACCATTTCACAGCGCGGCTGTGCGTGGCAGGAAATGTCGAGAGAACCGCACTGTTGAGGAATGCCAGCCATCCAGATGGTGTGGATGGTACCTGGCGGTCTATCGTGTCGTCCGATGACGAAACTCGGCGGCAGGAATCATTCCAAACAGTTCTTCGGAACACTCCCCGTGGTATATACGGTAAAAAAATGCAGAGGCAGCTGACGTCCCTCCGACTTTTATATGAAAAACTTAAAATGTTGTATATTTTGTTGAATAAGTTACAAATCGAAGTATAAGCGGGTTACGACCATTATCGAGTTTGTGGCATTAGTTCTGGCGTTGTTAATGTTTGGTGATAGGTTTATCTTGTCACATTTGGTATTTTTGTTGCAAAAGTGAGTGGCAGTGTTGGTAGGGGACGCCCTAGGAAAACTTATATCGATCAGATTAATGACTTACTAAAAAAGGGCAATATAAGGAGCACCCATAACCGACGAGCATGCATGCGTAGATGGATGAATGTGGAAGAAACGAGAGAGGTGTGCCAGGATCGCGCCAAATGGAAATCTATGATCTCTGCCTACCCCTCTGGGTTACGGGCGTGAGCGCATATTTATTTATTTGGTATTTAATGATTGGTGAAAAGTGATGTGTTGGCATATAAGTTAGACCTCAATAATTGATCATTTAATCTTTACTATGACAAAGTACTAACTCATTCATCAAATCACTTTAAATATTCTTTACGTATGTATGTGGTTGTAGTAGCAAGAATAACTTGAACAAATATAAAAAATGTAAAGTCAAGTCACTACAAGAAAGTATCAGCCTTGCGGATGACTCACGCCCGAAAAAAAATGGCGACGACAAAAAAGCGCCAAAAAAAATAAAAAGCAGGTGTGCGGAGCGCGGGACAAGTCGCTGAAAGTCATGGCTTAAACAATTAGGAATTCTTTTAACATTAATGTATAACTAACTGGAAATATATTCTGTCCGAAACTTTTGATTTACGTTATTCTTTAGCGCATTAAGTGCATCCAAACCGCACTGTTTATCATTTGCTTGTTGCGGATGTCTATGGGTAGTGCTCACTTAACATCAGGTGATCCGCTTGCTCATTTGCCACCTTATTCCTTAAAAAAGGTACTTTTTGTGCTGCAACAGGATGCAACACGACATTACTGTGGATTTCCACTGCCGACATTCACCTAAAACATATTTTCATCTCTGTTCGTTCAGTGCAAAAAGATGGAGAGAAAGCTTGTTTCGATACAGGAATATGCCAGTGGAAGCCCACCGTTAGGTAACATATTTCAACTTTTTTGACTGCCCCTTTCATACAAATTACTTTTCGTTGTCGGATTTTGCCAACTAACACTTGGAAACGTTACTCCGCAAAACATTACTGCGGTGTGGACGCACCATAAAAACGAATTTCTTTGTCGCTTTAACTAAAACGATGAAAAAGTGAGTGGCAGTGTTGGTAGGGAGAGAGGGGGGGGGGCGGACAAGAAGAGAAGTTAAAATTTGTGAATATAATAGAGACGGGAAGGACTTTTGAATTACAAAAATGTACGGAATCCTTCGAATATTTAAGAATGTTATACCACTGTTTAGATTTGAAATTTGGCGAACTAACGCGCCATTCTAATTAACACTTTATAGTGTTTGATTTAAAAGCTATATTAGCTCAATTAATTCGGTCAGTGGGCAGCGGGAAACAAAACTTAAAACACTTTAAAAAAACAACATAAAGCAACTTAAAAATAATTTCCCTCGAACTCGGTCGTTAAGCATCAAGAAGTTACATGACGTAATGACTTAAACCGGTTCAGGTGCGACCTTAGCATTGCGAATCAACATTCAAAAGGTTATACGTATTTCCGAAGAGGATTGGCGTCAGGCAGGCCGGCCGCAAATACTGTTGCCAAAACAGTATAGACTGTGATACTGAGCTGATAAGTGCCGTGGGAAAAGGACTGGGAGATGATGAGGAATACAATAGTACATGTGGTTAAATGCAGGGAAATTTAAAGAGTCCCATTAACGGACAAAATTGCGTAAACTTAAAGAGTACCGTTACTGGACAAGCTTGCGTAGATTCAAAAATGTGGAAGAAGCGAAAGAGGTTTGTTGGAACGATACTAAATTTGTATGTATGTTTGTTACTCTTTCACTCAAACATGTCTGTCACACGTTAAAGTTCCACTTATATTGAAAGGTTATGTGTTAGATTGGACATGATAGTTATTTAATTAGAGATTGAATTAGAAAATAGATTCTGGTGCGCGCTGCAAAAACCGTTAGAGTTACACGTATGTAATGTATAATGGAAATGTTGACCTTAAATAGTGCTACAAAAAGCCCGCGACAGCATATATCTACATATCTTTTATGTGTCAGCCATTATCGCCAAAATAGTGAACCATCTATTAATTATAGGCCAATAAAATTTATTCATCAAATTCAATCATTTGAATCCATTTGCGTGACAATTACAGTCTTTTTCGTTGAAGAATTCTAAATTGAAGACGTCAAGAAGTAGTATGGTTACACGCGCCTTTAAGCACGTAGCAAACAATGTGACATTGGTCACGTAGCAAGGGAGAGGTGGGGCTCGAAGGGCCATAGCAACTACCGCACTATCATGTGTGCACTATGATAAACTAGGATCTATGATACTTCAGATAGGATATCCGGGGCACGCCTATATTTTTTATCAAATCAATACATATCTAATACACATACAAGCTCATCGGTTACGGGTATTCATTGGATGTCCCCTACCAACGCTGCCACTCACTACTTCGTTACTCTCTCTTCGTTCATTACCACCTTTCTCAATTCTAATCACAACATCCACTTTTAAGCCACACTTTTCCCTTATAACGTTATCTTTAGACGTATTATTCAACCTCACACCTTACATACTTTCTAACGATCGTGTATCAACGTCATTAATTCTACTAACTTGGTTGATGTTTGTCCATGAAATTTCAGACTCTCCTTGTAGATGCCTGAATCTATCTCTATGCAAACATTCATTAATATCTGTTGTGTAGTTTAGACATTGTAAGGTAACAAACGAACGAAGAGTTACATTTTCATTGTACTACTACATTCAATGTATTACGAAACTAAATTGCAACCAAGGTCAGGGGCAAGTTAATGCAATGTGTGAGAGAGATGCTGAATCTGACATTATCGTTGTCTCCCTCTTAAGTAGTCGTTTTAAAAACGACGCCCTCCAGTTGACAGCTTCCGTCAGTCATTGGAACCCCTTTGCAGGATATCGTTAAATCGGGTATCCGTAAACAGCAGACCCACACTTTCATCCTTGGCTTGATTGATATAGGGTCAGTCAAGTCCTCTTCCAAGGTCTCGTTTAATATCACGTCATTCGTCAATAACTCTTGTGATCTGTTTGAACACAATATTATGCAACACGTACCTGTTTACCAATTTACTATGGGTTCACACTGCCGAAAACATGCACTGAAATCATATCGTCATCTCAGTTTGTTCAGAGAGTAAGCTTGTACCGCGACACGATTTTACGCCATTGGAAACCCACGTTTATGCTCTACAACTCACGTCGTAATTTTATAAGATTCCAGATTGCGTAGACGAATCACATTCGCTTCGTGATTCCATAACGATATAAAGCCATACAAAAAAATCGCTAGCAACGATATCGTTGGTCAAATTTTTCCGCAACAAGCTAATGAGTTACGTGTAGGCAACGCAACGCAACTTTATGGATAAAGGAGGGGACAAACAGAAAAAAGGATGTTTCCATTCCCTGTCCATCCCCTCCTCATCCGTCCAATCCTCTCCCCCTTCTCATTCTTTCCTTATTAGAAAAGGATGGGAAGGAGGAGAGGATTACAATAAGGCCTCCGGCACGTCACTCATCAGACGAAACGCGGAATACTTCTACATCACGCCTGTCTTCTGTGAGGTCGTGGTATTTCACCGGTCGAGCCGGCCACGTGCAACAGATGTTGTTGTGGGCTCTCCCACTGTTGTCAGTACACCACCACCAGTCTGTCACAGGACCGTTATTGGTCGGGAACATCCCTTCTAGTCAGGTTCACCCTTACTATACATTACGAAACGTCCCGTCCGTCTTCATGAAGTTCCGCCAGTATCTCTCCCGTGTCGATTGTTTTAGGCCGGTGAAATATTTTATTAGTCAAGTGAAGGTGATTTCGCCTTCATTCGAGAACATTGAATTTGCTTCACAGATGACAAGCAAGCGTAGTGCATTTGGAAATCCTAGAAACGTCAGTCACGTCTATAAGTAAGACATCGGTGACAAGTATTTTGCATCTACGTCAACACTTGGTTATGATTTATAGATTTTGTACGAACACCTTAGACTTGAACACAAATAAATTGTGGAATTTAATTTAGTCTCGAATTATCTATACTGATCAATAAAATTGAAGTGTCTGTATGTAATATCAAAATAACATTTCCATACTCAATACACATGACGTATATACGGTACTTATAACGAATATACAATTTTTAACATTTTTGTCTGTCTGTCTGCCTGTCTGTTTATTTCGGGTAATCTCCGAAACGACTGAACCGATTCGGAAGGGACTTTTACTTTTACTTGAATTTATTTCCACGCCGAAGAAGTCGCAGGAAACAGCTAGTAATATTATAAATGCGAAATTTGGTATGTATGTTTGTTATTCTTTCACGCAAAAACGGCTGAACGGATCTGGATGAACTTTGGCACACAAATAGATTATAGTCTGAATTAGCACATGGGTACTTAGGAACTTTATTCATTTAAAAAGTACGGTTCCCGTGTAGAGAGTAACAAAACAAATTAATGATGCGGCAGTGAGTGGCAGTGTTGGTAGGACGTCCAAGGAGAACTTATATCGACCAGATTAGTAACATACTAAAGAAGAGTGATATAAGGAGCAGTCGTAACCGACGAGCATGTATGTATACGTAGATGTATGGATGTAGAAGAAGCGAGAGAAATGAGCTAGGATCGTGCCAAATAGAAATCCTATCTCTGGCTACCCCTCGAGGTTAAAGCGGGAGCGTATATTTATTTATTATGTATATATGTTCCCTATAGATTCCGAAACTGCGACCCGGGTGGAGTTGGGGCAAATCGCTAGTCAATAATAAATTAAATAAATGTGCAAATTTTTCGCAAATTCTTTTGTGTTAAGCAAGAAAGAATTTTATTATCAATACACTTGACTGACAGATCATCCGTACACTTCGCTTTGTTGCAGCTGTCGTGTTAACCGACTTAAAAAAGGGGGAGGTTCTCAGTTGGTTTGTATTTTCCTACGTTTGCTACGTCATACCTTTTGCAATCGATAGATTTTATGGTTCCGTACCCAAAGAGTAAAACCCTATTTCTAACACGCTGTCCGTCTGACTGTCTGTCCGACTGTCACCAGGCCGTATCTCACGAACCGTGATAGTTAGACAGTTGAAATGTTCACAGATGATGTATTTCTGTTGCCACGAACGTTGGTTTTTGTCAGATTGGTGTATTTCAAATTTCATCCCAATTCTATTTTTCTATTTCATAACTGGTTCCAGAATTGTTCAGGACTTTTACGAATTGATGTACCCCTCTACCACTCTCTGTGTACCACTGTTATGGATGTCAATGTATGTTCAAATGGTATTAAGGGCCATCATATGTAATTTCAATTATACACTTACTTATTTATAACTTTGGGTTCTCTGGTTTTAAA
The DNA here is from genome assembly GCA_029849275.1 of Papilio elwesi. Taxonomy (NCBI): domain Eukaryota; kingdom Metazoa; phylum Arthropoda; class Insecta; order Lepidoptera; family Papilionidae; genus Papilio; species Papilio elwesi. The sequence goes on from CM056713.1 coordinate 5,904,015, forward strand.
CAAGTACATATGATTTACCTGCAACAAAGATTTAGTATCAATAAATTTATTATAAATAGAAAAACGTGGTCAAAAAAGCAATTTTTAGGATACAATAATTCGTGTTTTTAACATTGGTAGAGTCTATAACAACAACATCTGTTTGCACGAATGAGCCTGACTGGACCAGTGAAATAACACGACCTCGCAGAAAAAAGATGTCAAGTACAAATACTCTGCGTTTCGTTTGATGAGTGAGGTCCCGGAGGCCTAATTTGAGACATCTTCCCCTTCCCACCCTTTCCTCATAAGGATAGGATGGGAAAGGAAGAGGATTGGACCATCCATCCATCAATTGTTTTTCCCTGTTACATCATGCTTTCTTATTAGAACACTTATGAGACGAAACGTAGAATACTACTTTACGCATTTCTTCTGTGAGGCTGTGCTACTTTACAAGATGAGTTGGCCCATTCGTGTAACAGATCTTACGGGCTCTACCACTGTAAGCGCGCTACGATGTTACGAATGGACAAAAAATTTCAGTACATATATATCAGCTGCTTTTATTTTATAATATAAATTAAATTAGTTTAGAATTACATTATTATAAAGCCAAAGTCCGTACACACAGTGGTCGGATAGCCGAATTTCATTAGCACAGTTGTAGGGTCCGTTATAATTCGAACATGATAGCGCTTACATATTCATTGCCACACACGGCCACAGCTCGCGTCACGATGGCGTCACTCGGCCACGCGACATGGACTCACGAGGTCACCCCCAAGGGTTATTGGGACATGATGTACACCACCACGGAATAGTTTACACGTTTAATACAATAGATAAATGTAAAATTGCATTTGCATTGCCCGTTGAGCTCCGCAGGGGTGTAAAGTGGATGAACTAAGCCGAATACATTGCTCGTACAACCCTCATGGCGTAAAGCTAGTTTTAGAATAGCAGAGATCCGAAGCGGCGACAAATTTTGCATCAACAGCTCGATCCTAGCTAAAAAAAACCGGCCAAGTCGCGGTGCGGAATCGGTCACGCAAGAAGGGTACCGTACCATCTATAACAAGGGCAAAAAATCACGTTTGTTGTATGGAAGCCCTAATTAATTATACATTTTATTCTGTTTTTTTATTATTTGTTGTTATGGCGGCAACAGAAATACATCATCTGTGAAAATTTCAACTGTCTAACTATCACGGTTCGTGAAATACAGTCTATTGACAGGCTGACAGACTGACGGACGAACAGCGCAGTCTTAGTAATAGAGTCCCGTTTTACCCTTTGGGTACGGAACCCTAAAAAGGTCATTGAACTATAAAACGATACTTCCATTTCACAAACGAGACCTCGGAGAGATTTCGGGTCACTGGTATTTTAGGTAATAATTCCCTTAATTATACGTACAGACAGTTTGGATGTTTATTGAAGCTACGTTCAAAATTAATTTGTTGTATTAAAATTGTGTGGTACAAAATAAAACATTAAGCGTTTTATTAAATTAAATTTAATCACTTTTCTTGTATTACGTTTCATGAGCGGGTTTCGTTACATGAGGGAGAAGAAAGATATAATGCAGAGGGAGCGAAAGGGAGCGAAACGAAGTATTCGTTTAATTCTAGCCGGCCTGCCCCGGCTTCGCTATTTAACAAAATATTGAATACGAAGTGATTTATATAGATATAGATTAATACTTTTATGTGTTAAAATATGCATTACTATTGCATATATATACATATAATAAAACTGTAAGTGATCGTTGTCTGTACGTGGAACATATTTGAGAAAAACTTTTGATGGGGGACTTCATAAACGTAATGAAACCCAAAACAATGATTATCAGAATTTTTGTCTGTTTGTCTGTATGTCTGTTTGTCTGTGCGTTTGTTACCGCTAATCTCAGAAACGGTTTAACCGATTTGGATGCGGTTTTCACTAATGTATTGTGGTAGCTTAACTTAACATTTAATATTTGTTTTATCTCAATCGGTTTATAAACATTTGTCCGATAAAAATTCTATAAAACAGGTGTTCAGTTTAAGTAAAATTGCAGGGCGGGTGAAACCGCGGGGCACAGCTAGTTCTAACATATAAAAGTAGTTATTGTGACTACTATATAGTAATAGTTAGACGTATAGTATCGCGGACTTTTTGTATTTTCTTTTATTTATTTAGTACATCCACATCATATATCAGACTTACAATGAACTATAACTAACATAGAATTAAGTCTTATATATATGAAAACAACGGCGTACATAACATTTATAAAAGTACTACTTTGGTGATTTAATATAATTTTTTTATACTATTAACATAATTTAAACAATTGTATCTATGGACATTCTCTATCCGCAATAATTTCCGGCGTAACGATTTCTTTTTGGTGTTTTTTTAACCGACGTACATCCAGCCTAAGCTGAACCTTATTTAATACCATTAGGGGATGAATTAAGATAAAATCTTTCCTAGTGTAGTCTTCTTTCCTAGTCCTCTTTGCCAAATTTCAAGTCTCTAGGCCCAGTAGTCAGGACTGTGCGTTGATACACCTGTCAGTCAGTTTAATCTATCTTTATATATATATATATATATATATATATATATATATATATATATATATATAATTCTTCTGTACGTGTGTTGACAGTGAACTCCTAAATGGCTGAATCAATTTGAATGAATTTTTGTGTATGTTCAAGTGGATTCGAGGATGGCTTAGATTCACAAATCAGTGGTACCCGGACGAAGCCGGGGCGGGTCACTGGTTGTGTATAAAAAGCGAAGTATGTATGTTCCCTATAGACCAATAGACTCCGAATCTTTATATATATATATATATAAAGATTTACTGCAAATGTCATCCTTCGAATGTCCTTTAAATGACCTTTTCCAAGATAAATAAAATAGTGCTTCGTAAAACTCAATTTAGTGCGTCTTATGAAGCATAGAAACAGTAGGTGTTCAACATCTTGTGACTTGTACCACACGAATTCGTCAGATAATTCTCAGTAGGCACTAAGCTCGAGGCAATTAGTACTCCTAATCCTAGTGTTTGTCTAGTGAACTCAATTAATGTCGGCACACGATCCCGGCATTACACGAAATTACTGGTTAATTTGATGGCCCGATCCTTTGTTGTATGGCACGTGGATCAGTCTAGGATAAAATCAGTTTAGGATGGATAAATAAACTTTAGAGTTTATTTATCCATCCTAAACTGATTTTATCGGTTAGCCGTTCACTTGATGATACAGGAATAGAAAGAGACAAAACAAAGAGATTCATCCGAGAGAGAGAGAAGTCGAATGAATCCTACACAGGATCTCAGAAGGGTAGGCGGAGATCATGGATTTTCCATTTGGTGCGATCCTCGAACACCTCTCTCACTTCTTCTACTTTCCATAAATCTACTCATACATACTCGTTACGGAAAATTATATCGCCCTTCTTTAGTAAGTTACTAATCTGATCGATATAAGTTCTTCTTGGACGTCCCAACGCTGCCACTCACTGCCGCAACATAAATTTGTTACGTTACTCTCTCTTCATTCATCCTTTCAACATGCCCGAACCACCGAAGCATACCTTTCTCAATTCTAGGCACACGTTTCCGTTTCCTTATAGAGTTAAATAAATGCGTCCGCAGAGTAATTTTGTTGCCAAGTGATCTGCGAGCGTACTGCCAATTCGCGTTCCCCGTATGATTCATTACTTTGATGCATTGCTGGCTACAGGCGCACAATAGCAAAGTCCAATGCAAGCGATGTGCCGCAAGAGACGCCGAGCTGTCTACAGAGATTAATTGACTTCTGGCACGGCACAGAGCAATAGTAACAGAGACTGCAGAAAAAACTTTAGGAAGGATCTACAATGTTAGAACCCGACACATCTTATGCATAAATTAGCCTCGGCGGATATACCATGACCTCGCAGAAGACGGTTGTCAAGTAGAAGAAGTGAAGTGCTGGAGGCATGCCTTAGTCCTCTTCCTCTCCTGTCCTGTTGTAATGCGAAGGATTAGAAGGGGAAGATGATAAGAGAGGGAAGGGGATGCATAGGAAATGTCCTTTTGTCCAGTTATGTGGGACGGTACGGTAAGCCTGAATAAATTTAACTTAAGGCTTTCACCAGGGTGATTTTTTTTTTTTCGCCTTTTCTATGCTTGTCGGGTTGATATAATACGGCGGCTACACTTTAATATTCGTACGTTCTGATTGACTAAAAGTCTTTTCGTCTTCGGGCTTTGTAATCTCTGTGTCGACGTTGCTCTGTCCACTTTCGCGAGATTGGCCGCAACTGCATCTCGCGTGCGGTCCCGCGCTCACAGTAACGACTTCAAATTGGCGTTATTGATCGCTTGTTTAGCGCTGCTCCCAACCTTTCCTTTTTTCAAGCGATCCGACCCAGCCCTGGGGTCAAATTAATGAATTGCCAGCCACGTTGCCGGGCGGAAAGCGTGAGGGTATTCACGCCTAGGGTCCACTTGGCAACAATCTCGAGGAATATGCCACTTGGATATAAAATAATAAATAAAAAACACTTGCAATCGGAACCAAGAGGGGTAGGCAGAGATTACGGATCTTTTTTTATGGCAATCGAGCAGTGATTTTAAGTGACCGCTGGGTGCGGTGCATGGGTATGCATCCGCAACAATTCAATTGCCTTCCGCTAAAGGACAGACGACGGGATAGACCCATCAAAACAATATTATTATTTTTATATTGTTACAAAGTTTATGCCTAAATATGTTTATTTGAGACAAAATAACAGTGGCAGCGTTGGCAGGGGACGTTCAAGGAGAACTTATATCGACCAGATTAGTGACATTCTAAACAAGGGAGATATAAGGAGTACCCGTAACTGACGAGCATGTATGTGTAGATGTATGGATGTAAAGCGAGAGAGGTGTGCCGGGATCGCGCCAAATGGTAATCCATGATCTTACGACGTGCGTGCTTGCCACCTTTTTATTCATTCTCTGCCTACCCTTCTGGGGTATGTGTATTTCCTGAGGGTGTGAATTTAATAATTTAGATTTTTATCCAAACATTCGAGAAAAAGTTACAATAATTTACAATAGATGGCGTGATTTACTAATGAAATTCCAATAAAACAAAACGGAGAATACTACATGACGCGTGTCTTCTGTGAGATTGTGGTATTTCACCGGTCGAGCAGGCTCATTCGAGTAACTGATATTGCGGGCTGTACCACTGTACCCCGCCCCCACGACTTAACCAAAACTTAAGCCGCAAACACCACATTGTGACCAAGCGGGATATTTGAATTATATCCTTTTTGGAAAGTACTTGTACCTCTTTCTCCCATAAAAGTACATCGTAGTCCATATTAAGAAACAGAGTAAGAATCTATCAATCTTTTCCTTTAGAGATCAGGATTGCCCTTGACTTGTTCCCCTCCGTCTTTGTGGTCATCAAGTGACCAATTAACCTTACAGCATTATTACTGATTTAGTTGCTTCAGCAAAATATAACGCGTAGTTAAATAATTAATTGTACAATGTTTATCATTTAATTATTAAATATTCACGCGCCATTTGCTTCAGCATTAACAGCAACTCGTTCTGTGATAAGCGGCAATTAAAAGTAGGCTAATTTTCTGCGCCTTCGTTAATAACAATATTGTAAAGAATTTTCTGGAAATAATTTACATTTCAACATTTCGTTTCAAAATACCTAACAATGGTATCGCCCGCAACATCTGTTACGGTACGTGCCAGCTCGACTCGTGAAATACCACGTATTTTATACTTTTGCGTTTCGTATTGAAGTGACCGAGGCCCGGTGTCAGTCCTCTCCCCCTTCCCATTACTTCCTACAAAGGATAAGATGTGAAGGGGAAGAGGATTGGAAGGAGGAGGGGATGAGTAGGAATAGGAAATATCCTTTCCCTGTATCTGAAACACGAAGAAACGTATAAACGGAACAGAACACACGGTCACGAAGTTTACTTCAAAATTAACCATGGGCACAGAGAAGAATGCAAACTGGTAGGAGATGAAAAAGTCTACGGAACAACGGAAATACATTGAATAGAAAGGTGGCAAGCTCGCGGTTCACCTGAAAACAAGTGGTCGCTACCCATAAGCATCTGCAACAAGACTTGCAGATGCGTTGCCCACCTTTAATGCACAGAGGAAGGGATAAACAAAAAATGGTTATATCCCTTTCCTATTCACCCCCTCCACAGTCAAGTCCTCTTCCCCTCCCCATCCTTTCCTTATTATCAAAGGATGGGAAAGGGAAGAGGATCAGAATTAGGCCTAGAATTGAAGATTTGCTATTTTCTTCGTTTTCGTTTGAGGCATTATTAACTAAGGTTGTTAGCTCACGTTCGCGTTCAGGGTCGTCTTTACCCGGGGGTTCAAGGGGTGCGGGGCACCCGGGCGCAGAGTTCTAGGGCCGCAAGCTGACCGCCATTCCAATAGGTGGCTACCAGGTACTACAATGACAGCACGCGGGGGGGAGGGCGCAGCCTACCTTTCGCATCCTGGCGCCGATATTGCTTAAGACGGCCCTGTTCGCGTTTTCCAGTATTGATACCGACAAGTCTCGGACCTGTCGGTCCCTCTTCAGCGTGAGTGGGATTAGTTCGCGGTCGCGCCCCCGCACTCACATAAACATTGTTTAACCATAGATTTGAACCTTGAACTGTAACCGATAATTACCAGTTCTCGCCGACAATAACTGAAGTTGGTTAGTAGACGAGTAATTCATCTGAAATCAGTTGTCAGTGATTGTATCTTGTGATATCCCGATGCTACCGATATCAATTGGTACTGAACAATCCAACTCACCGCGCGACTAATGAATGATTCAGCATTCGTCGTAAGAGGAAAAGTAACCAGGAGAAATATGTTCATTTAAATGTTTATTATTCTTTCACTCAAAAACTACTGAATGGATTTTAATGAAACATTACAATTTCATACTTATACATCAGAATAACAATAAGGATATAATTTATAAAGATATTGTGTGAACTTTCCACATTATAAAGTTTCAAGTAAGGAGGTAATTCCGCCATATGCGAGCTATTCTGGTGCGAGCTAGAAAAACCGTTAGAGTTACATATATATAATGTACAATGGAAATGTTCACCTGTACCTTAAATAGTCCTACAAATAGCCCGGGACAGGACAGGACATTATCGCCAGAATAGTGAACCATCTATTATAGGGCGGAGCGAAGTTTGCCAGGCCAGCTAGTGTATTATAATTATGTAAGTAGATAAATTGATATCGTATAGAGAAAGACGGGAGGAAAAAACTTAGGGCTTAAGAACCAAAGACAATATTCACCTATGTGTGTAAAAAGCACACATTCATAAGGACTGCCGGCATAAGTGAAAACTCAAGACAGGTGGGCGATAATAGTTCAAAAATAAATAAATAAACAACAATAACATGTGTATCTTCCTAACTGTTCCAAATTCAATAAATCTCGTTAACGCGATGATAAGATTTTCACACACAAAATATCCGACGCGGCTAAACAAGTTTTAACCTGTGTAACAAACAGACAAAATTCAAAGAAACACAGTACAATTAATAAGAATGAATACCAGACCGAGTTCACATCGCCAGACTGTTCACGTTACATACAAAAAGAAATCTGAATCCGCCGTCTGCTAGTTCAACTATCGGGGTCTCACAACACCGAGCGATAAGGGTTACCGCAAATGGCCGTAAGTGCTGGCTCAGCGTCTACGTTTGTGTTTAGTTCCCAGAAACACATTATACTCACCGTTAAAACCGTTAAGGGGAAGCGTACACACAGCTTTCTTTACATATAAAAGGCGATGTGTGTATGTATGTTCCCTACTCCGAAACTGCAGGACCGATTACGATATTTTCCAGAATCTTCAAACCGGTTTCGTGGATGATCCTGATTGGTAGCGATCGGATCAACCAAATTAGTGCGAAGCCAGATGGGTCACTAGTTTTTCTATACGAATAAAAGGCGATGGGTAAATGTATATATGTATGTTCCCTATAGACTCCGAAACGGCTGGACCGATTTCTATGAAATTCTCAGGGTATGTTCAGATCGGCCTAGTGATAGCACAATTGGCAGAGAACATATTAAGATTACATCGACACTACTAAAATAAAAAAAAAACTGGAGAGTTTGTTTGTTTGCACGCGCTAATTTTAGAAACTACCAGTTTAAATTAAGAAATTATATTTGCATTTATCAATACAATTATTAAGGTAGGTTTTAGGCTATTTCATATCACAGCAGACGAACAAAAAGAAAATTAAAAAAAACTAAGAACCATAGCTAATATTACATATAATTTGTTTTCCAATTCATTATATCTTGAGCTGTAAGTGAATACATGACCTTAACAACGCAAAGACAGCGTGAGAGGGTCGCGGACGTAGCGTCAAGTCACGTAGCGCGCACTGTCTACCAACTGGTTCAAATCACGCACCCGTCTAGGACACTGCTTTTCAAACTTTGCCAATCGAGTTTATATCCCAGCCTCGGACTTCTAAATGGATTATTAAAAAAACATAGGCAGTAAGGACTGCTGACTGAAGTGGAAACTCAAAACAGGTTGGAAGGAAAAATAAACCCTTGTATCTTAACAATAAAATCCCTCTACCAAATAAAGTAATGCATACTAAATCAGAATATTTAATGTAAATAAAGTAATTTGTTATGCAAACGAGCAACTTGATGTTAAGTGACAGCTACCCATATGCATCCGCAACAAGATAATGGGTTGCAGATTCGTTTGCCTACCTTTAATGTACCAATTCCCCATTCATCCTCTCCTCGTCCAATCGTTTCTCCGTTCCCAGCATTAGAGAGGATTGGAAGGGGAAGAGGACTGAAATAAGGTCTCCGGCACCTCACTCATCAGGTGAAAAGCATACTTCTTCACGCCTGTCTTCTGTGGGATTACTTAATCAATTATTTAATAATATAACTGGACAGTTTGAGAATCGCTTGCGTCAGTTCTCTTCGTAACTGCAACACGAAACGAGGTCACTTCCGACCTCGCGTCTTATGTTGTCCCAACCTCAACTCGTTGACATTCATTCGCCATTATTGAATTCTTATAGCACACTTTTTATTTCACTTCTTTTTTAAATTGTCCTTTGTAGGACATAGAAAGGAGAGTCTTTCCTCTCATGTACTTTGGATGAGGTTGGTAGACGAGGAGGTAGTTAGGGCTTTAGTACTTCTCTCATCAGACGAATCACAGAATACTAACTGCATTCCTGGTATTTGTCAGATCAAGCCGGTCCATTTAGTATAACAGACGGAATAACAAATGTATATCATCTGGTATTTGGATCAACCCATAAGCGGGTTGCCGAGCTAAATCTGGGTGCAAAACTGTTAAATGGTAAAACCCAAATTAGGTACCCTTGCGTAACTCGCAATTGTGAATTGAAGTCAAGTTTGTATGGACTTCAAATCGAATTGGAACATTCCTGTACATAACGATTGCTACTAGTAGTTTTAATATTACTACTAAAACCTTAACAACCTTTTGGGAGACCTACGCTGCGTCCTGCTAGTGGCCGCAATTCCAGGACCTTTCTGATATAAACCTGTGAGCAAGGGGTCTGGCCGTCTTAAGGTGCAATTCTTCGGGCAAAGTCGGGTGATTTCGTTCTATTACGGATCACCTCACACCTGAGACTATCACGCAGAGAAACTCCGAGCATTGCCCTCTCGATTGACCTTTTAGTGTTTTAGTGACCTTGAGCTGGCTAATGATGCTGAGCTGGCCCAAAACATAAGAAGGAAGAAATCTGACCATTAATTTATTAAGATTAATTAATTAAAGATACATTAAACTTAATTTTAATTCTCTTTCTTCTGTTTGAGTGAAATTAACCTTGTAAAACCAAAACCGTAACCCAGAGGGGTAGGCAGAGATAATGGATTTCCATTTGACGCGATCCTGGTACACCTCGCGCTTCTTCTACATTCATACATCTACGCATACATGCTCGTTGGTAATGTGTACTCCTTATATCGCTCTTTTTTAGTAAGCCACTAATTTGCTCGATATAAGTTCTCCTAGGGCGTCCCCTACCAACACTACCATTCTATCATTCAATGTCACGCCTAACATACTTCTTAAGGATCGTAAAGTTCAATAATTTAATGATATCGCAACAGCTTACCATTTAAATATGACACGCAAGCAACGCCAGCGTCGCCGCGTGACCTACATCAAGCGTGCATCAACGCCGATGGCGAATCGATTTTATTTTAATCGATACATCAGCAAAAGTAAATACCATTCATATGGTATAATTTAAAATGCGTGTAAATATTTCACTGATAAATACGTGATTTGATCCGAGGACATACAAACGCACACAACCCCATTTCTATATGTATGTTACTTTTAAATACATATATATGTAAGAAAAAATAAATAAATGAACAAAATGCGTCGCCATAACGTGAGGCAACGATTAAGAGTTCGATGTTGACGATATAAATGTTTTAAAATTAATTACCACATATACTCACGCCCCTAAACCGGCGGTGTGAGCAGAGATTACAGATTACCATCACGGTCCTGTCACACCTCTCACTTCTTCTACATTCATACATCTTTTCAACTAATTTTACAATCCCTACTAATATTATAAATGTGAATGTAAATTTGTTTGTTACGCTTTCACGCGAAAACTACTCAGCCGATCATCATGAAACTTTGTACACATATTCTTGGAGGTATTGGAAGTAACATAGGATACTTTTCATGAAAAAAAATATATAAAAAGCGAATTATGTATGTTCCCTATAGACTCTGAAACGGCTGGACCGATTTCGATGAAATTTACAGGGATTGTCCAGATTTTTACATTCCTGTGTTTGGTACCGATCGGATCAACATAATTAGTGGTACCCGGCCGAAGCCGGGGCAGGTCATTGGTTTCTATGTATTTTACAGTGGGGTTGTTTGGTACCAATAAACTTGTTTATCTTGGCGATGCACAGTTCACTCATCAATATAATACTAACTACTACTTTAAAAAAATTAAAAAAAACTCCAACTACACTATCTGTGTAGAATTGAAAATAGCTTAACGATGAAAAAAAATATATTTAATTATAGATTAACAAAGGTACTTTAATATATTGCCAGTAAATAGTACACACACACTGATCTTACATCGTTTGTACAGTAGGAGATGGGTAGTTGGTTTTTAAGATTCCCGCGCATTGTTAGGACCCGAACACACGGGTACTTAATTTAAACACTATGTTTTTAACAGAAAATGGTTATATCCCATTCATCCCCTCCACCATCAAGTACCCTTCCCCTTACCATCCTCTTTTTATTATCCAAGGATGGGAAGAAGACTAGAGTTAGGCCTCCGGCACCTCACTCATCAGAATAAATGCAAAATAATTGTATGCGTATTGGTAAATGTATGAATGTAGAAGAAGCGAGGTGTGCCAGGATCTCTGCCTACCCCTGAGTAAAGGGCGTGAGCGCATATATATTCATTTATTTTATTTTAGATTCATTACAAACATTTATTGATTCTAAGTTATTCATTTTAAATTAATTGTAGTAGTAATTTTTTTTACTCATGTATTTAAAAAAAAAACAAAACTTATTGATGTGTAAAGGTGACAGTTGCGACCTTGAACTAATTCCACACGTCAAATGGACGTCGACCCCATTTTATTGCTTCATAGGGATGGACCCGTATTGCATTAACATCGATGTCCGTATTCGATTAATTATTGCAGGGAATTACATTTTGAAGGAATGAAGTCATATGACCGAAATGTGTTGTGAGCAGGCTCACTGTGAACGTGAAATCACGCTGCATTTTTAGTCAGTGACTACGCATTGCGTATTGGCGTAACGCGGCGGCAAGGACAAAAGTTGAATCAATAGAAAAAAATAATAATTAAAGCCAAATATTAAGGAAGGTATTATAGTTTTTGTCTCTCTTTTTATTTGGTTTGCTAAGTTATAAATATGTAAAAAAATATTATATATTTTACATTAATATTGATCAATATTTAAGATTAATATTCTGCAACATCGACAATCATTGTACAACACTATTGCATTCAACCTGACCTTGCTGGAACACAGCCGGTTTTTTAGCGCTGCACACCTCCAAGACAACGGAAATTATCGCACTAAACAATGTTACGTATGCTAATAATTATGAATGTATTCATTCCGATTATAATCTGTACTTTCTTCGATTTCCTTAAAGTGAAAACTTCTATAGCACTTTTAGAAGGGGGAAATACCAATGAACAAGTGTGATCGTCACTCTACAACGGTGTATTTGCGTATCGATTTATGTTAATTGCCGGAATGAATTTGAATGAAGTGAAAACTTCATTGACCGCGTTAGACGACATTTGCTAGGAGAAAATCGAATAGATGAACAACATGCTTAACGCGTCAGCAGCTTTTTTGAACTCGGAGCGGTTTCGACGAACTTTTTGAATTTATTTTTCATGTATTCAATTTTGATTTTTATTGTTATGAAGTAACGGTTTATTTTTGTTCATTATTTATTCACTAATTATGTTGATCCGATCTCTACCAAGCGCAGGAATGTGCCAATCTGGACCATCCCTGTAAATTTCATCGAAATCGGTCAAGCCGTTTCGGAGTCTATAGGTCTATAGGGAACATACATACTTCGCTTTTTATATACTATTTTTTTTCATAAAAAGTATCCCATGTTACTTCTAATACCTCCAAGAATATGTGTACAAAGTTTCATGATGATCGGTCGAGTAGTTTTCGCGTGAAAGCGTAACAAACAAACTTACATTCACATTTATAATATTAGTAGGGATTGTGTGGGTTGACCAAAATAAACCGATAAGTGTCAAGGAAAAATTTCGCCATATGCGAGATATTCTGGTGCGCGCTACAAAAACCGTTAGAGTTACACGTACATATACATATAATGTACAATGAAAATGTTTACCTTAAATAGTCCTACAAAAAATCCCGCGACAGCATACATCTATCTTTTATGCGTAAGCCATTATCGCCAAAATAGTGAACCATAGTGGGTCAAGTGTGTGTTCCAAGGTTCCACAGGGCAACACTTTACTGGTACCTTTTTTCTCACATTATCTATCCATATTACACAATTTCACTTCACTTTATCTCAAAATTTCCACAAAATTACATTTCCGATGAAAGTTTAAAAAGTGTAATGGCCGCCATGTATGCATTAAATTTGTTACATACCTGGAGGTATTGGAGGATTGAGCATCCGGGACTCAAAAGTGAAGCCACCCAAGTCGCCGATTGGCGACTTCATGAAATCCAGTTCAGTAATTCGTTTCCCGCCACACGAATACAAAGTCTCCGTGTTTGTAATTTAAAAATGACGATTTGTGCTAACAAATCGTATAAAAACACACACAATTACATTTCACAAGTAATTAATTGATTTTATAATGTATCCTGAATATTTTACACACAACTAAATATGAAATATTAACAATAACAATGCGACGCCATGACATTTATAAGTGTTGTCTACATTAATTAAATTTACCCTAAAAATAACAACATATAAAAGACGATAGATTAAAAAAAGTGTTTTTTGGCATTCAATTTAATTTTAATTAATATTTGTAGTTATACGCGGCTAAAATCGAGCTTCACTTTTGAACGTTGATATTTTATGAAACGTTGTATCTGGAGGTATATTAATCTATGCTTGTCAATATTTATTGTACATATTTTTAATCTATATAGATTACTGTTTATGGTATTCCAGTTGTTATGTACGCTTTCGTATTGTTCCATAAGAGAACCTTGTAATTTGTAATGGTGAAGTCGTACAGAATGATGCAACGGACATACGGCGGTCGTCATCTTCGAGCTCGCGTCACAGATGTACTATGTATTAGTGTCCATTTTTAAACTAGCGTTATATTTCAACAATGACTTTTATGACATTTTTAAATTTAGAATTGTGTTTTTAGAATGCTTATTTGAATTTGGAATAGTTCCAATTAGTCTTTTTCGTTGATTTTTCTTGTATTGAATTATGAATTTTATTGTTTTAATCTAAGGGTTTACTTTTGTTGATTATTTATTTATTATTATTAATAATACTAATAGTGGCTATGATTGTTAAAGGGTCTTGATAATTTTATAATCAGTGAATGGACGTTTCTTAAAGAAGTAAGAATGTAATCGATGATTTGTCATATTTTTATGCATTTAAACCATATTTCGGTGTTTCCGAGAGATATTAACGATATTTTAGTATACATTTCAATTAGATAACTGTTGAGTAGTTTTTTTTAATGTGAGAAGATGACAAACGAGCAAGCGGATCACCTGATGTCAAGTGAGCGCTGCCCATAGACATCTGCAACAGGCAAATGCGTGCGAATGCGTTGCCTAGCTTTATTGGACAGAGGAGGGCATAGACAGGAAAAAGTATATTTCTTTTTCCGACTTAACCCCATCCCCGTCCAATCCTCTTCCCGGTCCCATCCTTTTTTTTTTTTAACGCTGGGAAATGCTTTATGCATCCCTCCCGGAACCGAAGTTCCGGGTCAGGGTATGTGGGATTCCCCGGTACTGACCGGTATACCCACTAAGATCCCAGCGATGTTCCGACGCGGCGCCTGGTAGCCGGGTCACGGGAACGCTTGCGCAATCTTCCGCGACCCAGCCGGCGTTGTCCGCCGAGGCAGACTCTCGGTAACCTAACCTAACCTAACCTTTCCTCATAAGGATTTATGAGGAAAGGTTAGGAAGGGGAAGAGGACTGAAATAAGGCCTCCGGCACCTCACTCGTCGGACGAAACGTAGAGTACTTCACGCCTGATTTCTGCGAGGTCGTGGTGTTTCACCGGTCGACCCGGTCAATTCGTGCAACATTTGTTGCGGGCTCTACCACTGTCACTGTTTTGGGACACTGAAAAAAAAATAGGTAGCTAAATAGAAAGCCCAAAGGGGAATTACCTAATTATATGTAGGTTAAATTCCGACCTCTATTCCTTACTTGACCCCTCTATTTTCCATGTAAATTATCACCACGTTCCGCAGCCTAAGCAATAATGTAACTGAAACGCAGTAACGGCTCAATGAGACTTCGAGCTTAGTCCTTCTAAGACAGGTTTTTTTATAGGCACAAAACTTAAAAATACAAAATTTTATTCGATCCGAATATTTCGCCACTCGCCATTGCCCGAACTCGTTTGCCTTTTGCGTTTGTGTAATGCAAAATTAAAGGGGCATTGATGAATTATAAGCAAATAGCAAAGAAACCTGGCTTCAGAAATATCTATATTTTGTGTCGTGGGTGCCTTTCTGTCGAACCGCAGGAGTACACTGCCGTGAACAAAGCGCGTGACACGACCTACGCCAGTGGAAACCCATGTAATGGATTGAATATTATGACAAATGACGCACGAAATGGATGTATCGATGACTGTACTTGTACATTTTCAGAAGCGTATCAACCGTAGGTCTTTTTAAAGTGCATCTCAGACCCCCGCGGGTATATGGGCCCCAATTTGTGGGCTATAAGAGTTACTGGACAACGTAACATTTTTTTCTTGGAGCGGCAAATTAAAGACCTCATGTTTTGTTGTCCTACTACATCCTGTACTTTTAAAAATGCAGATCTTGTGTTTGATGTTTGCTGGTGTAGTGCACTGTACTTTTGTGACGGATTAGCGCTGGGCCAGTGAAAGGTCGTTGGCGGCTTCCACCTGCGTAACATCGTGTCGCGATACATGCTTTCTCTCTGAAAAAACTGAGATGAAAATATGTTTTGGTGCGAATTTCGTCAGTGTAAAACCACGGTTGCTATGGCAACATGTTACTATTTTCAGTTTGTTGGTGTGTGCTATGTTTGTCACTTATCATGTTGGTTACAGAGTTCATGTTGATTCCAATGGGCAACCTTTAGGTGGGCGAACTAAAGAACGGATACAAGACAATGGGCCGAACAGTTCACGGGCGAGACATAACACACGACCCAAAAGGAAGATACGTCAAGAAGACATTTCGACGGACGTCGTGGGATTTCCTAGAGTTAAGGCAGTAAGTATTATTAAGTCAGTCATTCGTATAAGATATTGCAAGATGTGTACAAGTGAAAGCAATAAAAATAGAAAAAAATTACAAAAAAAATATAAACAAAAAAATGCATGTCCTTTTGAACGAAAACATACAGACAGAATTCGTTGAAGTTGCTGCAAAATCAATAGCAGCAGGTTGGCAGGGCCCTAGTCAAGGGGTAAAAAAAACAGAATAATACATAATAGGTAACGGAACATTACATAATAGGTAACGGAATAGTACATAATAGGTATCAGAATAATCCATAATAGGTAACGGAATTACATCCTCATCTTCAGAGGTAATAGAATAGATTCTATTCTAAATCAATTCTTTAAAGCGTATAAGATGTACGTGGTCACATCCTGGTCAGTGTCCAGATGATCTTTGCATACGTTTGTTACCCTGTCTTCATAACTCGTCGTAACTAGGTTACACGTAGGTTTAAAGAATTTGACGTCACGTGGAACAATGCCATTGCTTAAAAAAACTATTTAGTTAACCTTAAAATAGATTTTTAAGTAATTAGTGTATTTAGCACGTTCATTAATGCGTGACGTTTGACAGAGATACATTTACAATAATATAGCTTATACATCAGAATAACACATAAACCATAATTTATAAAGATATTGTGTGAATTGTCCAATATGTAACGAATCAAATAACGAAAAAAAATCCGGGATATGCGAGTCATTCTGGTGCGCGCTGCAAAAACCGTTAGAGTTACACGTATATAATGTATAATGGAAATGTTTGCCTTAAATAGTCCTACAAAAAGCCAGCGACAGCATATATCTATCTTTTATGTGTAAGCCATTATCACCAAAATAATGAACCACCTATTATTTATAGGGCGGAGCGAAGTTTGCCGGCCAGCTAGTATACTATATATTTGAAATATTTTATTTTAAAAATCGTACTACGCGTTCGCAATAACATGAATGTATAGCGCTACCTGGAAATTCCGATTGTACTTAGATTATTTCAGGGTGTCAACCTTTTTTCTAAACTGCCCTATAACCCCGCTTTGACTTCACCGGGCTCAGAACGCGTGCCATTGTCCACATAGTTTCGTGCTGGCGGTATAAAATCATAGACCTTTAACTTACTGTTACTAAAAATAACACAAAAATATACTCGAACCAATGTACTCGTATTACACTACCATATTAGTTCGGACAATACTAAAACAATGACTTCCAAATTACTGATGGTTTTAGTATTGTTTCATTTTGAATTATTAATGAATTTTCCCTCATTTTATCAAATTTAAATGTAAGGTTAGTTGTCATTGGTCAAGTCAATGACATTTGTTGGACACTTCCCGCCAGAAATGTTCTGGAGCTCAAAAAAGGCAAGAGTCATCCAACCATTCTGCCACTATGCATACTTTAAAATATAATTCATTATAAATTTTAAAAAACTAACTTTTCAATTACAAATGCTGCATCTTGTAAACTGAAACGTATTTACAGATAACACATAAAAACACTAATCGTATTACAAAACCAATTATCTATAATTACATATAAAATAGCTAATTACTTTTGATGTAGAATTATTAAAAAAAAAACTGTCGGAAAAACTTTCCCTCGCTGAACATTTGTTTCATAACTCTATTTTTACAGCAATAGAGTCCATTTTTATTATTTCGCCTACGAATTTACATTAGATATTCACGAGTAAAAGTTACTCACCTTCAATTCAGCCAAATTGTAGTAATACTGCCTGCACTCTGTACACTTAAACTTGAGTTACTTTATAGCAAAATCCAATAAATATTTATTTCGGCGAGCATTTAACATTTTGTTATTAAGTTACAAGTATAAGAAAAAAAGTCAAAGTTCGTTTCACAACGTGGCCGATTCGTATAACATCTGAACGTTGGAAATGTCACAAGAAAACTAAAGAAAATTCTTTCGAGAACTAAAAACTTTAAATGTCTCAAAATCGTGGACACGTGGGTAGGATTAACTCGAACGAAAATAGTGAGGTGAACCGAAAGAATTGTCGATATTCCGAACGTGTTAAAGCTGAGAAGGCAACGTCTAGAATGCCGAGTAGAAGCCGCTCGGAAGGCACCTTTATCAGTTACGTTGTAACACAAGTTTAACGTTATATCAACACATTATCGATAATAGTGCTGCGCACGCGAATATCGACTTTCCATGACTGGGGGTTTTTTAATTTTATTCAATAGCACTAATTAATTCTATTGCATAATATTTTACGTGGCTTCACTTGGACATTTAGGTCAGTGTAATTGAAGAAATTTGCTCTGCGATGCATAATATTTAATTATAATGATAATTAACGTTGGTATATTCACTTGGCAAGGTTTATACAAATTACTGCAGATACTTTTAGATTTACAAATGTTGCGCCATCATTACATCTAAATACGCTATGCATATTGCAAAGTTTTTGGTCTGTTTTTGCCTGCGTAACTAATAACAGGACAATGGTAACGAATTACCACACTCGGGTCTCACTAATTTATCGTTACATTAGTTACAAGAAATAGGATCAAGAGTAACTATGCTAATTATAAATATAGATGAAGGCATCCCAGGGCCGTCTCAAATGGAAAACCATTACATCTGGTAACCCCGTCCTTAAGGATGCCATGATTAAACAGTGGAAGTTTTTACAGTGGTAGAGCCCGCAACAACACGAATGGGCCGGCTCGACCGGTAAAATACCACGACCTCACAGAAGACAGGCGTGAAGTAGACGTACTCTGCGTTTCGTCTGATGAGTGAGGTGCCGGAGGCCTAATTTTAGTCCTTTTTCCCTTCCCATTCTTTTATAATAAGGAAAAACGGGTAGGGATAGAATGGAAAAATATTTTTTTCTGTTCATCCCCTCGTCAGTGCAATAAAGGTAGGCAACAAATCTTCAACTCATTAGCTTGAGTAGAAGCCTACGTGTACCACTTGATATCTGGTGGACTGCTTGCTCGTTTGCCGTTTTATTCAATAAAATAAAATATTATAGTCACCGGGTATTACTTTTTTTATGAAGGCAAATGGAATTCCGCATTGGATTGAAGTAAATTATTTGTTTATTATTTAAATCCGTTCGACGATCATTCACAGCTGACTGAACGCGTGAGTCATTCGGTCACAAGACTGTGCCTAGCTTTTTGTAATAGGAAACGTCTAGGCTGCAACTGTCGCCACTCGCTAAATTAATTTGCAATCAAATTAACTAAATGATAATTCAGGGTGAGAACTCACTGATAGACTAAAGTAACGCCTACTTGGATTAAAATAAAGTTTAAATTTGCTTGAATGTTACTGTTACATTGTTTTTAAATAACTAAAAAAAATACTTTACATACTTCTTGAAGTGAAAACTTCATTACGCTTGACTTGGGCAATGAGCTGGTGAATGCGTTACGAAAACTGTGATCTGGCGAGGTGTTCTAATATTTTTTCATTTATTTTTCTTGTATCTGTTACACGTGGCCGGTTCGACCGGGCTCTACCATTGTTAAACCACTCCAGCACTGACAAAGTTAACTCAGCTTCTTACCAACCGTCATTAATTAAGATAGGTTCGCTCTGCGTTGGTTTGTACGATAGTATTTTGATGTAAAATGTATTTAATGTCATTTTCTGTACCCCTCACAATGTGTGTACAAAATTTCACGATGATCGGTTGAGTCGTTATGAAGTTAAAGCGTAACAAACAAACTGACATCCGCATTTATAATATTAGTATTTTAATAATGTATAATCACGGTTCATGATATACATCCTGGAGACCGACGGACAGCGGAATCTTAGTAATAGGTTCCCGTTTCATCCCTTGGCCACGGAACCCTAAAAAAGCCGTTTTAAATATTACGATTATTTTTAAATCGACATTTTAACAGATAAATTTAAAAATACCAAGCGTCAAATTTTGTTCCTAGAATTAGATCCGTTTCCGAGATAGCAAAAATATACAGTCTTCTTAAACGTCTTGTCATTCGTTTTATGATCTATTAAATATTATGCTATAAGTGGTAGAGGAGTCGAAGCGGGTAATTTTGTACATTCTCGAGCGCGTCAGATTCACAGATATGTACCAAACAACACAAATCAGTCATCTAGCCGTATGCTCAGATGAGGCCATTAACCGAATCAAATAACCGAGCAGTGATGGCTCAGCGAGCAGTGGTGGCTCAGCGGTTTAGGCCTCGACTTACGTACTGTAGGTGGTTGCGGGTTCAAAACCAGGCAGGCGCTTTACTTTGTGTAATCTATTTTATCTCTACTGCTCAAAATGGTGAAGGAAAACATCGTGAGGAAACCGGCATGCCCTAGAACCACCCATTCGACGACATGTGACATCCGCCAACCCGCATTGGGCCAGCGTGGTGGATTATGGCTCATTCCCTCTCTCCGAGAGGAGGCCTGTGTCCCTGCTGTGGGAACATTCTTAAAAAGGCCGATTTATTATTATTATATTATTAACCGATCATCGGAGATTCTCGAGCGCGTCAGATTAACATAGAAGGGTTGCTCACATGATAAGGGTGTAAGTCGTAAATAAATAATACAGTAATTAAACCATTTCCCCACAGATAATATGTCCGCATGACGCGCGAGTATGTTATCCCCTGATAAAGTATTTTGCATTACTTCCAAGTCGTTTCAAACATTTACTTAACAATTTCATGTTAAGAAGTTGAGGTTACATTAAGGTTGCAGACATAAGTTTCTGTTAAGGTCACAATAAACAAATATTATCATTTTAGTAGCATTCAATTATGGCGCTAAACAATCTACAATTGGACATCAGACATCATTGGATCTCGCAGGGAATCGTCGCATTGCTTTGATAATTTTATCAGTTTGTCACAGACCGATGCCATTACAACCTTTAAAGGAATACTTATTATCTTTACAAATAGACGATAATTGGTGTAAATTATATCTTGTATAACTAACTCATCACAACTAGTACGGGAGCCGACAACGGTAAACTTGTACATACTCGAGCGTCAATCAAACCTATTGGATTTTAAAGATTAGATGTTAAAAGGAAAAATGTCTTAATGGCATTTATATTTTTAGCAATGGGATGAGGGTCGACTGTGTTTATGACACTTGTTACCTTTGCTTGTTATCCATGAACTATTTCCTTTTAAAATTAAAAAAAAAGTCTGCGCTCGAGAGAGTTTTGTTCAACAAGTTTATGATTCCAGCATCGATCTCACATCGTCATGTTATTGAAAAACAGTTATTAACTTGTCAACAACTCCTCTCCCTTGACTCCTGTGACGTCATACATCACCGATGATTACGAAAAGAATAGGAGATGAAGGTTTGAGTCGACAAAGCCATCGATTCTCAAGTCAGGGGTATACAAATTCATATTTGGGATATTAAATTGAAAGTCAAGTTTTATTAAAATAAATATCAAGATAGTTTTATCTATAGTTCCGATAGTTCAAAATAAATATCAAGACGGCTTATCTATAGTTCCGATAGTTCAAAATAAATATCAAGACGGCTTATCTATAGTTCCGATAGTTCAAAATAAATATCAAGACGGTTTATCTATAGTTCCGATAGTTCAAAATAAATATCAAGACGGCTTATCTATAGTTCCGATAGTTCAAAATAAATATCAAGACGGTTTATCTATAGTTACGATAGTTCAAAATAAATATCAAGACGGCTTATCTATAGTTCCGATAGTTCAAAATAAATATCAAGACGGCTTATCTATAGTTCCGATAGTTCAAAATAAATATCAAGACGGTTTATCTATAGTTCCGATAGTTCAAAATAAATATCAAGACGGCTTATCTATAGTTCCGATAGTTCAAAATAAATATCAAGACGGCTTATCTATAGTTCCGATAGTTCAAAATAAATATCAAGACGGTTTATCTATAGTTCCGATAGTTCAAAATAAATATCAAGACGGCTTATCTATAGTTCCGATAGTTCAAAATAAATATCAAGACGGCTTATCTATAGTTCCGATAGTTCAAAATAAATATCAAGACGGCTTATCTATAGTTCCGATAGTTCAAAATAAATATCAAGACGGCTTATCTATAGTTCCGATAGTTCAAAATAAATATCAAGACGGTTTATCTATAGTTCCGATAGTTCAAAATAAATATCAAGACGGCTTATCTATAGTTCCGATAGTTCAAAATAAATATCAAGACGGCTTATCTATAGTTCCGATAGTTTAAAATAAATATCAAGACGGTTTTATCTATAGTTCCGATAGTTCAAAATAAATATCAAGACGGTTTATCTATAGTTCCGATAGTTCAAAATAAATATCAAGACGGCTTATCTATAGTTCCGATAGTTCAAAATAAATATCAAGACGGTTTATCTATAGTTCCGATAGTTCAAAATAAATATCAAGACGGTTTATCTATAGTTCCGATAGTTCAAAATAAATATCAAGACGGTTTATCTATAGTTCCGATAGTTCAAAATAAATATCAAGACGGCTTATCTATAGTTCCGATAGTTCAAAATAAATATCAAGACGGTTTATCTATAGTTCCGATAGTTCAAAATAAATATCAAGACGGTTTATCTATAGTTCCGATAGTTCAAAATAAATATCAAGACGGTTTATCTATAGTTCCGATAGTTCAAAATAAATATCAAGACGGTTTATCTATAGTTCCGATAGTTCAAAATAAATATCAAGACGGCTTATCTATAGTTCCGATAGTTCAAAATAAATATCAAGACGGTTTATCTATAGTTCCGATAGTTCAAAATAAATATCAAGACGGCTTATCTATAGTTCCGATAGTTCAAAATAAATATCAAGACGGCTTATCTATAGTTCCGATAGTTCAAAATAAATATCAAGACGGTTTATCTATAGTTCCGATAGTTCTAAATTTCGGCGCACACCAGAATAGCTCGCATATGGCGGGATTTATAATTTCTTGTCGTTATATTTTGGACAATTCACACAATATCTTTATAAATTATATCCTATACTAGCTGTTTCCCGCAACTTCGTCCGCGTGGAATTTACCCCTATCTACTATCGTTTAACGTGGCTTTGACTTCAAATAGTAAAATTTTTGTTATTTTACTACTTAAGGCAACCTTTGTGACATTACAGGGCGGCGCTTTCGATACGGCGCCGCGTAGGTTTTTTCACAATTTCGAGGGTTTTTCACTTTTTGCGCAGAACCCTAAATATTTTGCTTAAATTAAAATAGCCTATTTAAATCTCGACAATTTTAGCTATCTTCAACTAAAAGTTCCATCCGAAACGGTTTAGTCGTTTCGGAGATTACAAGGAACAATCAGAAAGACAGACAGACAAAAATTTTAAAAATTGTATTTTTGTTATATGTAAGTAGTACATCATGTGTATTGAGTATGACAATGTTATTTCGATATTACACACAGACACAATTTTATTTAGCAGTGTATATGTTATTCTGATGTATAAGCTATATTAATGTAAAGTTTCATTAAAATCCATTCAGTAGTTTTTGCGTCGAAGAGTAACAAACATACATACATACAAACTTTCACATTCATAATACTAGGATTATATCTCTTCATTAAAGTTTCACCCGCCGTACAATTTGAGCTCCAGAATAAGTTGAACGCTATTTAATATGAAGGATCATACAGATCTGAGGTCAACTTACATTGGATTAATGGGTCTAATATAAAAATCGTACGTAATAACAGAAATCAGTCAGTTTCAATACACGACTACATATTGTACATATATTTATACTTACAAGATAACTTTTAGGAAGATTCGCGGGCTTCAACTAGTATTAGTATAAGCGAAAGTGAAACTAAAGTACTCACTTGACAGCTTTATATATATAAACATTAAACAAACAAACATAATGTACTTTAATCACTAAATGAAGCAAAATATCGATATAACATCTCAATTTCAAGACATTTAAAATTATATCTGATAAGTATCGATAAATGATACTTGAAATCGACAAACCTTGCAGAATATATCGATGAAGCTAATCACTAACTTCATTCATATCGATAGTCCCACGCCAAAGTATCGATAAAAATAATCACTAGGCCACTCCGTGGGTGTGTCGCGACAGTCGGTGACGCGACAAGACACGCCGCGTTCTGGAAAAACTTTATCGGCATGATAACGGTAACATGACGGAAGTCTTGAGTACATATCTCACGATATTACTTATATTAGAGACTAGTGATCCGCCCCGGCTTCGCCCGGGTTCCGTTTCGATATCTATAGGGAATATACATACACACATTGTTTTTCCTTTTATGGAATAAGGTGGCAAACGAGCAAGCGGAACACCTGATGCTAAGTGGACGCTGCCCATAGACATCCGCAACAAGAAAATGTGTTGCAGATGCGTTGACTACCTTTAATGGACAGAAGAGGGATAGACATGTAAAAGGATATTTTCTTCCTCCCCGTTAACCCCCTCCCCGTTCAATCCTCTTCCCGTTCCCATCCTATCCTTAAAAAGGTAGGGTGGGAAGGAGAAGAGGACTAAAATTAGGCCTCCGACACCTCACTCGTCAAACGAAACGCAGAGTACTTCTACTTCACGCCTGTCTTCTGTGAGGTCGTGGTATTTCACCGGTCGAGCCGGCCAATTCGTGCAACAGATGTTGTTGTTGCGGACTCTACTAGTGTTAAACACACGTCGTCTTTTCGAAGAAGAAGCCAAGGGAAATGTACATTTTTCCAGGATAAAAGTAGCCCATGTGCTATACCACACTGTAATCTATCTCTGTGCCAAATTTCATCCCGATCCGTTCGGACGTTTTTGCGTGAAAGAGTAACAAACATCCGTACATACAAACTTTCGCATTTATAATATTAGTATAGATATATGGACTAGCGGACTTAGAAGATAAGAAGAAAAAATATATAAACACAAACAGTCATAAGGAATCTCCTCGCACTCGTACAGCGCCAACGAAAATTATGTTCAACGGGCGCTTTGCCGTCGAGAACGAACTGAAGTGGTAAAAGATCGTGTCTACCTCGGACAGGCCATACAACTTGGCCAGGGTAACTTAAACAAAGATATCGATGCAGTCTTTTAGCTGGAGGTAACCTAAGACCAAATCTACTGCTGGGAGCTGGGTAGCTTTTCTGTCCCTCATGGCATTCACCATGACTTGAACGCTCTTGGTGTTCCGGCGCACCTTTCTAGAACAATCAAAAATCGGATCAACACAATTAGTGGTACCCGGTCGAAGCCGGGGCGGGTCACTAGTGTTACATAAATGATATCTTTCATCCAGGGCAGGGCGACCGGGTTCAATTAAAGTCGTTGTCAAGCAACCGGAGATATGATCCCTTGGCGAACTTTGATCCCAAAGCTTTGTTGACTGTTGCCATATTGAAACAAAATCTTTTGGTTAGGAACATGGAGCTATGAATGAATCGGTCTGCTGGTATTGTCTCCACATTTTTGAAGTGAAAACTTCTTAAGACGCGTTAGACGATACTTGGTAGGGGACAATCTTAGCTTCGCGTTAACAACGTGCTTATTTGAATTAGGAGCGGTTGACGACGAACTTTTTTTTAAATTATTTTTCTTGGAATCAATTTTGTATTTTATTATCATGGTACAAGGACTTATTTTTATTAATTATTTATTTATTTTTGAACTATTGTCACATCTTTTCACCTGTTTTAAGTTGTCACGTCTGTCCGCATTCCTTATTAAAAGCGTGACCACAATCCCCCTCAGCATCAGCACTCCTCAGTGAAATTCCTACAAAAGTTGTCAAGGGCTAACTTACTGATATCTAAAGTCTTTGATAGATGGCGCTATATTTAAAAATACGATCTTACATATAAAATACAACGCAGTGCGAAGCTCGGTCCACAGCTAGTTATATTTAACGCAAATAGAACAGGTATATGATGACTGATCTGCGTTCAGAATTGTTGGATACAATATCAGCACATCCAACTCAATAGATCGTGGGAGTTTGTGAGTTTTGGGCATGCCCATCGTGCCCACAACGTATCCGCGCTTGATTATATTTTGATTGGTACTTCTAGTAGATGCATTGATAGCTCCATGTCGTTCGACATGACCGAAACTTAATCCAATCGTGATATAAATATTGTTAAGGTATTAGTGCTAATTGGCTAAATCGTTGATACTCTATATCCACGACAGTGGGCGTTGAGGGGTATTGATTATTGCCTACAATATATTAAGGCACCATTTGTTTAAGAGTAATTGAAGTAAATAAAACTACACAGACTAAAATTTTGCATTGCGTTTATCATTCAAGTGTACTGTAAAATTACATAACGCAATGACACTCTGAATAGCAGCTTTGGAAAACACCAGCCAAGTGCGAGCCGGACTCCTGTTCTGTTTTTAGTATTTGTTATTATGGTGGCAACAGAAACAAATCCTTTCCCATTAACAAATAAAATTAAAAATTGAAATCAAGTAAAACAAATGAAGAAAAGTCAGTTAAAACTATTCCAAATTAAAAAAAAAGCATCTTGCTGACGCATGTTGTTCACGAACCCATAAGATTGTACCTTAACAAATGTGTACCGCAGCTAACGTAGTCTTCACTTCAAAAACACAGAGTCAGAGAATGTCCGACATGAAAATACAATCATTTTGTACCCAGTTGAACTCTTGTACGTCAGACATAATTTCAACGTGACCCCCATCGCGTCTCTCACCAGGAATCCATAAAACGACACTAGACGATTGATTGGAGACATCAAATCAATTGAGAATTGTTTATTTTATTAGACACTTAGGGGGTGATTACACGTGGTGTTATTACATTAATGTATACTAAAGTTCAGCAGTGGTGGCTCAGCGGTTTAGACCCCGACTTACGTACTGTTGGTTGCAGGTTCGAATCCAGACAGGCACTTTACTTTGTGTAATTCATTTCATCACCACTGCTCCAAAACGGTGAAGGAAAACATCGTGAGGAAACCGGCATGTTCTTAGAACCACCAAATTCGGAGACATGTGACATCCACCAACCTGCACTGGGTCAGCGTAGTGGATTACGGCTCATTCCCTCTCTCAGAGAGGCCTGTGTCCCTGCAGTGCACTGCTCTAGTGGTTAGCTCTACATTTAAAATGCTAAGATTTATTTACCTGTGAAATTGTTAATTTTAGTTTCGGCTAGTAACATGTCATTCAATTATAAACAGAGACGCACTCTCTAATTTAAATTATAAAGTCCGTCCCTGTGACATAGAATAGGATGTATTCCCTCAGAGGCCGGTATCGCATTCAGTCCCTCTGTTATTTCAGATGTTCATAATTGCAGTGATTTGCGGCCTCCCACAAGAGGGCCCCACGATCTGGGACTCAATAATTCAACTACAAGTAGACTAATTGATTTTATTAAACCTGTCATCTGTGAGACCTAACAGGTTCTCGTCTTGTCAACCAGTGATAGCTGGCTTGATGCACTTTACCGGGCAAAGCTGTTCCTGACGGGTTAACTCCAGACCATAACCGGGAATTGGGTCATTCCATTATCTCCTTAACCACTCATAAGTGTTGTGGTTTCTTTAAACAACGTCTTGTAGTACCTTCAACTCTACTTTGTCTTTGGTATAGTTTTCATTGTTTGAAACCTTTTTTGGATCAAACAAATTCAACGTGAAATGTAATACAGTTATTTTAACTTGAATACGTCCATATATTTGTATACCTACTAAGAACCCATGACAATATATTTTTTATAACTATTTTAATCCAGTCCAAGATTATGAGAAAAAAATATATTTAGTTTAATTACAACGCTATCTATGTGGGAATGTAAATAACAATGGATACATTATTGAGAGCGCATTATTTAGTTTTCAGAACTATTATTTTCACCGTTCATTACATTTAGACTGAGCTCCGAACTTCGTTGTCATATGTCGTAAGTGACAAACGCGATAATGCGGGCTCTACCACTATTAAATATCTATCAATATATAAAAAGCGAAATGAGGTAGTGCTAGGACCGACCCTGAACTCATCAGACATATAGATACTCAAATACACGATAGATATGTTGTTGTAATAAGCCCTCTCTCGCGTCTGAGGTTAATTCAATGCTACATGTATGTATTGAAAATTTTACAGCAGCATAATTACTATAATTTGACATTTGATGAAAGACGTGAAGTACTTTGACAGAGGAAAAGCCTTTTGAACTTGTTTGAATGAAATAATTGCGCAGAGTAATATCCCACAGAGCACTCCTACGAGCATAGCCAACGCTGTAATTACAGCCTCTGTTTCATCCTACACTGTGATTATCTCTGAAGAGAACATACGACTCAACTTTACATGATTTTTATTTAATGCGGGAAAAGCACATTGAATATATCACAGATGAAACTCTCTATCTTATTTTGAAGCGAGAACTTCAAGTAACATTCTTTTTGGAATTTGGAACAGGTTTTGTATTTGTGCATACACGATTGTATATACACGGTGCACATGATTTTATGTGATCGCTACCCATAGGCATCTGCAAGAAGCAGATGAGTTGCAAATACGTTACCTATCGTTAGTGAAACATAAACAATGTGGAGGTGATAACAGGAAAAAGTATATTTCCTTCTACTTACATCTCCTCCACTTCCCCTCCTCACCTTTGTTGGAAACGATAGGAAGGGGAAGAAGAGAGACACCGGACCTCAGACAACTCACTCATCAGACGAAACGCAGAAGTATAAAATACTTGACGCCTGTCTTCTGTGAGGTAGTGGTATTTCACCATGACCGACCGCTCTACCTTGTATTTTTTTTTATCAATTATTACTTTCAGGAATGTGTTTAAGAATATTGTGCACACTGAGGTGCGTGGAATTGGGAAAACCGGAGAAAAATAAAAAAAATGATAAAAAAAACAATATATTAAATAAAATTAATAATGTAGCTTATTGCATTTCGATCGAATTTTACCCCAACAAAAATTCCATCTCTAGTATTATTAGTAGAAGAGACGGCTTCAGATCGACCTTCGCCTGTCTGAAAACCAAATGAAACATTTTTTTAACAACGACAGCTTACCTATCGAAAAATGTTCATGGCTCATGGTAAAAATACCCATCTGCTAACCAATTTGAAATCGAAAAAAATAAAATTTAACTACGAAAATATTTGTATTGGCTTGCCTCCTAAAACCCAGTCATTGAATATTATTGCACAATTATTGTGCAATTTGTCAGATAGCAATTTTGATTGGTTAGATGGATGGCCTATTTATACCGACCTGTTCATACCTGATTCAAGGAACAATAAACAGAAATAAATAGGTAAGCATACCAATGCATACTCCCAATGTTAAAACTGAATTTGTTCCGTTATCAAATGACCTAGAAGGTTAGGAAAAAATATAAGTCAAGAACACTTTTCGATTGGCAAGCTATCATAGGCTTGTGCCTCCGATGGGCGTAGCTAGATCTTGCATCGTCTCTTAGACCATAACTGTGATTGTATCCTCATTTATCCAACATTAAATTTTTAATGTTCGCGGGAAAAACACATTGAAGTGAAGAGATAACAAAAATTATACCATATGATATAACCAACCAAGCGTCGACTTTCCTTAAAAATGTGTTTCGGAAGAATTCGCCCCATCTACGTTTCGTGTGAATAAAGTCCGGTTTCAACTACCGCGCGGGGCCCATTCATTGGATCCGAGGCGCTAGTGTCGCGACACACCTGTCGGCTGCTCGAGGTCTCGACGATCATAGACAAGTTATTCAAATAATAAACAAGACACGAAATAGAAGTCCCATACATACATACATATATATATATATATATATATATATATATATATATACATATCAAATCAGATATTGGGTAGAATGGTCCGCCCGACCAGCGAAATACCACGACCTCACAGAAGTACTCTGCGTTACATCTGCTAAGTGGAATACCGGAGGCCCAATCCTAATTCCTTCCCCTTCCTAATATGAGAAGTATGAGAAGGGGAAGAGGATTTGACGGGGCAGGAGATGGATAGGAAGCTAAAATATCCTTTCTGCAGCTCATTGGATGCTTATGGATAGAGGTCACTTGAAATCGGGTGCACCGCTTTCTCGTACGACAATGATGCAACTCAGACTTATATGACGGTACATAATGGGCTTAATTTATAAATATTCAAAGCTAGTTTAAAGTTTAGTGACCGACTATCAACCTAATAGTGTATAAATAGAAGAATACAAATATTGACTTGTCACGACATCCCCCCAATGTGTCACCATCATTACATAGTCGAGCGCACATTCCATTCTGTCGTAGGAGGCCCAGTAATCATTTTTTTTCATAGATACGCCACACGTGTCAATTTTACCAACATTCAGATGCAATCGACGAAATCAAAAATGTTTTAATAAAGACTTAATCGCGGTTGTAATAGAGTCCATTTTAAACTGTCAGAACTGTAAAACAAACGTTGTCAGATTGATTTACACAAGCAGACACTTGTCGAAAATGATTCCTAGGATTCGACGTCATACGACGTGGTCAGATCCGTTTCTTAGTGTATGCTAATTTAGACCTTCTGTAAGAGGCACAAGGCTTAAAATAGCGCGTCGTTAGATGCACTAGCTCTAGCTGATTCATCGGTATTCCGTACTAAATGATTTAAGAATGATGAAATACGACCGTCATAAGTCGTAAACCACGCGAGCATTTGGTTCGAAAGCAAGGTGACGCTTGGCCGAACGATGATGGCTTTTGTCGCGTGAATAGTTTAAGAAAAAAAAAAACTGACATTTAATCTGCAAATGACAGTTACCGACCGGATTAGTGAGTAATTTTTTATAATAAATATATTTAGTATTTCTTATTAATTATTAAATCCACGATTTACACTTAAATAATTATTCAAATGTATAAATTGAAATATCTAAAGTTACAGTGACGTAGTTAACAGGAAATTTTGAAATTAACGAGGTATTTCCTTTTTAATTATAAAAATAAAACAAAATTTAAATACTCCTAGTATAATATACCTTGAATACAATTTTACTAAACATTAAAATAAAACGTAGAAAACCGTAAAAATTTACGTAGAAAATATATATAAAGTATTATTTTTTTCTCTTTTTAGTCTATTAAAAAAGAAGTATATTAAAAAAAACATTTCTAAACGAATTTAAATCTAACGGCGATTAAAAGTAACAGATTAAGTTAAAAAAAAGAAATTTAGAATCAAAAGTAAAATATTGCATTATATAAAATTTAATCAATATAAATTATCTACGTCTGATCTTTTGTCTATGAATAGAATAGTTAATTAGACAGCGTTAGCTAATTCGTCTACTTGATAAAGTTCACGTAGCCACCCCGTAGCGCACAGGCGATGGGTATAAAAGGGTTGTTGGGAGAGTTTGCGTCCGTACTCCAGACAAATCCATAACGCTGGCAACACAGCCTCTTAGACAAGCTCGTCTACAATTGTTTCGTGAATACTATCCGATTTATCTCTGACATCCTTTCAACTGTGCAGACGAGGTATGTACAATTTATTTTTACAAAGATACAGTTACACAGATTTTAAAAATATATTTTTTGCTATTACCATTTTCTTTTTTCTTTTTTTTTTCTTTTTTTTATTGTCGTGTTGACATTTCGATATTATAGTTAATTGTTTAATGACTTAGGATCAAATTCGATGTTAAAATAATAATAATAATATAAATATTTGTCAACTTACAATTTATTAAAAAAAAATTAGCGTTATTTTAATTTGCTTATGTAAAAAGATTCGAATTATTGTCATAAATGTTTTGTATAATATACCATTAAAATTATAATTCAATAAATAATTTTGGAGACCTTCATTGATGTAATTAAATATACACCCTTTTTTAGGAATTTCCGATATTTTGTAATATTTGAGGTAGGAAAATGTCCACGTGTTTTAGTGTCTCATTTTCCGCGAAACTTTACAGTCACACACCTCACAATGTTTCAAATTGAATAAATAATAAATTACAATGTACGATTTTCGTATAAATTTAAGTATGAGAAAGCATGTTTTAAATTATTCATAAACATTAATTAGAGATAATATATTAAATTGTTTAAAAATATTCCTGAACAACTCATTATACATTATATACGAATAATTGTTGTGTCTTTATTTTTAACTTTATTTTTTTTAATCGTGTCAAAACTTTTAAGGTTTTTTTTTAATTTTCTTTCTTTTATTAAGTTTTTCATTATTATAAAATATATTTACCAAGGATACGTGATTCAATAATATTTGAAGTTTAAAGCGATTAAAAAGCGAATACAACAATAAAAAAAACAATTCTGTTTTATAATTAATTTTCATTTGTTTCAGGTTACTTTGCGAGACATCTATTATCGAGTAGCAAGGATGTTTAGTTTAGTGTCGCTACTGATCGCCGCGGCGCTAGTGTCGATGCAAAGCGCCTACGTTGTTAGCGCGCAAGTTGACACCGCTAAAAATGAACTGGACAATAATTTACAAATCAATCGTAAGTCACACGAATCAAATCAATTACACATTTTTTTGTTCCTTGTCGTCTAGTGTAGCAACGTAATATTCTAATATCTAAAATATTCGTAGGTTCGTCTTATTTCTTTGTAGTTTTTGTTTAGAATACTGCAAGACCGTGTTTGTGCTATTTTTGCAATTTTCTGGTAATTTAATTTATTTATATTTTTAAAATAGGTAATATTATTTCTTATTAATTATATTATACGGACTACACCGTTCATAATTCGAAACTAAACTAGATTAATAAGTCAATTCAAAATAAATTAAGACTGGTACAAATTTATTTATTCATTATAAATAATTCATTTTAACGACTTTATTATTATATTATAATTTATTTTATTTAATGTTTTTGTTGCCGACGTTTGGCAATCATGGTCACAGGGGGGAATGGGGTGTACTCCTCTCTTATTTTTATTTATTTATTTATTTTCAACTATACCATATTATAACAATAATAGGTCAAGCGTTGGTGCCTGTCATAGTATCAACTGTGTGGCAGCACCGACGCCTTTCCTTAACAATATAGTGATATTTTTACATAAATTTGGTTTAATATTAAACTGTTTCTTTTGTGTGTATATTAGTGTGTGTGTTTGCATGTCTGTATGCCACAATTTCATCTATCAGGCCATAGTAAGTTTTTAATTCCATTATAGCTTGATTTCAGTAAGAAATTCTTAACAGTACTAAATGTACTGTTAAGAATGTCACTTTATCGTCGAAAGAGGGTAGATATTGTCAGATAATATTGACTTGATTATTTATTATCTTTATCCCTTGCTTAATAATTAATCCGACCAAAAACTGTGAGAATTCAAGGTACTGTGAACTCATTCTGAATAGATCAGACCAAAAAAATATGTTTACAATTTGCTGCCAGTTACATTAAACTAGTCCGATTACAAACTGACGAACTTCACAATCGGTAGGTGGCATGTACGTTGTGAGACTATGAATAACATGGTTCCGACTGCATAAGCAATTATGTAGAATTGTAAAAGGAAGTAATGAAATTCAATGCTATCGCAGAACCAGGCGATTTTTTTGTTGAATATTTCAATGGAAATGTTTAGACACCACAATGCAGTTTATTTGATACTATTCTAGTAAAAGAACTGTGTTACGGCAAGGTATTCTGTTGCCATAGCAACTACTTTAATTGAAAATTACTCTACTGATGAGTTTAGCTATTTTATTATTGAAGTTAAATAAAATTAGTTTAAAGGTGTGATACTAAACAGCGTTTTTAAGAGTGCCTGGAACCGACGAGGTCTAGGTGTCGATTGTATCGAAAACTAATTGAAAGAAACAGGTCAAATGGCCATAAAACCTTAGAAAAGAACCCTCTGACCTGGAACAAATGTTGGTTTCGTAGCAAAGCAATTAAACGCCACCAGAACGTTTATAATATCTTTCTCAAGTTTAGACTCGCCTTAATTCTTCCAGTCTATTATACAATTTGATTAATTCGCTATATCGCGACACCAAAAAGCGACAGCGTCACGGTGTTACCATGGCAACCAATAACAACTTTTTGACATTTATATCACAAACAAAGAGTACTGGCACGTGGGATATATTTTTTTGTTACGCTAAAGAAGTGTAACTTGTTACGCGCGTAGCTAACCATACACGTTTGCTTTTCCATACAGTTCTATGTAATTCCTTCGCATTCGTAATTTCTTTTTAAATCCAACCATTGCTATACTTACATTTTAAACATCCAAATGTTTATTTCAAACATACATTTCTAGGGTATCAATTCCTACGTATCCCATTTGACCTGATTCTAATCGATGTCCAAATCCTCGTACGAGGTCAACGTGACATATGATAAGAATTTGCGAATTCTATTCGCCGCTAGATGACGCCCATGTCGTATAAATTGACCATCTGTTGTACATTGACTTGCAAAGTAACCGCGCGCCGTGGCGACACATTACCAAGTTAAATGTGTCATTTGATTTTGCAAAAAACGAAACAACCCGTCGACACCTTTGATTTGTTAATTTATTAATTCATATAT
This sequence comes from Papilio elwesi, assembly GCA_029849275.1. Lineage (NCBI taxonomy): Eukaryota > Metazoa > Arthropoda > Insecta > Lepidoptera > Papilionidae > Papilio > Papilio elwesi. Next base: position 5,938,641 of record CM056713.1, read on the forward strand.
TTGTTATTGTAATTGGGATAAGGACCTGAGTCATCGTTCACGGCAAAACACATATGTAGCGATCGTAATCTTTTAAGTTTGGTGTGCAGTTGTTTATATGTAACAAAATCTATAATTTAAATAGTATACCCACTATCCTTTGCAATTTATATAATTAAGAATAACGCCATCTAGGTGTGTAAAATTGACATTAAAATGGATGGTATGTTGAAGGTCTATGCTTGTTTTTTAGATTTTAAAACTTTAAATTTTTCATTATATAAATATCTTTTATCGGATATACTTTTCTTTCATATTTAATGTTATAATTTAAAAAAAATGTATGAGGGCCAAATGTGCCTAAGATATAAACTGTACTGACCCATGATTTTGGAAACGAGTGTACTGTATGCACGTACAAAGATTATTGATAATTAATATTAGAGATCGAATTCAATCGAGTAATGTATTGCGCCTTAAATCATAAGGCAAATATTAAAGGGTCCGGTGAATACAATTCTACTGTAATTATTTTAATTTCTATAAATTGCTATTTTTATTTGAAAGGTGCATTTCAACAACAAACGCGAACAGTGTACTTTTATTAATAAAAAAAATATTTTTATAATATAACTAGCCCTTTCTCATACGCTTAAAAGCCACCTTAGACCCCTGGTATAGTCCTTACACAATCAACATCTTGTTCCAGCTTTACCGCCGCAACGCAGGCGGCTCCGTAGCTACGTCCGGCTGACGCAAGTGCCGCCGCAGCGGGTGACCTACGAGCCCGGCAGCAGCCTGGAGCTGACTTGCACGGCGGCCGGCTCGCCCGCGCCACAAGTGCAATGGCTGAAGAACGGCGAGCCCATGCAAGATGTTAGTTATATATTTTTTTTTAATGAAGGAATGGATACGGAAGCAAGCAGTTCATATCAAGCTACCACTACCCATAGACATCTCCAACAAGCTAATGAGTTGTAGATGCCTTTAATGGGTAAACAAAACAAAAGTATTTTTTTTTATTTAAAAAATCAACCGTTTTCAGTACGAAGAAGAAGCGAACGAGATCCCGATGGTCGCTAACAACGTTGCGCGCCTTGTCAGCAAGTTGGTCCTCCGCGCGGCGCGGGACGGCGACGTGTTCACGTGCGACGCTACCAATGGCCTCAAGGAGGTCTCTGCTTCCACTACTGTGTACACTGAAGGTCCTTTAACTTAGTTTGCTAGACTCTTAGTTCTAAGGGCGGTATCTAGAGGTCGAAGGAACAGATTAAATTTAAAAGTGGTGTCACACGTGTGTACATGAAATGTGGTGGACATTTTATTTTTTTCTATATTATGAGTTGAATTTGTCCCAATTCATTGGCACAGCTTACTTTCCTTCCATTACGACATAATGTCTGTCCATGTTTTGTCTACGTTTTCCTCGCACCTTAGAATGTTTATAGCAACTATCTTGGAATCTTTTGTTTGCTATTAATTTCTGACAGGCGCTTTAGTGCATATAACGAGTGGGAATCAATAAACCTTAATTGTCTTTATACTAATATTGACAATTGCACTTAATTTTGGACCTAGGCACACATATATATATATGTATATATTACTAGTTTTGTTATAAACAGAGCTTAAATAAAAACTTCTTTCTTGCCAACAGAAATATCCCCAAAACTCTTGACCCTGGAGAAATTGTTCCCGGTTCCCTCCAAGCCCGTCATCACCAAGTACTACGATGAAATCCTACAGGAGAGCGGAACGTCCCTACTTCTCCCGTGTCGGGTGAGCAGCTACGGGGAACAACAAGTATACTGGCAGGACAACAACTCTGAGGTGGTGTACGGCAGCCCAAGATTACAGGTGATTTGTTTTATTTTATTTTATGGGTTAAGATGGCAAACGAGCAAGCCAATCATTGATGTTAAGTGGTCGCTGCCCATAGGCATCCACAACCACAAGCAAATGCGTTGCCTACCTTTAATATACAGAGGAGGGATAGACATGAAAAGGATTCCCCTCCCCGTTCAATCCTCTCTCCTTATCCGTCCTATTCTTTAAAATGTGTCATGCGAGCGATTCGATTCGAATCGCTCGCATTTGCTCGACAACTAAACTAGATGTGCAGATGCATTATTGAAACCATCAAGGAAACAATATTTAAATAACAACGTTTTCCTTAAGGTTCTTCCATCTGGTGACTTGTTGATCGTGGACCTGCAGTGGGCCGACATGGGCCAGTGGACTTGCACGGCAAGGAATCAGTTGGGCAAGGACTCCGCTGCCACATTCGTCTACCCCTCAAAGCCCAGGAAACAGGTAACTATTATTATCACCAGCCTACATCAGTCCACTGCTAGACGTAGGACATCCCCTATGCCACAGCACGCGGCCACTCACCGCATCCACCGGCTCCTTGCTGTCCTCACGAAGTTATCGTACATAGTCTAGTAATTAGTCATTTACTTAAGAGCAAGCTGCACATTTGAGTTTAAATGACCACTTCTACATGAAGACACCTACTCAAACCAGAAGATATACATGTACTTTATTTAAGTGAATCTACACTATTTATCATGTAAGAACCAGGAACTTTAAAACCAAGCGAAAGCATAGGAAAGATGTATCGGATGGGAAGGGAATTACAAATGATACTGGTAAATACGTTTCAATTTAAACTCAAAAGTATATAATACTTTACCTCAAGCTCATATTTTGTTCATAATCGTAAAGCACACCTATTTGTGTAACAAGTAATCTGTAGTTTTACTACGACGACTTGACGAATGGCGCTAGTATCGCCTATGTGACACAAAAGTACCTTTTATTTATTAGTTCTTTGAGCTATTTGGTAATATTGTCACTATATTTTATTTTATCTTTACAGTAAACTAAAACGGAAAGATAAACGTGGATCAAGACAGTTACCCGCCGATTACTAAGAAAATCTCTATGTTCCTAGTTAATTTTATTCTAAAATAGAAATTATTAATTTATTGTTGGTAATGAATTACCTAGATGTGTCCTTGGATGTATTATATTTAAGTCCGTGTATTATTTAAATGATAATCTAAACAATTTTATTAAAACAATCTTACATTGAGTTACACTAGTGATTTGTGATGCATTTATGTAGGTTTACGAACGAACGGCCGCCATTTTGATACTTTGGCTTCAGGCACTTATTGCTTGTGTACATCGTAACAATGTTTTTTTAGCAATAATTCAAATGTTCTATTAAAATTAAAAACAATAACTTAATATGTAATAGTAATGCTTTTTCTATGAGCCATTATTCTGAAAACAAAATAATAATTTACTAGATATTTCATAAATACTTTTATATAAATCCATTACTTTTTAATGTAAATAACTTTTGTTTTAATGTTTTTTTTATTCATACGATTTCATTTTGTCGATATGAAAACTGTTTTGTATTTATTTGTACTTAATTATTTTTAATTAATTTAAAATTATTTAATACATTTTTTTTAATAAGGCGTAACAAATATCAGGGACTCAACCAAACAAAATGTTGTGTACCGTTGTTGTTGAAATAATACAAAACATTTCGAATATAAAAAATAATAAAAGGGTTCGTGAAAATGACAGAAACAGACTAAATTACGAAATGTGAAATCCTACTGACGTCACATATTAAGACATGTGTCAGTTTTGACAGCACGAAACCGGCTACAGCTTATATAACTTGCAGAACATGAAACCTCCTTGAAAGTTATAATTTATTTTTAATTCATAATATTTATTAATTTATTATTATTCTTAATACGTACTGAATGTTTGCTGAAATATAATTTGCTTTGTTTGACTGAAGGAATTGTAAGAAGAAATGAAATAGAGTTTAGTATTTATTTTGTAAACTATTTTATTTTTATTATTTCAAAACGCTTTTTGTTAATGCATTTTATTGAATGTTGTCAACGTGTTATACATAACAATCTCTGTGATTGAAATAAATAAAAAGTATTGTTACGGAATATCACGTATCACTCTTCTGTTTTTTTTATTCTTTATGGCTATCAACATAAGACATAAGTTAAATTATCACCAGGACACAACAGCCCAGTGAAACATGTATAACATAATAGTGGTTATAAAATGTACGCTAGTTTGGGAACGTCCGTCAAAGAATTACGCCCAAAACCTATTCCAGTACTGTGTGGACCACACATAAAAAAGTGGTCAAATGATCACATATGAGGTAGCGATTCCTCTTCGAACGTACAATTTACATGAAACATGGACGTCTGGTTGTTGTATAAATGTATGGGGTTACCATTAAATGAGTAAATAATCCATTCGTCATGTTAACATTTGAAACTGGCTTCTGATCGGGACCGGCTCCCGTGATATTTATTGCACATCTTGTAATTGAATATTTATTAGTGGCCGTTGATGATTTATAACGCAATCACAACATGCTACAATTTAAAAAACTCGCCCCTTCTGAACGTTGTAAACGAAAACGAATGTTTATAGTACAAGGTGGCAAACGAGCAAGCGGTTCACCCGATGTCAAGTGATCGCTACCCATAGACATCTACATCATCAACTAACTAATGAGTTGCGGATGCGTTGCCCACCTTTAATGGACAGGGGAGGGGCCAAACAGAAAATGGTTATTTCCAATTCCTATACATCCCCTTCACCGTCAAGATTTCTTCCCCTTTCCATCCTTTCCTTATAAAAAAAGGGTGGGAAGGGGGAGAGAACTAGAATAAGGCCTCCGGCACCTCACTCATCAGTTAAAACGTAGAATACTCTACTTCACGCCTTCTGTGATGTCCATCCGTGCAATAAATGTTGTTGCGGGCTCTACCACGGTTTCGATACGGACTCCGATGGACAGAGTGGTTGTTGAGGAAGGTTTATATATGTAATTCATTATATGCGCTCATGACCGTAACCGAAATGTGTAGGCAGAGATTACATATTTCCATTTGTCACTTGGTTCACCTCTCTCGCTTCTACATCCATACATTTACCTACAAGCTGGTCGGTTACGGGTGCTCCTTATATCGCCCTACTTCAGTATGTCACTAATCTGGTCGATATAAGTTCCTTTGTAAGTAGAATGCTGTATTATTAAGTTACGATGTCAGTTGTCAAGTTAACTTAAGTCTAAGTTTTACAGATCATGACGTGAACTCGCCGAGTGGTTGTCGTACATTGTGCTGATATGTAACCGCGCGGTTAAACTTAACCTATGGCAAATGTTAGGCGGTCAGACGCGAATCGCGTGCTTTATGCACATAGACATGAATAAAGTAGATTATACTAGAATTATTACACCCTGAGCTATGTGTACTTGATGGCGATGAGGGTCGAACAGATGTCAATGCTGGTCAATCCCCCCTGGCATGAATCTTGCAATGTTGACCAGATTGTCGCTCCATATTGTGTAGTGCCGTAGAACAGAACTCCACGGACACATCCAAAAGAGATGCACTATTAACTAATATCTAATTAATTAGCTTTAGAAGTGAGGTATTAGTAAGAATACATTTAATTACGATCCCAAGTCGCTGTGACAATAATTTTAGTATAGATAACGACTCCACGCAGTCCGCAGCTCGGTATCCGTAGCATTAGATAGAATGTGAGCGTTACCTTGGGCACCGTCTCTGGCGCACCTTTCTTCCGATCGCAGGACTGAAGGTAATATGAGAACCTCGAGCTCAGGATGTGATGCCTTCTTCGGTCTTCCTACACAGTTTTAAGGACTACAGGCGTGCTAGCTCCTTAAGAAAAAATGGCGGGGCGACGTCCTAGTTATATAAAGTAATTATTTTATTTTATTTTAATTTATTTTAGAGGGTTTGGAGAACCAACAGCTTTACATTTAAATCAAACGAAATCTTAACAGTAAGGTCACAACAATTCAGCCATATAAAGGTTCTCGCCAATAGAATTATACAGAATAAATATTTTTTTCCCTGGCCTTTTCCCAAATTTCAATGTGGGGTCGGCACAGTAAGACCCTAGTTCACACTGTATTGGCTATAGCTTGTATGTTACTGTGTAAAAATATTTATAGATTATTCAAATAACTTAATAATTATCTAATAAATTTGATAATAATAATAATGTGAGTGTAATCTTAGATATGACATACGTTCGATGTCGACAGCTCTCTTGTTGCGGATGTTCCGTCTTCCATAATAAATAAACTAGCTGTGGACCGAAGATCCTGTTTTTATATAGCGCCATCCAACAAGAATATGAGATAATCAGTAAGTTAGCCCTTGACAACGCTCCAACAATGGGTAATGCAAATACCTATTAAAAGATGGCACCATAACATAATTTTTTATATATACGTCTATACTAGTGACCCGCCCCGGCTTCGCCCGGGTACCACTAATTATGTTGATCCGATCGCTACCAAACACAGGAGCACCCACTGTGCCAATCCCTGTATACACATATATATATACAAGAAGAACAAGAATTGTTTTAAATAGACCCGGAATTTTGGATGGGACCTAATATTTTTAACTCGTGCCGTGATACTGTGAGTACAATAATATCCGGATCACGAAACCATATTAAGTACTCGGAATTATTCAATCTGTTATATCTGAATATCTAATTTGACAGATCACGCTGCTTACGGAAAGTCCAGAAGTGGCAACACCGGCTTCTACGAAGTTCAACCCGGACAGCATAGGAAAAATTGCCTCATTTCTGTGTACTTTTTGGCGGATTTCCAACTAAAAGACCTCAAAGAATTTAGACTCACAAGGAGGGTCACGTTTTCATTTTTTTTCATTTGTATTATTTTCGTATTTACATTTATCACTTTTGTGTATAAAGGTAAACCAGAAAGCCACTTTATATTAAATCCGCTACCCATAGACATCTGTAACAAGCTTATGGGTTGCAGATGCGTTGCCTACCTTTATGGATAGAGATGAAAAGATAAAAGGCTTTTTTATACCCTCGTCCGTCAAATCATTATCCAGCCCAACCTTTTCTTATACCTTATTAGAAAACGGTGGGAAGAATCAACTGTCCAATCTTTTGTTACAATTGTCAAGGGAAGGAGACTCAGTAATCCGATAAAAGCTACCGACCGAGCCGAGGCTCGGCCCTCTCGGGCACCCTCGAATCGGAATGCTAAACGCGCAAAGAGTGACAGCCCAAGCCGAGGTCTCCTCTCGGGGGCCCTTGAGCCGAGTCACTCCATGGAGCGTCCACCGAAGCGACCTAAGAGGTATCAATCCGGTAATAATAATAAAGTAACGGCCCGAGCCGAGGTTCCCTCTACGGAGGCTCCCTCGATAGCTTAGTTACTGTTAAAGAGGGAGAGGAAGAAAGAGACTGATTGTTATAAGTTGTGTATAGTGTGTGCAGTATATTGTGTAGTGGGACTAGGTTACAACCTGTGAGCGATATCACTTTATTGTAAGTCCTTGTCAAAAGAAAAAGCATTTGTTATGCCTGATCTTAGACTATGTTTTTTTATGTTTCTAAAGACATTGAGAAACTGTTCCAAGATCTAACAAGTACGTCGGCTGTACATTCCGTCTGTCGCGTTCGTTGCAAAACCCTCTTTTAGCGCACGCATTGCGGTGAAGATAAACTATGAACAAAAAGTTTTGATAATGTATTTTTTACTTGCGTACAATACGTTCGCTAAATTATGTAGAGTTAATTTTAATGTACCAACTGTCGATCTAGAACTACGAATATGTTTACAAACCTCTCATTTATTAGTTAAATATTAAAGAACATTAAACAAAAACTAAAAGTCATAAATAAACGAAGTCTATGTCAGGTATGATCGACCTTTGGTTAATAATGTCCAACTTTAATGCCTGATCCGAAATTAAACCCATTTAAAATGTCTATGACTATATATTAATAAATGGCAAGAGGTCACGGGCTTGACATGACGTACGAGTTCCCCTTAAAGTAAAAGGCATAATTTTCCAAGCCAGCGGAAGACCTGTCATGAAGTAGGGATTGGGCCTTTAAAAGAACGGTTGAAAAAAGAGTGCATGCGGCAAAAATTTGAAACGAATGTGTCAGAAGTCTGAAGTAGGACCCATAAGTGTTTCAGATATGAATCTGGAGAGATATGTCGTTAGTACCCCTAAGAAATAAGGGATGGAGTTAGTGACGACTGAAATGACGAATGACAGAAACCTCTTGTGCCGACTCCACACAAAGTAGGAAGAGGTCAAAATTTTTAACAAGTTTATTTAGAACTGTGCATGACTGCCCAGACATAAGTTTTCATTGGAACATAATGTTTAGCACTTAATTAAGTCACATGAGACGCTTTAAAATCTCTCCTCCGTGTGAGCTTTACAGTAATGTCGTGGGTACATTGCAGAGAAAAGGCTGATTCTAAACTAGTGTGTAAGCAAATACCATTATAGTGAAACGCTATTTTATTCAATGTGTGCACTACATTCAGTCGTATGTTGTGTACAAGAGCGTAGTTAGCCCGATCCAAATTTGACACACCAGCGAGCCGCAAGGCCTGCCCTATCACGGCGCTCGCAGCGCGCCTCGCTTGTAGCGTTGCCATTACAAGATCTTACCAGCGACGTATCGTCTTGTATTTATGAAATAATCCACTTTTTGCAGCGAGCATAAGGTAATTCGACCTTCAATGAATAACAATCTTTGTCTCGGATATATTTCATCTAAGTATGAATATGGGAAGCTTAAACTCGGATATCAGGTGTGCAGGAGGCACCGGTGCATTCCACTCGTGATCCCGGAACCCTCCCACTCTCCCAAAACATCACGTGACTCGCAAAAGCATCTATCTTCTTCTTCTTGGTCGCTTCACTCTTGACAGAGTGGTCGTGGTTATCACGCTCCAGTACATTGGGCAGCAGACAGTGCCTGCCGTACAACGTTCCGCCACCATTGCCTCCTGGCCGTTAATCGGGCACATTCGTGTACCGGAGCACCCACCGCAGCCTTCACTTGATCCGTGTCCATCTCATCGAGGATCTCCCCCGTGGTCTTGTACCTTCTACTTTCCCTTGTACGACAAGACGTTCTATGGAGTCGTTTCCACGTCGACTGACATGCCCAAAGAATTTAAGAATCCGACATCGCACTTGACTGGATAGGCGCTCTTTGATGCCAAGCTCATCAAGGATGGAGGCATTTGTTCGGAATACGGTCCGTGAGACCCCGAGCATTTTCCTCCAACACCACATCTCCAGAGCGTCTATTTTGTGAATTTCGCCGTTTGCCGTAGGGTCCATGTTTCGGCGGCGTACAGGAATATGGGAAACACCAACGATTTTACGAGCCTAACCTTAGCATCTATCTATTTTAATATAATCTTTTTTAATATAACCCCCCCCCCCCCCCCCCCCGAAACCTTAAAAAGGCAGTGGGGTTTTGAAAACAAGAGTATGCATCATGAGACCAAAATATCTAAATTTCTTATTAGCTTTCTCCTCCTATTCAATGTCCCATTGTTATGTGTGATTCCTACCACGTATCGTCTAACGCGGCTAATGAAGCTTCCACTTCAGCTAAAGAAGTTTTCACTTCAACATAGTAGTGCTTAACATTTCGACATACTAACAAGCCATATTCATACTGCACGGGTCAATCGGTAATGGTCACTTAATCACAAAACATGTAATGTTCGTACCGTGCCTATATATAAATCACCAGTTTAACTTGATACGCAGTGCTTAGACCTTCCGTTCTTACGTGTTCTTTAACGTGCCAACAATAAGGTTGAAATTATCTGTCTATGATCTCGTGAGAGAGGTCTTTTTATAATGTTTGGAATATAATTAAAGATGGTTTAATGTAACATGGCTTACGTAATGCAATGTGGGCCAGGTGAATCGAAACATAAGTGTCGGGGCACATTATCAACGCGTAGACCCAGAGGATAAAGAATCTTTGCTTTTCCTATCCATCCCCTCCCCCTCCAATCCTCTTCCCCTTCCTATTCTATTCTTAATAGGAAAGGTGGGAAATGGGAGGAGGACTTTAATTGAGCCTCCGACACGCAGGACTCCAAAACGCAGAATTTTTTCACTTCAGACCTGTCTTCTGTGAGGTCATGGTATTTCACCGGCTGAGTCAGCCCGTTTGTGCAACAGATGTTGTTGTGGGCACTACTACTGTTATTCGTTTGCGGGCTGAGGGACTAGACCGAATTAGTGTAACAATAAAAACCGGCTGTGGCACATTCCGGTCTAGGAAGCTAAGACTTCTATCAATCGATTCAGCTTTGATCACCGGAAACGTTTGAATTAATTAAATGGCGCCATCAAGCGTTTACTGTATTATAAGTGAACTAGATGGAGCCACTAATTTTTTAGAACACGCTATAGAAGTGCTTTGGGAATAAGGATGATAAGTTTTATCTCTGCTCACTTTGAAATTAGTAGTATTAAGCTCATGGTTCATGGTAATATTGTAAGTTGCTTACTTGAACTGAGTTCGGTGTGCGAAATAAAACTTTAGTCGATTTTAAACGCCACGTCCTGAAAACATCTGTTACAATTTTTAATAAAGAAATCCCCTTTAATCTGTCTCGACACTAAGGTTCACTTAGCGTGCGTCTTAACAGCGTCCACCGGCAATGTGGCGCGGTCGTTACACGTCGCCCGCCGGACTATTTACCCATCAATCTATTTCACTATCAAAGGTTAATTCTACATCGGGGAACAAACAACAAATATACATCTTGTTTTGTTTACTAAGCTTTTAAACGATTAAATTTTTTTAACGATTAATCTTATAACAATTCCTTAAAAGGGCTTCTGCCAGAAAGTACCAGTGCCTCATTTTACACTTCTCACTTCTTTTCCATACTTTCTTCTCCCGGCTTTCCCTCTTTTTGCCAACCAAGCATTCCATTGTACATGTTGTATGGATTAGCAAGAATCTAGATTACAAGCAATGGCATGGGCCCTCGTCAACAAACCTCTTCAAGTCATTATCAAGCCAGGGCGTAAAACTTGTCGCGTGGGTTGCAAGTTAGCCTGTCCTGGTATTTTAAGAGTTTTTTTGTAATATACTAGTGACCTGTCCCGGCTTCGCCCGGGTACCACTAATTATGTTGATCCGATCGCTACCAAACACAGGAATGTGCCAATCTGGACAAGCCCTGTAAATTTCATTGATATCGTTCCAGCCGTTTCGGAGGCTATAGGTCTATAGGGAACATATATACTTCGCTTTTATATACAATTTTTTTCATAAAAAGCATCCAATGTAACTTCAAGTACCTCCAAGAATATGTGTACAGTTTCATGATGATCGATTGAGTAGTTTTCCCGTGAAAGCGTAACAAACAAACTTACATTCACATTTATGATTATAAATATTAGTATATCTATAGGGGATAGTAATATATTAAAATAATATCTTAAAAAGATATTTATGAAGGAACAATAGGCTTGTTCAGTGTGATATAATACGCCAAATTGATCAATGATTCTTTCAATTCACAATTCCCTGACATTTCAAGGCATCCAGCAATTATTACAACTTATAAAGTAACACAACATAGTTTCAAATACATTACTAAAAGATTGTTACCTATAATATATAAGTTGTCAACCCTAGCTAGTTTGTTACCTGCATAAAACCGTTTATCTGACGCCTGTTGAACGTCCACCTTAAAGTCAATTGTGGTCGTAATGATATGCGATGTATTTTGCTCTAAAGCGACCATTACGAAGCTAACCTTTTGGGTAAGTGCATCAATTTAGTAATGATAACTTCCATTGCCTCGACGTACGGAGATGATTTAATCTCGAAATACTTATTACGTCTTTACGCAGTAATCGAAAAGTTCAAATTTTTGGAGTTTACTCCTTAAGATGTAAAATTTTAACACGATTGTGTGGGATTGTACCCCCTACAACCCACTCGGTGGCCATCCTCGCGTGTGTTTTTATGTGATACGGTGGCAAACAAGCAAGTGGAACACCTGATGCTAAGTGAACGCTGCCCATAGACATCCGCAACAAGCAAATGTGTTGCAGATGCGTTGCCTACCTTTAATGGACAGAGAGGGCATAGACATGAAGAAGTATATTTCTTTTGCCCCGTTAACCCCCTCCCCGTCCAATCTTATTCCCCTGCCCATCTTATCCTTATGAGGAAAGGGTGATCCGATCGATTCCAAACACAGGAATGTGCCAATCCGGACAATCCCTGTAAATTTCATCGAAATTGGTCCAGCCGTTTCAGAGTACATTTTTTTTTCATAAAATGAATCCTATCTTACTTCAAGTACCTCCAAGAATATGTGTACAGTTTCATGATGATCGATTGAGTAGTTTTCCCGTGAAAGCGTAACAAACAAACTTACATTCACATTTATGATTATAAATATTAGTATATCTCTATAGATCACTGGTTCTCAACCTTTTCTTGAAGTGGTACACATTTTGTATTCTGTTTGCCGAAAATGAACGATATATAACTCGATTGTATGTAAGAAAAGTATTATACATTGAATAAATATGATAAATGTGTCTAACCTAACCTAACAATCAATTTACAAGACGTTGTCACGTGAGATTTTTTGGACTGCAGCAATTCCCCCATATGTATGTAACATTTGACAACTCTGGTCTTCTCTCTGGTCTCAGTCTGGAACGTATTTCGAAAATAATTCATTGTCTCGCCCTCTCTCCGGGGACCTTGACTCGTCGCGTTTTATTGTTACATCGCATTTGTATCGAGTACGATTTAATTACGTATGCGAGTTAAAAGTCTATTGCTATCAGCTGTACTATTGCTATTGTGTATTGTTTTACCTTCAGTATGCTTTTACAAGACAAATGAAATGTGTTATGCTTTAGTGAATTGCATATTAAAAAGGATAGGAAATATAATTTTATTCAAGCGATTCGTTACCACGCACCAGAAGAGTGTCAACACTGTAAGTGTGTAACAGTCCCATGTATGACTAGTGGCCTATGGGTCATTCGTCCTAGAATGACGGCCATGCAGAGGCCAACGAACCCTAGGTAGGCCTCCCATAGGAAGGATCAATGGTTAAGACTAAGGGAGCGCACTGGACGAGGGTGGCAGATGACCGATGTTTGTGGCGATAAATGGCACCGGGCCAGCGTAGTGGGTTACAGCCCATTCCCTCTCCTGGCCTGTGTCCCTGCAGTGGGGAACATTCTAAAAAGGCTGATTTATTATTATGATTTATTAATACAATTATTTTTATATATCTATCGGTTACGTAATTGAGGCATTGCTATGACGAAACTCGTTCATTGTGGGTGCAAACGTTATCGCATGACCTATGCCTCTCTCTGCACCACATCGAGACCTTCCTGTACGCTCCAGTTAATGCCGTGGTGTTGGGAAATCAAACTTTGTATTGCTATGGTAATTATTAACTCTGCGGCAACATTAACGGCAGTTGTTTTAAGCGATACGCGTAACTGAGCGGCACACAAAAAGGTTTCGACATCAGCATGAGTTTATTCTAAGAATGTAGTTAATTTTCTATTAGGAAATAGACTTTCTTAGTTAAATTAGAATTCACCCCTCCCCACCATTTTCTTATAAGGAGAGGATAGGAAGGGGAAGAAAACTTGACGGTGGAGGGGATGTATCGGAATTTGAAGTAACAATTTTCTGTTTGTCCCCTCCTCTGTCCATTAAAGGTGGGCAACGCATCTGCAACTCATTAGTTAGTTGCAGATGTCTATGGGTAGCGATCACTTGACATCGGGTGTACCGCTTGCTCGTTTGCCACCTTGTACAAAAAAACTTGGTACTATATTCATTTATTCCATGTACCCAGTTTTTCGGAATTTTAACAGGTTACAAGACTTCTTACGATCGTAAATTCGGGGGCTGGGGGATAGTAATATATTAAAATAATATCTTAAAAAGATATTTATGAAGGAACAATAGGCTTGTTCAGTGTGATATAATACGCCAAATTGATCAATGATTCTTTCAATTCACAATTCCCTGACATTTCAAGGCATCCAGCAATTATTACAACTTATAAAGTAACACAACATAGTTTCAAATACATTACTAAAAGATTGTTACCTATAATTTATAAGTTGTCAACCCTAGCTAGTTTGTTACCTGCATAAAACCGTTTATCTGACGCCTGTTGAACGTCCACCTTAAAGTCAATTGTGGTCGTAATGATATGCGATGTATTTTGCTCTAAAGCGACCATTACGAAGCTAACCTTTTGGGTAAGTGCATCAATTTAGTAATGATAACTTCCATTGCCTCGACGTACGGAGATGATTTAATCTCGAAATACTTATTACGTCTTTACGCAGTAATCGAAAAGTTCAAATTTTTGGAGTTTACTCCTTAAGATGTAAAATTTTAACACGATTATGTGGGATTGTACCCCCTACAACCCACTCGGTGGCCATCCTCGCGTGTGTTTTTATGTGATAAGGTGGCAAACAAGCAAGTGGAACACCTGATGCTAAGTGAACGCTGCCCATAGACATCCGCAACAAGCAAATGTGTTGCAGATGCGTTGCCTACCTTTAATGGACAGAGAGGGCATAGACATGAAGAAGTATATTTCTTTTGCCCCGTTAACCTCCTCCCCGTCCAATCTTATTCCCCTGCCCATCTTATCCTTATGAGGAAAGGGTGATCCGATCGATTCCAAACACAGGAATGTGCCAATCCGGACAATCCCTGTAAATTTCATCGAAATTGGTCCAGCCGTTTCAGAGTACATTTTTTTTTCATAAAATGAATCCTATGTTACTTCTAGTACCTCCAAGAATATGTGTACAAAGTTTCATGATGATCGGTTGAGAAGTTTTCGCGTGAAAGCGTGACAAACAAACTTACATTCATATTTATAATATTAAGTAGGGATTGCTCGTTTAAAAGTAAATTAGATAATGACAAAATTAACTACACATCGAAACTAAGCAATCATCTTACAGAAGTCTTTAACTCTAAGATAATTAATGGACAATTTGAACCTAATCGAAGTGAGTTGCATCAGATACAACATTATTAACCTATAAAATGTTCAAAGGTTAGGCCACTATAACAGACATTTGCACTTACCTATCCCTACACCGCGTATTAGTTATGTATAGACGCCTTCCATTTTCAAGGTGGAGTAAAATATAATTTTAAACACCTTTGTTAATAACAAATACACTACACTAAGAAAAAAAAATTAAAAAGATAAAACTGAGAAGGAGGATTAAAGATAAAAGAAAAAAAGATGAGGACTGCCGAGAGAAAATAAAAACAAAAAAAAACGAAGTAAAAAATCTGGGGGAGGCATTTTTTTTGTGAGAAGGTGGCAAACGAGCAAGCGGATCACCTGATGTTGAGTGAGCGTTGCGTACCTACCTTTGATGGACAGGGGGATTTCCTTTCCCCCTTTAACCTGTCCCCGTCCAATCCTCTTCCCGTTCCCATCTTGCCCTTATGAGGAAAAGGTGGGAAGGGGAAGAGGAAGAGGACTGAATTTAGGCCTCCAGCACCTCGCTCATCAGAAACGCAGAGTACTTCTACTTCACGCCTGCATTCTGTGAGGTCGTAGTATTTCATCGGTCGAGCCGGCCCTGCAGTGCAACAGATGATGACTGAGACAACTGAGAATATACGAAAGATTTAAATGAGACCAAAATGTAGGTTTTGAAGAGATGACGTCTACTTCCGCTGGATCAGAAGGCGACGGTCTTCCTATTCAAATTAAAATCAACTAAAATGTTCTCACTGAGCAGCCGTCGCCATTGGTTTTTTAACAAACAAAACTAAGACATATTCCCCGCGCACTCGTTACACAAGGTCGGTTCTTAACAAAAAACAATGCCCCATTAATTCTTACCAAGCGGATTTATTCCATCCGATTATAACTGTTTGGAATTGATAATATCTTTTAAAATGACTCCATTAAGATAATGATGAAGTGAGATAAGTATTTATGATGTAGGAAGGCGACAAAGCAAACGACTTACTTGACGGCGAGAACATTGCGTAAGTAACAAAAGGTACAGTTAGCAATTGGCGTTTAATTGAAACAAATATGTCTGCTGACTCTTGATGTGTACGGTTCTATGGACAATATTTATGGTATTTATGATGTCATTATTCGTATTATAAAACTTGCTTAAAATAAATACGATCCTACGGTGACAACGAAGCGCCACACATGTCAGTTTGACACCTGTCATTCTAACCAAGCTATTTTTAACAAACTGTCAACAAATGAATCGGCTACTGCAGGCCGTGTGCTTTTTTCCATCATTTTTCTCATCACGAAACATAATACAAAAAAATACATTTTCAGGAAATCTTTAGATTGTGGATGCGGGTGGCCCTGTGGTGTGATCGGATTAACATACCGCTGCCCATGGGAAGCCAGGGCGGATCAGCTAGTTATTGATATACATAAAATTGAACTACAGAGAGCACATAAATTGAGTAATAACAGCACATTTAACTTAATGACTTCCATTAGACACGAGGTGACATTCCGTTGTCTATGGTAAAAATAAATTTTACAACGCTAATGCCGTTTCGATTGAGCCTCGGGTCACATCACGAGGCGCGTCTAATGGAGAATTTGTGCATCAAGATTCTAATACTTGACGGTAACCAATACTTTACTTTTCGTTACCGGTACCCATAGACATCTGGAACAAGCGAGTTGCAGATGCGTTGCCTTCCTTTAATGGACAGAGGCAATATTTTAGTGCATCTGTTGTTTTTTAATATAGTTTTTTTTGGAGTCGGTTTTGTTTTTGTTTCAAATTTTTCTTCAAAATCTTCTTGAAAAAAATAATCCTTCCCAATAAGGATAGGATGGGAAGTAAGTTCAAGATATTTTCTTTCCATAAGCAACCTCCGAACCAAATTCTATGTACTGTTTTGTCAAATTAAAATTACTATTTGTAATTTTTTTAATACCATTTCTCATTCATACATAACATTACATTATGTATTACGAGTTTCAATACTCTGTAAATTCCTACGATGCTATGTTAACCTCCATACATCGTTACGACACACATTCATCTAAATCAAATTGTAAGCCAGCTCCAAACGCACTGCATTCCTTGTACAATCCAACAAAATACACAGACAGACAACGCACAGAATAGTAACTCAACAAATCTTAATTTGGCACGCAATATGCTTTATAATATCAAAGGAATATATACATACACTAGTGACACGCCCCGGCTTCGGTTATCCATTTCGGAATCTACAGGTAACATCGCCTTTTATATATGTAGAGTAATGCATTCAAGTCGATTCAGCAGTTTACTAGCAGTATGGATTACAGCGCCATCTGTTGGGTTTATTTGTGAATCTAAACCATCCTCGAATCCACTTGAACAAAAACAAAACTTCATTCAAATCGGTTCAGCCGTTTAGGAGGAGTTCACTGTCAACACACGGACAGAAGAATTATATATATAAAGATGTACAGTAACATTGTCTGTTTGTGCTAAGTATTCAAGAGAAACTTAGCCAATAAAAATTTGATGACTCATTAATGTTAATTTTAGAAATGCTAATGTCAAACGAACTTATATCGATCAGATTGAGAGAGGTGTGCCAGGATTCCGCCAAATAACTAACTAGAGTGGCGCGGTGACCCAAAGTGAGTTTTGCCCTCCGACAACAGGAGTCTCCACTCTTTACGATCCCGCGCCATCTAATTTGAAGGTAAAGCTGGTCCTCTACCTCATCTTTCCAGTGATACCTGGGCGTCTGCCACTCGGCCGCCCCAAGTATGCCCGTTTCACGTCCATTGTCTCCAGGTGGCCAAGCCAGCGCAGTCTGTGTGCTTTTATTTCCAAAAATACATACGTAATGTGTGTATTCCTTTCTAGAGTAATTGGGAGTATTCCATTTGACTGGATTAAGTCAGGCTATATAGGCATACATTGCTGCTTTGGTATTTGGACTAAACTTTTCACTTGTGATTTTGACGTGATGAGGTCTCTATGTCTCCTTATTAGGTCTTTGTAAAAAAAGAAATAATCAACCAATGTTGTAGGTACGGGAGTTTTTAACTATAGCGCCATCTAGCATGAGATATCAGAAAGTTAGCCCTTGACAACGCTCCAACAATAAATAATTCAAATACCTATCGCCGATTGTTTACATATTTTTTCAACGTTTTTATGGACAAACTACCTATATAGGTAAATTTAAACAGTGGTAGAGGCCGAACAACATCTGTAGCACGAATGGGTCGGCTAGACTCGTGAAATACTACGACCTCACAGAAAACAGGCGTGAAGTAGAAGTACTCTGCGTTTCATCTGACGAGTGAGGTGCCGGAGGCCTAATTTGGGTACTCTTCCCCTTCCCACCCTTTCCTTATAAGGATAGGATGGGAACGGGAACAGGATTGGACGGGGAGGGAGTTAACGGGAAAAAGGAAATATCCTCTTTCCTGTCTATGCCCTCTGTCCATTAAATGCAGGCAACGCATCTGCGACATTTGCTTGTTGCGGATGTCTATGAGCAGCGTTCACTTAACATCGGGTGATCCGCTTACTCGTTTTCCACCTTAATAAACCGAATATAGATACGTTGTATACAAGAATTGCTCGTCTGAAGGTAATAGATTTAAATGCATTCTAACATCGAGATACAAGGATACTAATGAGTTGTTGTGACTATTAATCAAGACCCACTATTAGTATGCGGCATTGCGTATTCACAGCTAGTAAGATATTGCACGCAATAGTACTAAATACCAAAGGTATGTGGCCCTGGTACTAGAATATGTATTAAATGTAATTCCCGGAACGATTACAGAGACACCTAGTGGATTAGGTTTTGAATTTACCTGCACCAACTTTTTTATAATTCGTTTTAGAGTTCTAGAAAATATACAACAGATAAATAATGTCTCACACCCGTCGCCCACAGGGGTAGACAGTGATTGATTTATTTATAAACATCCCATCTTGTTGTGAAACAATGTCAAAGTCGACTTTTCCCTTACAAATCTAATATCTGTTATTTTATTATCATTATTTATAAATGTACACAAATAATAATAAATGCGCTCGCACCCGTAGCCTAGAGGGGTAGGCAAATATCATGGTTTTCTACTCTCGCTTCTGCTACATACATACACATACGCTAAAAAAAATCCTGTTTTAAGATCGGTACCAGTAAATTACATATTCAGGGTCTACTTTTAAGTACATCCTTGTTATTATCAGTTCAAAAAAGGTAATGAGGTCTTCCTTATTGCGTCTTCTTCGGTTCGTTTGTGAGACGGCAGGTCTTATCGCTGCACATTACAAAAGAAATCGCTTCGCCGTCTATCTGAACACAGTAAACCAAAAACAGATTGGTGTTTCATACGATTTTTACCAATAGACGATGTGATTCTTGAGTTAGGACTTAAGTAGACTAAAATGTCGGAGACGTCAATAGATATTTTTCTGTCGATGCGTTTTAATCTAAAATTTCCAGCCTAAGCTGAACCCTATTTAATATGATTGGCCACATAGACTTGAGGCCAACTTACATTCTTGTTTATGAAAATTTAATAAAACATTAAAATTCCATATAAACTTTCATCCTTTAGGAGATAAATTAAAAAAAATTGAGTCCTCGACTACATAATTACAGAAATCTCTTTGCCAAACTTCAAGTCTCTAGCCTCAGTATTTCGGGCTGTGCGATATATCAGTCAGTCAGTTTCTTGTGTTATAATATTACTAGTGACCCGCCCCGGCTTCGCCCGGGTACCACTAATTATGTTGATCCGATCGCTACCAAACGCAGGAATGTGCCAATCTGGACAATCCCTGTAAATTTCATCGAAATCGGTCCAACCTTTTCGGAGTCTATAGGGAACATACTTCGCTTTTTATATATTTTTTTCATAAAAAGTATCCTATGTTACTTCTAATACCTCCAAGAATATGTGTACAAAGTTTCATGATGATCGGTTGAGTAGTTTTCGCGTGAAAGAGTAACAAACAAACATACATTCACGTTTATAATATTAGTACGGATATTCACGTGAAGCCGGGGCGGGTCACTAGTCCTGTATATCAAAAAAACATCATTAAAGAACGCGGAAGGCTATGTAATTGCGTATAACCAACTCTGAGTAACATTTCGAGACAATACATGAGTCGGAATCCACTTTGCGGCCGCCCTGATGACTTTGGTGACCTTATGACAGAGTTCTATACGAAATAACCGACCTTTGGTAACGTCAAGGTTGCCTTGTGATCATATTTAGATTGGCAACGTGTCGTATTTCATATTTTTAAGGTACACGAAATATATCCGTCCCGGCTTCGCCCGAGAAGCCATTTCTGAATCTATAGGTAACATACACACATCGCCTTTAATATACGTAGATATGCGAATGTAAAAAAACAATAAAAAAACATATCCCACGGAAACTGTACATTTCCTACGTCACTCAGGGATAATGTACCTCTCTAACAGTGAAAGAATTAGTAAAGTAAAGTAAAGAGTAGTTTCAGAGATTACCCCAGACAACCTCACAAACCTATTTAATCCTTACTTCCTTACTAATATTATAAATGTGAATGTAAGTTTGTTTGTAACGCTTTCATGCGAAAACTACTCAACCGATCATCATGAAACTTTGTACACATATTCTTGGAAGTATTAGAAGTAACATAGGATACTTTTTATGAAAAAATTGTATATAAAAAGCGAAGTACATATGTATGTTCCCTATAGACCTATAGACTTCAAAACGGCTGGACCGATTTCGATGAAATTTACAGGGATTGTCCAGATTGGCACATTCCTGTGTATGGTAGCGATCTGATCAACATAATTAGTGGTACCCGGGCGAAGCCGGGGCGGGTCACTAGTACTACTGCTCATTACAGACAATTAGTGAATTACCATCTTGCCTTACAATCCCGTATCGTATACGTTAACAAATAATTTCTACAACGAATAATGCCTTCAGTCAAATCATTAGCGTGGCCTCAAGTTAACACCTACTCTGTAATTATCAATATTCGGTTCCGAAATAAACTAACAATAGATACATTGTATTATCGACCTTTTAAATCAACTTCCGAACAACATTAATATTTCGGAAATTGTCAAGTGAGTCTTGTTAATTAACAAAGGGGTTCCGTATATTTTCAAATTAATTTTATCTCGCGTTAGAATTTATCTACTGTAAAATATATGTTACAATATAAATGTTATTTACATTAAGAAGTAAATACATTTATAATATTAAATCTTAATTCTTATTTATTTAATATTGATAGACACGCAACCGGTCGACAGGATAGACAGCTATGTATCCGAACGGAAGGGGTTTGTCAATGGTCAGGTGACAGGCGTCAGATAACCTAGTTGGAGAGGGACATTTTTTTGAACTCATAGAACAGAGAGAGTTTTACCTTTTTTTGTAACGGTTTGATTTGTAGTAATTTTACTTATACTTAATAACATAAGGAGAAGTTATTGTAATAAATCTCCTTTTGATGCAAATATTGTTTGGTAGAATTGGTGATAACCATACCTTTGTATAAAATTACAACCATGGAGTTACCTTGTTAACATGATTGCTGGAATAATGCTTAAATTTAAAATAAACGTGACACTACGTTGTGTAACTTTATTAGCTGTACTAGAGATCCGCCCGGCATCGGCCGGTAGCCGTTTCTGAATCCATAGGGAACATCGCCTTTTGTATACGTAGACAAAAAGAATAAAAAATTATCCCACGGGATGTCTCCGGGATAAGAAGTAGCTTATGTGCTATTACAGACTGTAATCTAACCCTATGTCAAATTTCATCTAGACCCGTTCAGTAGTTTTTTTGCGTGAAAGGATAACAAACATCCATACACATATAACTAGTGACCCGACCTTCTCCCTTCGCACGGGTAACACTAGTATGTTGGTCCGATCGTTACCTAACTTCACAGGAACACCCGCTAGGCTAATATGAACATTTTTTGAAAATATCATCGAAATCGGTATACCCGTTTCGGAGTCTATAAGGAACATACATACACACATCGCCTTTTATATATATAGATAGATCAGTTAATTGTAAAATGGTTAGGGAGATAATTTTTAGTGGTTTAAAGGTGTAAGGGGGAATTTAGACACATTCCATATCATACATACTCATAAATACGGCTTACGCTTACTTTATTATTTCATACAAAATTAACCTATTCAGGTAATTGTTAAATTGTTTAAATATTTCACAGAACCCTAAAAGCGAATAGTGGATGTTTCAATACAAAGTACAATTATGTTAATAAAATAATAATGAATGAATGGACCGCATTATCCACGAAGGAAGCAGTTATTAATTGATGATATTACCTTAACATTATTTAATAATAGGTATTTATTTTTAAAATAAGTTTTTGCATAATCTATTATTATGGGCTTTGATGAACCTTGAGGGTAAGACGTGAGAGCCATAACTATTGGTTTCCGGTCGTCAACTTACGCGTACATTACGTACATATGTAAAAAGGTCGAGGTCTTACGGTGATACGGTAATCTGTGTGACCATAAATGCAAAAATGGGACCACATCATTGTGTAATTTATTTCATCACCACTGCTCCACAAAAGCTGAAGGAAAACATTGTGAGGAAACCGGCATGTCTTAGAGCCATCAAACTCGAAGACATGTGACTACCACCAATCCGCACTGGGCCAGCGTGGTGGATTACGGCTCATTCCCTCTCTCGGAGAGGAGGCCTATATGTCCCTGCAGTGGAAAACATTCTAGAAAAGGCTGATTACTCCTATTCTATCCTACTCGATGCGATCAAAAGGTATATTTGATTATTCTGTACATTATGAAGGTCAACAGTGGTAGAGCCCGCAACAACATCTGTTGCACGAATGGGCTGGCTCCACCGATGTAATACCAAGACCTCACAGAAGACAAGAGATAATTTATTAATGAGGCGCCGGAGTACTTCGTTCTCCTCTCTCCTCCTTTCTTAACACGATAGAATGGGAAAGAGAAGAGGATTGGACAGGGGATGGGAAAAAGGAATTATACTTTTTCCCGACTATCCTCTCTATCTATAAAGATAGGCAACGCATCTGCAACTTATTCGCTTGTTGCCGATACCTATGGGTAGCGTTCTCTTAATATCAGACCCGGTTGCTCGTTTGCCACCTTTTTCCAGTGCCAAGCTTTAATTGTGCGGAAGTACTGACGCTGACATGTTCCAATCCATTGAACGCTGAGCGAAGACCGCTTCAATCAACAAAAGAATGATAGAGACCAGATATCTAGATGTACGATAATAGAACGGAGATGTGAACCTAAGCTTGTGTGATTTGAAAGTTGTTTATATACCATTTACAGGCATTCCTAATGGTAGTCTTAATTAATTATTTATTGCGTAAAGTAATTATTATGAATCGTTACTTCAAAAAAATATATTTTGTATGTTAAGAAATAACACTGTATCGAATTTATATAACTCCCACATATTTGAAATTGTTCATCCGTTATTAATTACATTTTGTTCAGCCGTGAGTATTGCAGTTGGTTTAATGGCAGACCGTATTTCATTCGACTTGCCTGTTTCTTCTCTCTGTGATTCATTTTTAATCTTTGCGAATTTGTCTGTGAAGGTTGTTGTTACTGTTGGCCACTAACGACTTGTGGAATTAAAAGCAAATTGTTTGCTTTAATTTTTTTACTCGTCAGCGAATAATGACTAAAGATTCGAAGTATTCATAAAATAATTATAACACCAGAATTCTTTCCGAAACAATACTCTTGACTTCCATTTAACGTTAAATATTTACTTTTTATCTATTCTACATTGAACTTGTTTACCTAATCTATACTGATAAATAAAATTGAAGTGTCTGTATGTAATATCAAAATAACATTTCCCTACTCAATACACATGATGTACATACATATATACGGTACTTATAACGAATATACAGTTTTTAAAATTTTTGTCTGTTTGTTCCGGGTAATCTCCGAAACGGCTAAACCGATTCGAATGGAACTTTTACTGAAAGATAGCTAATATTGTCGGGATTCAAATAGGCTAATTTAATTTAAGCAAAATACTTAGGGCTCCGCACAAAAAATGAAAAACCCTCAAATCGTTTTCACGAATTTATTTCCACGCAGACGAAGTCGCAGGAAACAGCTAGTATATAATATAAAAACTAACTATTTATTTGTTTGTCCTGGGTTAGTACCACCGAACTAATTTCCATAATTCATTCACCATTTAAAATCTATCAATATCCCTGTGAAAGTTGGCTATGACGAGTTTGTACTGCAGAAGGTGTAATGGTTGTAACTAGATATAGGCATAAGATTATCTATTGAGTTATGCCTACTAATATTATAAATGTGAATGTAAGTTTCTTTGTTACGCTTTCACGCGAAAACTACTCAACCGATCGTCATGAAACTTTGTACACATATTCTTGGAGACATTAGAACTAACATGGGATACATAACAACAACTTTTCATGAAAAAAAAGTATATAAGAAGCGAAGTATGTATGTTCCCTATAGACCTATAGACTCCGAAACGGCTGGACCGATTTCGATGAAATTTACAGTGATTGTCCAGATTGGCACATTCCTGTGTTTGGTAGCGATCGTATCAACATAATTAGTGGTACCCGGGCGAAGCCGGGGCGGGTCACTAGTACCTTATAAATGAATCTAGGTACTGTAAAATTGAGAGTAACCAATAAATTTGCACAATTAGACGACATAGTTATAAGTCCCTCTTCTTCCTTCCACCTCCATCCACCTGGAACGTCGAATCCTTAATATTGAATAACTTTATTATATTTAGCATTATTTGGCGAGAATAAATCACAGAATTATCAAAATTAAGGCGAGCAATAAAAACAAATGGGAAATAAATGAGGTCCAAGAACGCCTCCCTAATGACACCCGGCAATTAGAATTTCAACACGCGACCTAAAGCCTGTTCAGTGCTCGTGACCTGGATAAGCTTCTTTTTGCCTTTCCTAATAATTTTGTAATGATTTATTAAAGTTCCATTCTTAGAAATAATGATACAAAGATGTTAGCCAATGCCTTCATTCATTTTGAAAGTACGAGTACTGCAATTTGGTTCATTTCATTATGTGCAATGATAAGTGCGCTGCTTAATAGACGGATTCCTCGGCTACTGGGTTCATCCTCTGTTAAGAAGCTGAAATCAGTAATTACGAAGATTTAAATCGTTAAAATAATAATACAATATAATAAATCGGCCTTTTCTAGAATGTTCCCACAGCAGGGACACAGGCCTCCTCTCCGAGAGAGGGAATGAGCCGTAATCCACCACGCTGGCCCAGTGCGGGTTGGTGGATATCACATGTTTTCGAATTTGATGGTTCTAAGAGCATGCCGGTTTCCTCACGATATTTTCCTTCACCGTTTTCGGAGCAGTGGTGATGAAATAAATTACACAAAGTAATGCGCCTCTGTCTGGATTCGAACTCGCAACTTACAGTATTTAAGTCGCGGCCTAAACCGCTGAGCCACAACTGCTCCTAAATAGTTTAAGAAACGTATAATCCCGGGATCTGGGCACATGAAATAAATAAATAATTTACTATTAGATAAGGCGAATATGATTAGAATTCAGAAAGGATGAATGAAGGGAGAGTAACGAAACAAATGGTATGGTAATCCATAATCTCTGCCTACCCCTCTGGGTTACGTGAACGTAAATCCGTTAATCGTTGATGTGAAGAAAAGAGACATGACAAATGCATAATGGATGGATCATCGAGATTTTGTTTTATTACACAAGTTTTAAATTGATTTAAAATTATTGTCACTTTTGATTACTATTTGAAAGGCATTAAATTCCCTACTTGTCTTGTCGTTTCCAGTGGTTTCTCGACATCTCTGATCATTGCACTCGTGTGTGGTACATACGAAAACTTCAAGATTAAACTGACTCGACTAGGCAAATGGAAAGACCTTACAGGATACTGACTTTTTTAATAGAAGATGGTGGCCAACGAGAAAGCGGTTCACCAGATATCAAGGCATCGCTGCCCATAGACATCTGCAACGAGCTGACGAGTTGCAGATGCGTTGCCTTCTTTTAATCAACAGAGGAGGGTGTTAACATGGAAATAATATTTCCCGTTTTTATCCATCCCCTCCTCCGTCAGATCCCATACTTTTCTTTATAAGAAAAGGGTTGGTGACCGCCTCTAGCACCCCAATTATCAAATAAAACGCAAATACTTCTACGCAACGCGTGTTTTCTCTGAGGTCGTGGTATTTCCAAGGTCTAGCCGTCGCATTCGTGCACCAGATGTTGTTGCAGGCTCTACCCCTGTGATTTCAATTAGCATTAAACATACTTTCCAGAATCTGTCCTGCACAGGTTGTAAAACAAAATAGTAAGAATTTATTCATACAACTTTTTTGTTTTAGAATGGAACAACTAAGTTCCATACATGAGTTTCATGTAAGCAATTTATCATTCATCTGTCTTGTTGGATTAAAGCACTTGTTAATTCGATCGATTCGAAATTCCGATGAATTGAATAAATCAAATATCGTGTTAATGTTGCACTGACAAATGGAAGTGAATCGCGCGCCGACAATGCTCATCAAGCGTCAGACGCGACTGATTGACAGGTGGAGGTCGCTGGTTCGTTCCCAGACGTTCTCTATACGACGCCTTGGAATTGTTGATGGGTTGAAGGATTTTTATTACATATTTTTTCGAATCTACGTGGTGTACAAACTTTATAGACAGATTGGAAATGACTACAGTTTTATATGTATTGAATTGTGATTGAATTTTTGGACTGATACCTTGTTTGGCCGCGTTTGATGGTATTTGGTGGAGGAATCTTATAGGTTCGCCGGAACATGCTCATCATCCGTCGGCAAAACGCGTTAGCAACATGCTTATTTGAATCTGGAACAGTTTCGACGAACTTTTTTCATTGGGTTATTTTTGTTGATCATTCATTTATTTTTGAACTATTGTCACGCCTTCCCACCTGTATTGAGTTTCCATTTCTGTAGGCAGTCCGAATGACTGTCTGTGTATATATATATATATATATATATATATATATATATATATATATATATTGTTAATTCTGCTTATTGCTGTGACTTGTAAGACGTTACACATACTGTAAAGCTCGCTCATTCGGTTACAATCGAATCCGGTAAGTCCGCAAGAGAGTTATCGGTTTTTATTTTATTTGCCGACAATACCCGTCGCATCGTCCTCGGCAACATTGGGGGAGTGGGTAAGTAAGCACATGACCCGGACCCTTACTTCAGGTCAGTAGTCTGTAAGGTCGTGGTAGTTGGCTCTACCACTATTAAAAGCTGGTAACATTTTTTCCCATATCAAGATTATATCACTAACACATTACCGCCCACGCAAGTGCCGACATTACGCACTATAAAGATATGTTGCCTTAATAGAAGCACTATAATCAGCGAGCGGATGACATAATGTAATAGGGAGCCATGACAAATGGTTATTTAATTTATAATATTATATAACTTGCAAACGAATAGAGGGAATGTTGTTATGCATGATGTTGACATGAAGTATTTTCAATAGATTTTAGTTAGTAGGCAAAACGCGTTTTTCCAAGATAGATTTAGTAAGCGCTGCCCATAGACATCCGCAACAAGCAAATGTGTTGCAGATGCGTTGCTTACCTTTAATGGACAGAGGAGGGCACAGACAGGAAAAAGGATATTTCCCTTAACCCCGTCCCCATTCAATCTTCTTTCCTTTCCCGTCCTATCCTTATGAAGAAAGGGTAGGAAGGGGAAGAGGACTGAAATTAGACCTCTGGCACCTCACTCATCAGACGAAACGCAGAATACTTCTACTTCACGCCTGTCTTCTGTGAGGTTGTGGTCTTTCACCGGTCGAGCCGGCCCATTCGTGCAACAGATGTTGTTGTTGCGGACTCTACCACTGTTAAAAAAGTTGGTATATTCTCTATCTTTTTAGTACAAATTCAAGTCTTTATTTACTTGTTGCATACCGCCGTCCAATGCATCGGTAACAACTGGCAATGCGTCCTCGACCCGGCGTCTCACAAAAACATAACATAATGTACTAAATTGGTTTATCCTACTAAGGTAGCTTCTTGAAGACCAATTGTCATGTCTTAAATTGTTTTTGCTGTACCGACCCGTTTAATGCAATTGACCGTGATATCTGGACAGGGGGACTGAGGTCTCTCTCTCAAAAGTTGCTGGCGAAGTACCTGCTTTATTTAAATTAATTACTACTGGTCCGATCTATGCAGAATGAGCTCACTGTGTCTTGCGGTCTTGCAGCTGTATGCTTGGTTTAAGATTCAATTTTATCAATCACGGGATCCCAAGCCGGTGGTTGTACCCAGCCATCTTCTCTATTGAAATTAGGATGTTTTTCAATTTCAATAGCCCCCGCGTATCACCCTGGGTAGAAAGCGGTGTTCTTTTGCGAGGACTTGTGGTTTATCAAATCATATAGTGGCGGGGGCCGTTTAAAACATTGTTATCATGTTTACTTCTTGGAGGGTTGGTGTTTAAGTCCTCGTAAAAGAGCACCGCTTATAATCCATTTTCTGAAGTATCAAGTAATTGATTTAAGAGAAATTTTAAGTAACTCTCAGGACGGGTATGCGGTAGTGTCAATAAACCAGTAATTACTACGTACAACCGTATTAATAAAACTTTATAACCTTGTAATTACTGCGAAAGGCAAAGTAATTGAAAATCAATATTATTCCATGTAAATTCATACATACCATAAAACCTTACGGGAGATGTTCAATTAAAACAATTTACCTGATGACCTTATTTTTAAAATTTTCAATGATAATATTGCACATACTCTCTGGTCGGATCACGGTGTTCGTGTCTATGGTAGCGGAGTTTTAGTTCTGCATTTTATTTATTCAAAATACAATCGCCGATGCCTTAGATGTGTTCATGAGGTATTTATTACAATCATACTATCCACTCAACGCCCAAGAATTTAATTTGTTAACATCGGAACTAAAGTTAGATTTATTAGAAGATATTTGTGGTGGGGTATTGTGTTTAAATGAATACTAAATTATTTTATCATTTATGGGTTATGATTCAAAGATGTTTGGAATATATTATTCGAAATCTAAATATTTATTTAGAGCAACATATCAACTTCAATAATTTTGTCGTTTAATAAAAAGAAAATACAACTGTCAAATTTGACAGCAAAGATAAATTGGCGCTAAACTGCAAAGGCAGTAGGCAAAGATGTGACATAGCACCAGATGGAACATCCGGGACTCAAAAGTGAAGCCACCTTAGGTCGCCAATTGGTGACTTAAAATCCAGCTCAGTCATTCGTTTCCCGTCACACGAATACTAAATCTACGTGTTTGTAATTTAAAAAAAGGACAAATACTATACGTAAAAGAAAAATAAGTGTACGAACATTACATTTCACAAGAATTTAATTAATTTAATTATGTATCCTGAATATTTTATAACACCTAAATATAAATTATTACCAATAACAATTCGACGCCATGACATGTTATAAGGGTTGTCAACTACATCCTACTAATATTATAAATGCGAAAGTTTGTAAGTATGTTTGTTTGTTACTCTTTCACGCAGAAACTACTGAATGGATTTTAAGAAACTTTACAGTAATATAGCTTATACATCAGAATAACATAAAGGCTATAATTTATAAAGATATTGTGTGAATTGTCTAAAATATAACGATAAGTGTCAAGTAAGGAGGAAAAAAATCCGCCATATGCGAGGTATTCTGGTGTGCGCTGCAAGAACCGTTAGGGTTACACGTATATAATGTATAGTGGAAATGCTTACCTTAAGTAGTTCTACAAAAAAGCCCGCGACAGCATGTATCCATCTTTTATGTGTAAGCCATTATCGTCACAATAGTGAACCATCTATTAATCATAGGGCGGAGCGAAGTTTGCCGGGACAGCTAGTTATACATATATTGTCCAATTACAGCGAAATATAAAAGACGATAGATTAAAACGCGCTATCTAGAGATATATAAATCTATGGCAACAGATAACAATTAGTGTTAACCTAAAAACCGTAAGTGTGAATATAGTTTCCGAACTGTATTCGATTGTACTGAAGACTTTCTAAAGATATTAAATGAAAAATAGTTATCGTAACTAATCTCCATTTAATGTATATCATATGTAAATGTTACAGGGAAACATGAATATAAACTCGACCGTATAAACTTACCAACGCAGATCGATAGATGGCGCTTTCTTTTAAGCTATTCGCTTATACTCCAAAGAATGTTATATAGCAAACTACGGACCCGCCCCGGCTTCGCTCGAGTACCTCTAATTATGTTGATCCGATCGCTACCAAACACAGGAATGTGCCAATCAGGAAAATCCCTGTAAATTTTTATCGAAATCGGTCCAGCCGTTTTGGAGTCTATAGGTCTATAGGGAACATACATATTTCGCTTTTTATATACTATTTATTTTTCATAAAAGGTATCCTATGTTACTTCTAGTACCTCCAAGAGTATGTGTACAAAGTTTCATGATGATCGGTTGAGTAGTTTTCGCGTGAAAGCGTAACAAACAAACTTACATTCACATTTATAATATTAGTAGGGATAACACGCAAACATGCGCCCTTTATTTTTCAATGATTATCCCGATTAATAAACAACAAAGTACACACCTTTCTGCACAATCCCAAGTGTCAGGTTTGACCACCTTGACATTAACACCATGACATTTACATTTCCTCTCAACTAAGTGCCGTTATTTTCAAATAATTGTCACATTGCGTATCAGAATCATCTTCACACCTGCTTCAATTATCATCTATTGAGAAGAGATAAAAAAATAAGGCTTGATTGAATGGATTAGAAACTTCCTTTCTTAGGCCAAATTACTTTGACATTGTGTATAGAATTGAAGATAATAAAAAAATAGAATTAATTATAGGTAAATAATGGAAATCCATAATCTCTACCTACCGCTCTGGGTTACGGGCGTGAGCGTATATTTATTTATTTTTATGAATTACATATTTAATACTTGGCTAAGCGTTTGCGAAGCCGTGGCTTAGTAACTTCTATTTACCTGGGTATAATGAGAGCATGTTGGTCACAAATACCTACGGATACGATACGGCTACGATACTACGAATCAATTTTATTGTTTATTTATTCTTTAGTCTTATATGTAAGTAAAAAATGCAAAAATGGGGATTCGGGATCCGGAATCCGGGACCCAAAAGTGAGGTCGTCACGTTGCCACATTTTAAGTCGCCAATTGGCGACTTCGTATTATCAAGCTCAGTCATTTGTTTCCTAGTTCGTCGATACGCTGGTACACATTGGCGGCAAAAATCGAGCTTCACTTTTGAATGTAAAATTTGTATGGAATTGTGTAAGTAATACCCGAGCCATGTTACACAAAGGAGGAACAATATTTATATATTTACAAAGTACATATCTTCAATAACTTGGACAAGGTACGAACATAGGAGCAGACCAAAGTTTCGCAAATCTTATTTGACGCCTCATTTATCTCTTGTACGCGAAACTCGGAGTACATACTCAGTGTACTAACGAACCTTAGTTGCGACACTGATTAGCGCTGCTCTGTGGCACACGACCCGTAGACCTCTCGCTGCTCTGGACAAAGGGGTTCGTGCCTTAAGGGTGAGTACACACTATTATAGCTTATAAACAATCAAAGTAAAAAGTAAAAAATAATTCTTAGCAAAAAATTACTCTGGTTTCCGTAACCAATAGATCCGGGTTTGATTCCCAGTCTGGACTGTCCGAATTATTTTATCGATTACCCAAAATTATCCATTAAGTAGGTATTGGCTTTTTTAAACGCAAAGCAGCAAAGCTTGATTCAAATCTGATAGTTCAAAGTGGGACAATTCCGTTACATTCATACAGGTGAAACTAACAAAGTGTGTTTGAAAAAGGGGAGACTTTCAATTCTCTTGTATTTTTTGCAATAGACATTTTTTGTTTTTCGATTGGTCCCTTTTAAATTTTAATCCGATCCGATAATTGGTGCCAGGATTAAGGATTTTTGCGAATCGAAGTCGGTTTTTTTGTAGTTGTATCCTTTAAATTATGGAGTCCAAATATTGAGGCCTTGTCTAATCTTGGTAACAAATAGACGGGCTAGTTCGTTACGTCTGGAAGTTATTTGGACAAGACAATATTTCCATATTCCATATTTACACTTATTTTTAGAAATAATAACAACGCAGTAAAACTAATAAAACCGTCTTCGAATTGGAAAAATCTCAACCATTGAAATACCACGACCTCTCGACCTGATGAGTGAGGTGCCAGAGGAACAATTTGAGCCTTTCCCTTTCCCTTCGCTCCTAATAAGTGTAGGATAGGAAGGGGAAGAGGATGAATGCGCGCATTGTAAAGAGGTTCCTCCCTCTACAACCCTGGCCTCTGGTTGTTCAATAGGACTCTTTAGTCAATGCTTGATATAACCACCAAGTGCATTCCCACCTTAATAGGAGTTATGTATGATTTAGAAGGAGTGTTGTTTTAATAATTAATTTTCCTTTTCGCTTGCCAATAAATCATCAGGAGTCATTAGTTTTAATACTGAAGTTTGAGCTTCCAAATGATTGCAAATTCTAGTGTGTTCTCATTGAAAACTCCTTTGACACAAATACACTTTCGATACGTTTTATTGCCACTGTACGAAATTTATACACTTCTTATATTTCATTAATTTATTTTATTATTAACGATTAGTAACGTTATATTTCGAGTAAATATTAATTGTATTGCGTATCATTATTATTTTATAAAATGGCAACATTGAAAATGTAATTAGGGCCCAACAATTTGTTTTATATTTAGTAAATTAATTAATTGCCATTGAAATTGTAAAATGTGTTAGTAAAAATATAAATAATTTATTAAATTATTGAATAAGTCCACAATGCTTTAAGCATTAAGACAATGTAATGACTAGGTTCTAGCGCGTCCATGCTGGCTGCCTGAAGAGGGCTCGAGTGGTGTAATGTGTAAAAATGTACTATAGTAATCAACTGTCGTTTTCTTCGAACTCCTCGACCACGATGGTTTTTTATAGATACAAGATATTTTTTTAAATAACAGCGTTATATTGCAATATTTTTGAGGATATTTCCTAAATTGTTTTTATTCTTATTGAAGAATTACTCATGGTGAATTCAATCATCTTACTTTGTCGTTTCCAGTCATCGTTCCACAAGTATCGCCGCCATCAATCATCGATAGCTCATGACCGCAAACTGGCTGACAGCTAGAGCGAATCGTGTTACGGCGGCATTCGGGACGCTTAAAGTTATTTTCACATCAAAAACTCCTTACAATGAACAATGGTAGTAAGGTCCTTTTAAAATATAGTAATAGGATGGCAACTGCAATGCGGGCACATTCCGCGCTTCGCAATTCCGTTAAAATATTTAACATGTCAGGCTCTTAGCCTCTGACCCACCACGCCTTAAACAGTGAGCAGAGATTGCAAGTAGACGCGTATTTAAAAAAAACATATATTCACAGTTTATGACTTTTTTATGGAAGAAGGTGGCAAAGGAGACATAGGCTCACCTGATTTAAGATGACAGCTACCCATAGACATCCGAAACAATCAAGTGAGTTGTAGATCTGTTGTCTATCTAGACAGAGGAAGGAAGAAAAAGGATTTTCCTTCTCCTATTTATCCCCTACCCAGTCCAATCCTCTTCGCCTTCCCATCCTGTCCTTTGTAGGAAACAATGGGAAGGGGTTAACTTACATTTAAATTAAAAAGGGTATGTACTTGTAATGTTGGAACATGTGGCAGTGTGCAGTATAGACAGCGTTCCTTTGACTACTACAGTTTAAAAAAAACAGAAATTGGCAACAAAAATGGCGACTAAACTGTAAGTAATGTTTGTCTTCAAGACGTTGGCCAGACCAAATTCTGTGTTGTCTTCGTACATTAATATTCTATTTTAATTACTGACTCACTGAACATAAGTATTACAAATGGCAATTGGCAGTAAGGATAGTATACCTTTGACTATTTCCATGTTGAAATAAAAAAAAACTGTTTAGAAGATGACAGGCAAAAAGGGCGACAAAATGTAAAGTGACGTTTGACTTTTCCCGCGTGACCCTTTCACTCCGACCCGGTCAGTTCGTCAGCGAACCCAAAAAGTACGGCAAGTACCCGGAAACATCCCCACTGCACAATTCGCAATGCCTCTTAGAAATACGATCAAATATAAAACAGTAAGATGTGCATTCCGCGTTCAGTTGCCATTTGAAATAACGAGCGAGCGCATGTGTGCTGACAGACTGTGCTGTGAATAGATCTGTGTTGTGTTGTGACGAAAGGAGTTCATTACAAACGTGAGACTTTTTTTATTCTATATTTATTACCCGCGCTTTTTTTCTTTTTTTTTAATCTACAACCTTGACGTTTAGCAGCCAGGAATTCGTAATAAACTGTCAATGCTCATGCATTGTGCAAAGGTGCATTTGAATGATGGGTTTTGTTTTTAAACGAATCAGTTTTGCACAGATTAAATATATTGTTTCTAGTCAAATATAGTTAGTATTAAAACGAATTCGTCTCGGTTCTGCGAGTATCTCAAATGCATTCAACGAAAAATAAAAGACGCCTTAATATGTTTTTTAAACTGCATTGACCTTTCATTTTTTGTTCTGTTTTTTATAAGTAAATAAATATTTTATTATTAATCTACATACAAGGTATGTAATAAAATAATATAAGTGTTAATAATTATTATTTTTATTCAGCATTTAAATCTGAGATAACAGTGAAACATCTAACAATTTTTTCTTTATACTGGGAGCCCGTAGTTCGAATCCCGAACGAAGTAACAAATAAATTCTAATTAAAAGTGCGCCAAAGTTATAACACTTTCACGGTATCACATCTCAACAATCTATCTCAAACAAAAAAAATTGTAAAGAATACAAAAAAGGACTGAAAAATCTGGTGAATATGGAGTCCTAAGGTCAAATTTTCCACATCTAGTTCGGACTTATCAGATTCAAACTCGCTTACTTATATTTCGTAGTCCATACATTAAACCTTAAACCAGACATTCCCAAACTATGGGTCACGACCCACAGGTCGCAAGCGAATATTGAGTGGGCCCTAATGTAGGTCGCGATCGACCTAGTCAGGCACGTCCCGCATTGATTGATACCTGGAAGGCAATATTGCCCTGAGAACACTCTAGTTTGCCGTTAGAACAGTCTAGTTTGCCGTGAGGACAGCTTATTTTGTGGCTACATCTATCCGTTTTTCTAAGGCCAAAAAGTTGGTCCCGGGATTGGAAAGTTTTGTTACATATGTCGGAGCCGTCAACTTTGGGAACTGCATTATACTATTGCCGCTGGATATTGGCATCATTTAGGTTTATTAAATGAGTGTCGTAAGCAGCAGTAAATGGAATTCACGATCTTGACATATCAATGGCATTCGAACATGTAGGAACAATGAAGGACGCCTTATATCAATTTATTTGAATACCAGCATAAATGATATCGCTTTGTGGCCTAATTGTTCGGAGTGAGAGAAATGCGATAAAATACGTAAAATTAGTTTAACTTCAATGTGTAGCATTCGCGTAAATATAAGAAATCATTATACAAGTATAAGTTCATAATTTGACAATTTGTCTTCGGCCATTTATAAAATATCTAACCATTTATAAACTGTCTAAGTGCTAGTGATAATACAATTGTAGTAGATATGCCATTAGCGGTTGAAAACTATGGTTCGGTGGTTCGGGCCTGTTGAAGGGATGAATGAAGAGAGAGTAACGAAACAAATGTATGTTGCGGCACTGAGCGGCAGCGTTGGCAGGGGACGTCCAAGGAGAACTCATATCCACCAGATTGATGACATACTAAAGAAGGTCGATATAAGGAGTAACCGCAACCGACGAGCTTGTATGCATAGAAGAAGCGAGGAAGGTGTACCAGGATGGGTCCTCTGGGTTACGAGCGTGAGCGCATATATATTTATTTTTGAATCATGCTATCCTTTTTACACTATACGAAATATGTGAATGTTGCTGTCTCTGTCTTTGGAACACTTTTTACCGGTGATTTTGTATGGGTATGACATATCTATAGTTTGAAATGTCATTGTTTTCACAATTTAGCGGTTTATTATATGCTTAGTCAGATTATAAACTAAATAAGTTCAACTGTTGCAACAAGAGCATAAATAGCTTACTAGAGTGGCGCGGTGACCCAAAGTTGGCCTTGGCCTCCGACAACAGGAGTCTCCACTGTTTCAGATCCCGCGCCATCTATCGCCAGTTTCTAATTAGAAGGCGAAGCGAGTCTGTACCTCATCTTCCAGCGATACACGTCACTCAGACGAACCTATCTATTTCATTTTAATGAAAATTTTAAAGGACAGAGGTACTGACTATTGAAAGAGGTTATTCAGAGTAATTATTCTACGCAGACGAAGACACGGGAACCTGTTAGTATATAAAATATGCATGTGCGAGGAATGCGGCACGTAAATCATCTCTGATTGACTATACAACGAAAATCAATTTCCTGTCTCAATTAGATTGGCGTATACTAAAATACCGCTAGATATAATGCTTTAAGATATTATAAATTGATTAGAATTATTATCAGGTCAAAGTTAAGGTTACCAGATATTTAAGCTAACTTGATACTAGAAACTAATTCGCAATTCAAATGATGTATTCAAACTAACAATGTCACGTCCTGCAATCAGTTTCTGAAAGGTTTGTCACTTTAACTGACACCCCTATCAAGTTTAAAGATATGTCAAATCATGGTTTTAATAGTTGGACATGCTTCTAGAAACTCAAATAACATTTGATTGGACATTTGACAGTTATCTAAATTTGTCCGTTGATCAGCGTTACAGAAGGCTACTCATTAGAGGTTAGGAAGTAGTTTTCAATAAGGTCCTAAAGTATTATAAATTTTGACTAGATGGCGTTATTCTCAATCTTAGAATGGATTAATGGAAAACGGAATTGTCATAGGTTCTTGATTCGACTTCACATTTTCAAGTCAATCGGATGCAATTCCGTTAGATAGGTACACACATATTTTTTATCATTTTTTTTTGTTAGCTAATCATTAAGGTACAAAACGGAACGTGATTTTTTGCAAACAAAAAGAAAAAATCGTTAGCAAAAATCCCGTTCCGCAGACAGCAGTCAGTAATTTGCACACATATTCTAATCGACTATTTATATGCAAATTTTTGCAATCCAGCTGCTAAACTTAACTCGGCGTGAACATATATCTTGTGTTATTGACACCGAAGTATGTGTAGGTCAATCTGCTATTTTATGGTGTCAGAATTATTCTATTATGGCGTCGGAATGTTGTTAGAATGTCGTACTATCTACAAGACATAAGTGAGTTGAGTTATAGGATCTGAAAATGTGAAACCATTGACGGACCACCGTGGTCTTATAAGTATTAACGTTTTCGAAGAAAGATCTCAGTTCAATGCAGCTGTAAGTTTATTAAAAATTATAAAATTACCACTACTAGATGGCGCTGTTCTCAAATTTAAAATTCAATTATTCTTTCTTTTTTTTTAAAGATTTTTGCCTGCCAAACATCGTTTTACGCGGCTAGAGGAGTTTTCACTTCAAATGTATGGTAAATGTATTGCCATCGGATTTCACATGCAAACTTTCAAGTTAATCAAACGTTTGAAAGTTAGTGAACATTACATCGCATCATTCCGTTACATAGGTACAGACCAAGTGCATTTTTTAACAATTAGAAATTTAAATGGACATATTTTGGTTTGATATTTTTCAAGCTAATTTAGTTACACGACCTCTTATTACTTCAGAGAAAACTGAACTGCTTAATTCCACTTCAGAATAATTATTCTAAATAAATATGTTTTCCTTGTTACAGGTGTGATATCAACATGGAGTATTTAATGAAAAAGGTACGTTACAACTGGCATTAGATAAACTTATGAAAAAAAACTTTTCTATTCAGCAAGAAGTCATGCTTGTGACCATAAAGTACGCGTTACATTTTTAAAAAACGCTTGACGTTTAATCAACGCCACAAAAAGCCACAGAATAGAAGAAAGATCAGTTAAGCATTCATTGTTTATCCAGTCTGTACGTCGTCGCCTACTGTTCACAAAAAAACTGTGACCTGCACACAAAGGGGTTGCCTAACAAAGAAACTGTTTAATTACCCCCCATTTTACACCTATAATGTTGATCAGTGTTCTTAGTTACATAGATAAATGTGTGTGTATGAGTCTGTGAGATATGGTTTAAGCTTTTTCAAAGAACTCCAACTAGACTTTTTGAAATTTCTTGTCTTGCATTGAAACCGTCTCTAACGCTCAACTGACAAACAATCCCGAATCGCCTTTTACACTGACGCATTTCGTATGCTTGAAAAATAAAGTAACATTCTGTATTAGTACTACGATTTTTAATGCGCCTTTGACAAAACCAGAGAATCCCTTAGAAGTACAGAATTAGTCCCCATATTTTTCCCGAAACGAATAATTCGAAAACAGTGAACTAATCGATAAGAATTTGTAATCCCAGACAACCTGTATACGTAAATTCCAAACATCCTGTGTACGTAAATTCCAGACATCATGTGTGCGTAAATTCCAGACTCCCGTGTACGTAAATTCCAGATATCCTATATACGTAAATCCCAGACACCCTGTATACGTAAATTCCAGACACCTGTGCACGTCAATTCCAGACATCCTGTATAATACGTAGCTTTTGACAGACAGGTCGAATGACATTAAATTCTTAAGTACAGACGATTCCAAATATAAAAAGCTATCAGCTTCAATTAGCCGGATAATAGATTGTTCTATTAAACTTGTCAAATAAATATCAGTGTTACGAAACCTGCTAGAAACAATCTGTCAGATCATCGACAGCTATCGACACATCTCAACACTCAAACAGGTTTGCAAGGTATTTACATTGTTATTTAACTCCAAACACATACCGATTCACCAAACTCAAGATTATCGACAATCACGAAAAGCTATCAAGCATTTGTCTATAAAATGTGCGCCGGCGCATCGAGGGCGAGTAATTCGAGTGTCATCACATGCATTAGGTATTGCACGAGACCTTTATGCGATAGGGATGTGCGTCATCTACCTATAAAGTAACTTTATCGATATTTTTGTTAAATCGATTTGAAATTCAATTGAGCAAAGTGACCAAGTCACTTCCTGTTTCTGTAATATTTTCTACTTTGGCTTTCTTATTTATATCTTCTCTTACTGCTTTTGATTTTAGACAGGAGAGATACTAGTATTATAAATACATACAGGCGTACCAAGAAATGCAAGCAAATGACATATCGATATCCTAAAATATCGATAGAATGGTCACATCCCTAACATTATTGCGACATGCGAAAAACTAGTTAATAGTCGTAAATGAAAGAAAATGAATCAACCACTATGTACAAAACGACACATAACACTTAGACTAGCTGACGCCCGCGGCATCGCTTGCGGTAGTTTCTTATTGCATACTGGATAATACTGTAGTTTTTGGAGCGAACGCAAGTTTTAGTTAAATGCGAATTTAATTCTTTCATGACAACGGATAGACGTTGAGCGCAGTTTCCTTTTATAATGCAGCACGGGAGATTGTCACGTGATCACGCACCAATAATGGCGTTATTACTATGCGCCGCTTAGCC
The DNA here is from genome assembly GCA_029849275.1 of Papilio elwesi. Taxonomy (NCBI): domain Eukaryota; kingdom Metazoa; phylum Arthropoda; class Insecta; order Lepidoptera; family Papilionidae; genus Papilio; species Papilio elwesi. The sequence continues at coordinate 5,978,380 of CM056713.1, forward strand.
AATTAGCGACGAGCATTTACAACAGAGCCAATCATTAATTCGCGTTGGTGTCAGAGAACAAGGAAGATGTTCAAACGGCGTGAGCAGTTTATTATAGAGAATTTTGTTTGACGTTACTCTTGTATGTTTCATTTGTTGACTAAGGTAATAGGTAACGTTTGAGAAATAAGTTGTTAGTCAGAACATGGCAACCGATATAGTAAATGCAGGTTTTATGTAATTTCCTATCCCTCAGGAACGGTTTTATTTTCGGGATTGTACTCCGTGTCGTTTTCTTTATTGGTTAATTTGTTACAGCGTAACAAACAAACAAGCATACTCAGATTAGGATATCTGCTGGATCAATAATTAAGGAAGCTAATTAAAAGAAGAAAGGATAATAATTGCTGATGGTGATAAATGGTAATCTGGATTATATGTACCATATTTATAAAGCCTGCAAAATTTTGTACAACCACAATGTTTCTTGATATTAACATTATCGGAAGTAACATATACAACGATGAAAAAAAACCGGCCAAGTGCGAGTCGGACTCGCGCACGAAGGGTTCCGTACTATAAAAAATAACGTTTTTCCTTAAATATTTATTTTATTGTTATAGCGACAACAGAAATACATATTCTGTGAAAATTTAAGCTGTCCAACTATCACGGATCATGAGATACAGTCAAGTGACAGACAGACAGACAGACAGCAGAGTCTTAGTAATAGAGTCCCGTTTTCCCTTTGGATACGGAACCTTAAAAACTACCCTCCTTTCTTATGGGAAAATATATAAAAGTACAACTAATAAGAAAAATAATGGCAAAAAAACTCGTATTGGTTCATTTAATCCTTAAATAGTAATGTATCAGTATATCAAAGTACATTCGAGTTCATAAATGGTATTTATTAAAAAAGTGGATGAGTTAAACATGGACACTTAGGTCGAGAAGTGTCTGAATTCTTGGACCTTTTTTATGACATTTAAGGAAGGTATATCGTGCCGGTATTTCCTGATTGTAATTGAATTAATAAACTTCCGTTCGACATAATACATTCAACGATTACTCATCATGGGAATCCCATAAAGTATTTAACATCTCCCGTCCCTCTGATCTCTGATCCCACATAAATGGGATTAGCCCGCTTATGTGGGATCAGCACAGTATGACCGTAGTCCATAATGGATTCGGCTACAGTTTTAGGGACCGGCCTGCCTGACCACAACCCGTCTCGGGAATCCAAGGTCTATAAGGAACATGCATACTTCGCTTTTTATATACTATTTTTTTTCATAAAAAGTATCCTATGTTACTTCTAGTACCTCTAAGTATATGTTTATAAAGTTTCATGATGATCGGTTGAGTAGTTTTCGCGTGAAAGCGTAACAAACAAACTTACATTCACATTTATAATACTAGTAGTAATATTAGGGATTGACACTTAATACTTTATGAAACTGAACTAAAGCCCTAAGCAGACAACTACATATAAAATAAAACTTACTTGCTATGACAACAAGGGTCAATATAGTGAACACCTTTTCAATGGCCTGGTTAATATAAATAATAAGCCTAGAAAATATGTATAGAAAATATTTATTTGTTAGTATGTGTGAGTGGTGCAAACAAATGTCAACTGTAAGGTGCCGCACCAAGACGACTTAATAAACTCACGAAATACTAAAATCCTGTAATCCGATAATGGCTACCGATCGAGCCGAGGTTCGGCCCTCTCGGGCACCCTCGAATCGGAATGCTAAACGCGTAAAGAGTGACAGCCCAAGCCGAGGTCCCCTCATGGGGGCCCTTGAGCCTAGTCACTCCATGGAGCGTCCATCGAAGCGACCTAAGAGCTCGGCGGCCTCCCAATCCGGTAATAATAATAAAGTAACGGCCCGAGCCGAGGTTCCCTCTACGGAGGGAGCCCTCGAGCTTAGTTACTCTTAAAGAGGCTTAGGCTAGGCGCCCTCTGCGCTCTGCCGCCTCGTGCCCGGTGTAGCTGTAAGTGCCTCCTCAAGGCAAACAGTGACCTTTCAGTCACAAAAAAATACTAAAATCTTGAACAATTATAGAATAAACGACAAAGTTATACCGAATTACTCCACAGGGACCCTAAATAACCTACCTCATTAAAAACGTATGACCAAAAAGAGAAATGTATTTATAAAGGTGTACTTTACTTAATACAATAAAACATCACGATTATTTTCACATGCGATAAAATAAATCGATTTACAAGTATCGATGTGCGCTTCGAATTCCTGCGAATCGATTTAAATAAAAGTACTCCTCGTGTGTTTATTGGGGTTTTATTCTCGTAACGATTGTTAATGTAATATATAGATAATTTATCGATACAATTATTGTTAAAGTGAAAATCGATTACGAATGATCCGAATGCCTTATCTTTATTTGGTCGAAGTGAAAAGATAAAAGCTTTAACCAAACCGGCTCGTGCTTGAGATTGTAACAGTTGATATCCAATGAAGGTCTACTTTCAGTTTCTTTCATACAATCATACAAACAAAAATCTTAACTAGTTAGTACTAATATAAAAAAACAATTTAAATATCTTTAATGAAATTTACCCTTTGTAGCCGCACCCGAAGGGTAAAACGGGACCCTATTAAGCTTTCGCATGAACCGTGACAGTTCTGTTGAAATACTCACAGATAATGTATTTCTGTTGCCCCTATAAAACAGAATAAAATAAATATTTAAGTGGGCCCCCATACAACGAACGTGGTGTTTTAATAGATAATGGTACGGAACCCTTTGTGCGCGTGTCCGACTCACACTTTTATTTTCTTATTTTACCCCAATGATTTAGAACTAGGAGGTTGACGTTTTTAGTGACTTTATAACGGTCCCTTGAATAATGTAATTACAAAATGTTTAAAGACTTAAAAGTAAATTAAAAAGATTAATGTTAAAAGTCCTACTTATTTATTTTACGACAATATATCCAATTAATCGGACATCTTGATCGACGGCTCAATCGATTCGATTCTTCATTGTCGACAAGGAACATGGCCGCCATCTTTATTTATTTTGTTTTGCCGCCAAATTTATTAATCGCCAGGAACAAATTGAATTACTTTTCATTAAACGGTATTTAAAAGTAATTACTATAAATTGAAATAAATACTTAAAAGTTTTTTTGCTTGAAAATAATGTGAAATATTTTTTACGGGTGCATATCTACGTATATAAAAGGCGATATTCCCTATAGATTCCGAAACGGCTACCCGCGCGAAGCTGGATTGAATCACTAGTACACCATATAACAGCTTAATTATTCACACATAACCTAAAAAAATAACGCAAATATAATTTGGTAAGAGTTGGTAAAAATTGGTAGGATTATTACATAGATTTTGTGCTAATTGTTCTACTTGCATAATTAATTACTTAATTACGAAGTAAAAGCCGTGTAGTACACATCTACACGCCTTAAGATTTCCTCATGTCAACTTTCATTTTTAAGTTATGAATACATTGCCAATAAATGTAATTAGGAACGTAACGTATCGTAAGAAGTGCCAATCTGGACCATCGCTGTAAATTTCATAGAAATCGGTTCAGCCGTTTCGTTTCTATAGGTCTATAGGGAACATACATTCTTCGCTTTTTATATGCTATTTTTTTCATAAAAGGTATCCTATGTTACTTCTAATACCTGCAAGAATATGTGTACAAAGATTCATGATGATCGGTTGAGTAGTTTTCGCGTGAAAGCGTAACAAACAAACTGACATTCACATTTATAATATTAGTAGGGAAGTAGGGACTTCCATGTTTAATATAAATATGTCAGCGAACTTCTCGACTGTCGAAAGCGAATAGATCTTTTGACGCCATCAATGTTGCATCAAATACAGTATGTCGTCTCGTTCTATAAGTATTTCTTCCTGGTTTTTACATATCGGATAGCGATTTAGTATGTCAGTTAAATTTTGGTTTCGTTTAATTAGGATATTCAGCAGTACAATCTACAAATGATAAAGGGATTGACTGGGAATATTTCTAAATTCAATAAATTACATAGTGTTACTGAAAAGTGTCTACAGCCTTTCGATTGTAGCCCATCGGATGCCACTTTCATTAATAAAATAGGCCTCTCTCAATTCAGTTCACTACATAACGACATTCGCCCTATACGACCTACCCCATTGTTCGCCGCAAAGATCGCATCTAGGTAGCTCCCGCAACTTTGACCGGGTCATCGGTCCATCTTGTGGGAGGCCTATGCGTCGACCTTCTAGGACCTTAAGTGCCTAGAACTCTAGCCGTCTCCATCGGCCACCCATTCTGTGAGCAATGTGTCCGGTCCATTACCTTAAGGTTTGCAAATAGACGAATATTCAGACAAAACTTGCTTAAAACCTATTACATTGGTTACGTACATCTAATGTTTTACTAACCTTATCTTACGGCTACTTATTACACGATATTATTTAACAACGATGCGTGTTATATAAAAAGTAAGTACGTTTAATCTCAACTATCGTATTGAGGTTAAATTTAACTGTTTAAGAATTTATTATATATAATTATATACCAACAGTTGTGAAGACATCACCATTACGTAAAAGATGGTAGGAATTTAATTACAATAGACAATTATTTTTAAACTGAAAACTTCATTAGGTCTGGGTGTGAGTGAGCTGGTGAATGCGTTACGAAAACTGTTGTCTACTACGACTATTGTCGAGCCCGTTTTGAGTTTATACTCTCTGGCAGTCCTTAATTCGTATACTTTCTTTTCCTTTTCACTTTTTTGTTATTTCAGCTTAGTACTTGATACTGAACTCATAACCCACACAATGCTATTTTGCCTATTATTTAAAATGTATTTGAACTAATGCAATGAAAGAAACATGACATTACCTTCACTCCAGCGAGCACGACTCCTGTCCATTTACAGATAATGTTATCTAATATATTGAATGAATTAATGATTCCAGACGAGCGTTCAATAAATCAAAACGTCTGCAAACATTTTCAAAAGATCAAAACGTAATTTATATGTTTCTTAAAAAAGACAAAGGAACTGTTACATTCGGCCTTTTTGTTTGTATTACAAAACTGGCTGAACGATTTGTAATCCTTTGCCTTTTTTTATCACGTAGATAAAAATAAAATTGACAGATGTCGAATTGGAAACATTAATTATAACAATAAAGAAATATAGTTATTTTATACAGTAAAGTACAAAAATAACTGGCAGAGTTATTACAAAATACATTAAAACACTATACCAATGGCGGCAACGTATATAAAATTCACGAGAATATAAATTAAACATATCACAAACATTCATAAAGCCGAGGCAAAGGTCAATTAGTCGAAAAGACCTTTTATTATTATTGTTTTAAACACCGTGAGAGTTTTTCGTTACGCCAGTGTTAAAAAAAGTAATGTTTATTTAATTATAGGCTGCCAGAACTTTATAAACGTAACGATCAACCATTTTAAAAGAGCAAATGTCAAAGAAATAATTATTTATAAGACATTATAAATCATAATAAATCAAATGCGGTGATTCATGGGAACAGTTTACGTTACCACAATAATATTCTATACTATAAATGTTTTATATTCATACAAAATAATCGTTCAAAATTTTCCAAATCCCAAAGATAGAGACAGCAACATATCTAATCAATATATCTAATGGTGTAACAAGGATAGCGTAATAAAAATAATAAGAAAAAAGCGGACGACTAGTATTTGTCGGTTAATCGAAAATGTACAAACGTGACGTAAGCTATAGTAAAACCGTCCTAATTGGGATGCTTTCGAGTCTTGACTTTTCAACTGCTAATGGCCTATCTGCTACTTTCTGTCTTTAATTGGGTTTCCACGAGAAAGGACATAATATAGGTTTTATTTAAGTTAATTAGATATAGTAATTATTGTTGTATTAATTTATTAGACGATTACAAAAATATGTGTGTATATTAGGGCAAATGAAAACTATATGCATTGATTATACCTAATCCTTATTGTGATTTTTTAGCATACAAGTATAACACGTCTAAGTTAAATGTTCTTCCGTAGAATACAATAAAAGGTTCTAATTTTATAAGATCTGTGGCAAGATAACGTTAGATGATCCCCTTTATATCGTAGTTGATATTTTTCTAATTTCTTTTTGTTTCTATAGTTTTCTCAATAGCGGAAAAATAAGCTTTTTAATTAGAGATATGACGTTAACATACAAACTTATTTGTAAAATATTATCTATGGTCTCATATTGTGGTAACTGGCCGATGATAAAACACTTAATAAAAACTTTTTTCGCGCTCGGAACTACGTAACTGAGATTATTACGCACACAGCTTGGACAATTTTCTTGTCAAAACGAACGCGTTTTAGCAATTTGAGATGATTTATCTGTTGCCCAAGAGCAAAGAGTTTTTATAATTTGCGCGGTCAGGGTTGACGCTGTCACATTTTAGCGTGAAATTATTTTTAATCTGTCAATGGTATTTGATACACTATATAAGAACTCTGACGATGACAGCCCAATAGTTGTTTATTTTAGAGGTTTAACTTTTTCGTCATTGTTATATTACATACTTTTTTATATTTTAAAAGTTCGGCACGAAAATTTCAATTCAATCATGACTTTTAAGGGTAGAATAGGTCTCCAAATTCGTTTTGGTGAAAATAGATGGCGCTAGTAGTCTTACTGCAATATTGCATATTGTTTTAATATTAATTCGAATAAATATCTTTGCATACAGAATAAATTAAATATCTAAACAATTAAACTACAGTTATTTTGTATTTTAAAGTTGTCACTTGTACCGTGAGTCCTCGACAAGATTGCCTATATTTTATTACATACAAAACAAAGAAATTGAATGTATTAATTAGTGGATTCATTAAGTGTTTTTTTAGGGTTCCCGTACCGAATGGGTAAAACGGGACGACGAAAAGACTCCGCTATGCGTCTGTATGTCTGTCCGTCTATCACCAGGCATCATGAACCGTCATAGTGAGACAGTTGAAATTTTCGCAGAAGATTCCTGTGGCCGCTATAACAAAACATACTAAAAAAACAAAACAAAGTAAACATTTAGGGGCTCCGAGATTTTTATGGGTGGTGGCCGGGATTTGTATCTTTATTTTAAAATAAATGTATATTTTAAACAGTAATATAGGCAGCACTGATCATGTAAGTTACTAACAATAACGGAAAGGTATGTAAGAGTCTAAATCGTGATATAAAAATGATGACCCTGTGGGTCGCTTACACTCTCGCAACGGACCTCACATTGTGTAACAGTATAATGATGTTTGTAATAATGCGTAATGAGATTAAATCTCAATTCGAGATGCATAATTGTGATCTGGGAGCTAATTTAAATGCAAATTCGCCTATCTTTTAGGTGATGAGGCAACCTGCAAGTAATTTACGTTGAATTTTGTAGAATGCTGCCTTGCACCCTTAATAGAAGACTCTAGAACTCGAGTATTGACAGTATCCTACTACCGGGAATACCCCTTCTAATCCCCCCCCCCTTCTCCGCAAAAACGCGAGGTGTTAAAGTTTGTCCCTACATTCTTCCTACAAAAAGCCCGCGACAGCATATATCTATCTTTTATGTGTCAGCCATTATCGCCAGAATATTGAACCATCTATTAATTATACGGCGGAATGAAGTTTGCTGGGACAGTATTACATATTGGTTCAGGTTGGAATTCGTTGGTTAAATTAAAATGTTCGGCGAGTGAAACCGTGAGGCACAACTTATACATTGGTACAGGTGAAGTCAATAAAACCAAGTGTTTCAGCGAAGTGGTCGACCAACGGATTTCCCACAAACAACAATTGGAACGGTAATCGGGTTAAAATTATTTGTTAACGCGAATCTTGCAACACGTCGCCAGTTTGACTTGATTCCAGCTATACATAGGTAATATAAACATGTTTTTATATTCTTCGAAATTACAAAATATACATTTTAATTAGCACACCAACTATTCCATCAACCAACCAACACTTCAATTTTTTTTAAACAAGATTTTCGTAAACAAAATGAATTGTCTGTCATTTTCCCTTGTCTATTTTGTCAGTTAAAAATATATAGAGCCCCGTTAATCTATAAAGGAACATACCTATACGATGTGACCTGTTTAAGGGGGAGGGGGGAATGAATGTCTTTAAAATACCACGCTTGGTTACAAAGAGCGTGGGACTTTAGGTTTTTAGCGTTTTAGAACTATATTGAGATATGGCTTAAATAATATATAATAATAATATAACATAGGAATTATTAATAAAATAACAATAATAATACAAATATCAAGATTTTTTTTTGGAACATTTGTAAATTTTTTTTAAATCATTTTAATGAATAGATAGATAGAGGGGCAGGGGAGGGGGAGTTATTGTATTTACTACAGGTGGTCACCGAATCGGGGAGGGGTGTAAAAACGATGTAAAAAATGGGTCACGTGGTAACCTAACCTTGACTTTAGTTTTTTAAATTATGTTCTATATTAAATTTCGTTTGTCTATGGTCTTCGTTTAATGCATCGAAAATCTAAACGAATAAATTCGAATCCGTGCACTACCCTACAACCAGCAACGTTCACAGATTGCGTTAATATTTGAGACTAAATTACCCATAAATGTCACTACATACTGTAGCACAAGTCAACGCTCCACGGACCATAGACTAAATAACGGACGTCGCAACTCCGAGGCGGGGTTGTACAGTAGTCTACTCTTACCTTACACGCTAATGCATAGACAACTAATGACCTTTTTATACAGATTATATTTTGTAAGCGTAATTTTAACAGATTAAAGATAGTTTTTGCGTCTAAATTGTTAAAGACTTTCGCAAAATCACTTACGCTGTTGACTGATAAATGTTTCTGATTGCATATCTCGCCGATTATCGACTATTACAACAGTTATTGGTTTTTTTTATCAAGTGTGAACAACGAAACAAGCATACAAATAAGTATATATAAGGACTTCTACTATTTATAAAATACTAGCGTACCACCGCGGCTTCGCACGAGTTCAATGCTGGTGTTCAATATACACCTTCCTCTTGAATCAGTCTATCTATTTAAAAAAACGCATCAAAATCCGTTGCGTAGTTTTAAAGAACTAAGCATACATAGGGACAGACAGACCGGGAAGCGACTTTGTTTTACACTATGTAAAGATGTCTGTAACTCGTCGGGTAACAACAGATTTCTAAATTAAAACTCCAGCTCGGAATCACAATATTACTTCCCTCGTTGAATAAATCTAAAATGGAACATTTACAACACATTTTTCTCACGTTGCATTCAATCTGATATTTTACGATTGCATCGTCCTGAACAAGAAGACTCACTCGGTTCATGCGATGTGGAAACGACTCGGTTTTGAACTAGGAACGTCTCAGTTCAGTAAAAGATTCGAATCAGTTCACACGGTTAGTGTTGTAACCTTATGATTCGCGAACTTATTAAATTACATATTTGTTACGTTCCAAATATTGACCCTTTCTGAACATGCTTTTATTCACTTGGTCTGTATTTATGTAAAAAAAATTTACGATGTAATTATCACTAACTTGTAAACGTCCCAGCTACTTGAAAGTTTGTAGTCGTATGAAGTCCGATGTGTATACATTATTTTACTTTGTATTAGTCCTGAAGGAATATTAGAATTAAAAACAGTTGAGATTAGCGCCATCTAGTAGTAAGTGTAGAAAATTAAATTACAATAGGAGCCTTTTTTCTTCAAATCTTTATCTTCTGTAGATGTTCATCTTACTGGACTTCGACTAGAGCTAAGAACCAATTTAGAATTAATTTTGTGTTTATAATGGGTCCCAATTTAGCTTAGGTTAACAATTGAACATAATAGGTGGCGCTGTCATAAACTACTAAAGAGATATCTTTGATTCATGATAATAAAATGAATAACGAAAAGCATTACCTGTTAACATAACCGAATAAATAGGAAGCAAGCTTACAAGTACAGTCGGGTACAATCCTTAGTTGGTTTTCAAATTAATTCTTTATCAAGTGGTAAACACTTAGTCCTTTACGAAACTAAAACACTAAGCAGACAACTACATATAAAATAATACTTACTTGATATAGCAATAAGGTTCAAAATAGTATACACCACTAGTCATAAGTCAAATATGTTCTATTTATTTGTTCCTGGTGCAGGCAAATGTCGACTTAAAGGTAACGAACCTCTTCTAACTCGACTGTACGAGACAATCTACTGATTAAAATGCAACATATAAATTAGTTTTTCCAATTGTCGCTTACATGTTTTTTTTTTAATTATTTAAAAGTCCTTCGTCGATCATGCAAAAAGATCATGTACATAAAAATAACTCGCCCATCCTTAATTAAAAGTTCTTATATCAAATAGTCCTACACTGCCCACCCATGATAGTAAAATAGACCTTATTGTATGTGAAGAGCTTTTGAAACAAGGGTCATATTTAAACGGCGCTCGATTGCCTTGGGTACTATACCTGTTCGTTCGCAAAACGTTAGACGGTCGGCAGCGCGGATGTTGCGAAATGCACTATTGTTTCTGCCTCCGTAAGGAATGTGCACACAGCGAACATGTTCTATGTATGCTATACTTATAAACTTAAAACCTTGATCCTATATTTGTACTGTAACAGATAGTGCAAAGTAGAAATTCAACAATTAATAATAATTAATTGATTCTCCTCGTGAAAGCAATCTGAATTATTTGAGTAATCGATTATTTGTAAGTCCGGTACAAATTCATATAATTATTAGACATAAGCAGGTCAAGTTATGAAACAGTTCTTCAAATGAACATCATTCGAAGTGCGAGTCGGACTCGCGCACGAAAGGTTCCGTACCATTATTATTTTATTTTATTTTTATATTTTAGGGAAATTATCGACTACAATATATAATACAATCGTTAACAGAGTAAATAACAAAAAAGTCACTTACAAATTTCCACTTATAGAAACAAATTAATCTTAAAGTAAGCGCAGCACATACGATACAATTATATTATAGTATATAATTATAAACTACTAGTAGTACTTGACATTAATTAACACTATCATATATACGTATTTTCGGTTCCTAATAAGTTACAGTGAGTTGCCAAATGATACGCCGAATACTAATAATAAGTGATTCTAAGCTAAGATTCTATTCTAAGGGAATAATAATAAATCGTGATCAGAAAACAAAAAGAAGCACCGTTTCATAATTAATAGAAAATAACATCGAGTATCAAATAATCGAGACTGTGAAGCGCAAGTTATTGTTAGGTAGTATTATCAATTGTTCTTAGAGGTTAGGCAGGTATATGTCAAAGGAGCTATTGACAAGTAGCCTTTTCACCACTGCGAGACTGTTATGGAATAAATCAAGGTCAACATTGCCTTCTCTAGCTATTTCATTAAACAATCTACATGCACGTTGAGTAAATGAATTCTGACGATATTTTGTTTTGGCTTTTGAAATATATAATAAGGGACTAATACGGAATGTTCTGTTGGGCACGTACAATTTGATTTTTTGCAGGAGTTCCGGACAATCAATGATGGCGGTTAGTATTTCTTACAGAAACACTACATCGGATATGTTACGTCGATGCTGCAAGGGGAGGAAATGATATTTAGCACACTGCTTGAAGTAATCTTTTTGCTTATAATTAGTACGATAATTTAGGAACCTTAAGAATTTACGTTGTACTGCTTCTATACGGTCAATGTATATTGGTTCCATATCTGTGATGCATATTCCAAATGGCACCTTACATATGTACTGTATAGAATTTTCAACGTTTTAACGTTTTTAAAATGTTTAGCTGATCGCATGATGAATCCTAGTGATTTTCATGCTTTTGAGACGATAGTGGAAATATGCTCCTGGAAGGTTAATTTAGAGTCATGTATTACCCCTAAGTCTCTCATCTCCGTGACGCGCTTTAAACTTTGATTATTTAATGAGTAACTGGATTAAATCTTCCTGTAGTGCTAAGGCATCGGTTTGACAAGCAACGGATTTAAAAAATTTCATGTCGTCAGTGAAACTGAGCAGAGAGGAGTTGTGGAAGCATGAATCTATGTCTGCTATGAAAATTAAAAATAAAAGCGGTCCAAGGATTGATCCTTGTGGTACTCCACTTGGCACACACATCCATTTAGATGTATAATTTCCCAATATCCTGAGATCTATTATTGACGTATGAGGTGAGCCACCGAAGCAAGTCACCTCTGATACCAGCATTATTTAGTTTTAAAATAAGGCGGTTATGGTCGATCCTATCAAAACATTTGCTATAATCGGTGTACACTACGTCAACTTGCACTCCGTTATCCATAGAATCCGTTAGAAAGTGGTTTAGCAAAATTAAATTAGTGACGGTTGATTTGCCTTTGAGAAACCCGTGTTGCGATTGTGGTAGTGATTTACTTATCGATGAATAAAGTTGTTCGTAAACGATTTTCTCGAAGACTTTCGCAATAGTACACAGCTTTGATATAGGACGATAATTAGTTATTAAATCCTTAGCCTCTTTTTTGTGGATAGGCGAAATTAGTGCTTTTTCCCATGTAATTGGTACATTTCCCTCGCCAATGGATCGCTTGAAAAGTATTAATAAGGGAGAAGATAATTGTGACGCGCATTTAACGAGTAGAATGGGAGGGATCGAATCAGGTCCTTCAGATTTTGCGGTGTCTAACTTGCAAAGCTTAGATTCAATGAGAGACCTAGTAAGATCAATCGTAGATATGTTGGCATCAGTGCTTATTGGCAAATGCATAGCGCAGGCACTAACAGTTCGCTCATCAATAGGAGGGGGTAGGAAGTTCGAGAGAAAATAGTCTGCGAACAGGTCACAGATTTCGTTACCCGAATTTGAAGTATTTTCATTATAGGTCATGGTGCTAGGAAAAGAACTTGTTTTAGAAATTGATTTATAATAAGATCAAAAGTACTTAGGGTTGTCTCTAATAGAAGTTTCTACCTTGAGAATATAAGCTTTATAGCAGCTTTCTTCTAGTATTTTGGCTCTTTTGCTCAAAATGCCGATGGAAGTTTTATCTGTAACCATTTTATATTTTTTATATTTACAATAATATTTATACTTTGCCTTTAGGACTTTAATGAGCGGTGCCGAATACCAAGGGGGAAAAGAATTTCTGCGAACATATTTAGTTGGGAGAAATTTGTTACGCAGCGTGTAAAGTTTGTTATTAAATAGGTCAACAGCAACATCTAACGATAGAGTATCTAAGTAACTGTTCCAGTCCACGTTTGCCAATTCACCATTGTAAGCGTCAAAATCGGTTTGGTGAAAACAGTACTAGACTCGAGGCGCTGTTCTCAGGGATTCCTTGTAACAATAATTAATTGTCACACCTATGGCATTATGATGTGAATCTAACGGGACTAAAGAGTCTTCAACATTATATACTAGAACATTAAAGCTTGATAGTACCAAGTCTAAGAATTTACCATATTGATTAACTACGTGGTTATATTGTTGGAGATTAACGAGGCATAATTCATCTAAGTAGTCACATTCGTTGCTCCCTGTTCCATAATATACGGGCTCGACGTGAGAACTAGCTTGTTCGGATGATAAATTCCAGTGTATAGTACTCATATTAAAGTCTCCTACAACTAGACAATTATCACTAGGATGAGAAATAATGATGTCACGTAAGATTGACAGAAAGTTTGTTAATTGTTGAGAAAAATGTAGGCCTAAATTCTGGGCGCATAAATATAGAACACATAAGTGTAATTGTTGCTTACCAATCGTTATGGACAGCCATAAATCCTCAGCTGACGAGTTCCAGGCGGTACGCACTGACACAGTAAGTTCCTTACGAATCGCAATTAACACACCTCCACCCATCGACTGTCCGGTGAGACCATACCTACGGTCGCGTCGCCACACCACATATCTATCATCAAAAAGTTCCGAGTCTAAGACACTATCTAATAGCCACGTTTTGGTTAAGGCGATAACATAATCCCCGCACGTTTTGGTAGTACAAAGTGAATGTTTTGTTACCCATCATAAGAACAAGAAAACAATATTCGAATAGATTTAAACTTAAGCTAACTGCCCATAAATAAGTAGCAGAAAGCCAACCACCTATGCGCTGTTCTACTAAGTAGATTATGATTTAAATGCTCATTTGTAATGAACATGTGGGTATTTGCAGAAACTTTATTTATGTTAGTGTTGGTGTAGTTGTTAAAACGATAGGTTATATCAAATAGGTTTGTAAACAAAGTAATGTTATAATAACGCCCTAAACATAGTATGAACACAAAAATATTAGGAATGGGTTTATTAGTTATAATTATAATACTTTTATATGAACGGTGGTTGATATTCAATAAGAGTTTCCGGCGGTGCGACATCGAATGCAGGTTCTGCAGACGCACTCCATTAATGCAGCAAACTAAGTAACTAGGAAAGCAACGTTCAATTAATAGATATTACGCAGTTTATAAGAAAAAAGATCTATAAGAAATCAGGTTTGTTGTACGTGTGTGTTGTATGGGAGCCCCCTTAAATATTTATTTCATTCTGTTTTTTAGTATTTGTTGTTATAGCGCCAACAGGAATACATCATCTGTGAAAATTTTAACTGTCTAACTATCACGGTTCATGAAATACAGCCTGGTGGTAGACAGACAGCGGAGTCTTAGTAAAAGGGGCCGTTTTACCCTTTGGGTACGGAACCCTAAACACCTATCAATACTCGTTTTTGTTTCCTGCAATCCTATTCTTGCAAGAAACCGGATAGATGCAGTTTCAAGAAGGAAGGTAGTCATTCTGAAATATTAAAATTTTAATTATTAAAATTGTGCCATAAGACTTAAATTACATGCAACAAATTACAAAGCGAGTTGCAATTTACAATTGCAGCACGTGTCGTGTGACGCGTTCTCTAGTTCCGCTAGCGAAGATATGCGATGCTATACATTTTATATATACATTTTATAGCATCGCATATCGTCGCTAGCTATCTAACGTGGCCCTAACTCTGGGAAGCCAACTCCAATAGATATCTAAGTATTTTCTGTAAACAAGTATTGTATCGGGGGTACGCAATTAATTAAGACAAATTTAAAGCTATTAATATCATTTTACTTCTCGCAGCCGTGGGAGCGTATTGCGGTTCACAGAACCATTGTTTACGATATTCAAATGAGCCTCGCCGCATAGTCGTGTGTTGTAATTGTACTGCAAAAAACTTTAAAGCATTTACTAACTTGACCACCAACATTAGTTTATGAAGTGAAAACTTCATTAGATATTCAATGCAGAACATTTTCGACGAAATTTATTTTTCTTGTGCTCCATTTTGAACTTTATAGTTAAGGTGCAAAGGTTTTTTTTATTTTTGTTGTTATTATTCATTTCTGAACTATTGCCGCGAAAGTTTTGGGTTACAACTCTGTTCTGTGTTTTTTATGGTAGTTGTGGCGAGTTGCTGATGCGTCCCAGTCTTTATGAAAGGCAATGCGGAAGAATGTTGGTCATGAAATATAATCTATATATATAAAATTCTCCTGTCACAGTGTTAGTCGCCATACTCCTCCGAAACGACTTAACCGATTTCAATAAAATTTGGCATATACATTCGGTAGCTCTGAGAATAGGTTTTTATCTATCTATCTATCTATAATATTATAAATGTGAATGTGAGTTTGTTTGTTAGGCTTTCACGAGAAAACTACTCAACCGATCATCATGAAACTTCGTACACATATTCTTGGAGGTACAAGAAGTAACATGGAATACTTTTTATGAAAAAATGAATATAAAAAGCGAAGTATGTATGTTCCCTATAGACTCCTAAACGGCTGCACCAATTTCGATGAAATGTACAGGGATTGTCCAGATTGGCACATTCCTGTGTTTGGTAGCATTCGGATCAACATAATTTGTGGTACCCGTGCGAAGCCGGGGCGGGTCACTAGTAATTGTAATAAAATACGACACAAAGTTGAATCATACTAACTTGATATTATTACATAAGAAAAACAACAAAAGATATATGAATTCCGAAAGTAATATAAATAGAGCCAAGCCTTTTTTTTCAAATCCCAACAAAAAGGCAAAAGCAACTCGCTCATTCAGCCACCTCTGATGTATTAATGCTAATTTATAATCATATTTTTAACATAAAATGTGTTATTGTATTAGAAATTGTCTGAACAAATATATACTAATAAAAAGAGGAAAGATTTGTTTGTTTGTAAAGGATAAATGTTATGATGCTTAAAAAAATTAGGTAATACCAGTCACACACTCTTTTTCGTTCCTAAACTTTTCATCTGTACTCTAAATTATCAGGGGAGGGATGATTACTAGTTCCAAAACTACTTCTAAATATGTGTCTCGTTTTACCTTAATGTGTATATTGTCAAGAGACTTGCGATACACAGACTGTAGGAGTCCTTCTACTGCGTACATATTATAACCTAATATATTAAATTCTTGCGTCACAGTGCTTGTATCAAAAGTCCTCGGAAACGGCTTGACCGACTTTCATGAATTTTTTGTGTAGTTTTGGTAGGTCTGAGTATAGGACGTAAACTATTTTTCAGATGCCTAAGTGATAAGGGTGATCAACCCCAAAACATTTATTTTTTCGACAAAAATTTTATGATTTGGCATTGAAAAATACATACAACCCTTAATTTTCAGCATTTTACCACCAACCCCCATTTTTTAATCGAAAAACTCGTTAGACTTTAAACTGTCTAAGTTACAAGTATATTATAAAATTATATTAGGTCTGCCGACTCCGATTATAGATAAGACCGTGAGTGTAAGACGCGATTAGAATCGTGTGCGCTCGAATAAAGTTGTGAGAGGCACAGCACGACCTTGCCCCTTCAGCCATTTGCATTCCAGGTTGACTTCACGCGTCGACCGAAGCTACCGTGCGAAATATTAGCTTTTTAGCTATTTTTAGCTATTGTCGGTTCATGACGTTATGAACCGACAATATTTTATTGGTGTACATTATGTAAACTACAGTTAAAAATTGTGCTCGGAGATGTATCAAGAATTCAGATTTGAACCCTATTTTTTCTTACTTCGCACCATAAACCATAGGCATACTGGGGGTCAAACCCAGAATAATGAACATATCGTGAAGGTTTTTCTTAACTAACTTTTGATCCCCGCCACTCCTCTGCATCGCGCTCAAAGCTCTGCTCAAAATACAGAAATCCCCGCTTCGGTTCCCTTACTATTAGGCTGGGCGCACACGAGCCGCTGACCACAGCCATTGGTAGCCAGACACAAGTACTTCACACGCTTTTTAAGCAACAACACAGGCGTGGCTGTTGGATCTGCTAAACCAGTATCCGCGACTTGCCACTTGAGGCCACTGTGGGCCACACAACACGCCGGCACTCGCCAATTGTAGGACTAATTAAAATCGAATGTGCCCAACAGAGACGACAACGTGAGGGTGATATCAATCGACATAAAACTTAATTTAACTGAGAATTGTCCAGCCTAACCTGAACCCTTTTTAATTTGATCGTACAAAACAGGGTTATATGTTGCATAGATAGGGTTGTACCCAATGATCATAATTATTTCTCCGTACAAACTTTCATCCCTTACTTTCTCAGTGCTCGTTTACTGAATAACAGAGATCTCTGTGTAATATTTCAACTCTCTAGGCCCAGTTTGGTTTGGTTTGGTTCAGTCAATTAGTTGTGGGGGGGTTCTCCGAACGCCTATGGATGTCATGCGTTGGGTGTACAATCCGCCCATTTGAAGTTGTTGCGAATAAACTCAACCGTTAAGTGGTAGTTTGGTTGTTTAACTTAGTAAAGTAGTAATTGGGTATTATTTCAAACATATATTTGTAAATGGCATTCGCCACAAAGGTTGAATATAATGCATATTTCTACAAAAAAAATCTTGCAAAACAAGTTGACAGATGTATTTTTAATACAAAACGAACGAGCCCGAAGAGTTTTGTATTATAAAATATATTGTTATGTTGCAACACTAGATCCTGTTTTGTAGTTTTTTAAGTACTTTGCCGGACGGATCAGTGATTAACCAAGCTAGGCTGAAGGTCCTAAATTCGATTCGATCGGAAAATGAAATATCCTTTTTTCATTCTATCCCTACCTCTGTCAGTTAAAGGTAGCCAATGCGTCATTATCTTGTTGCTATGGGTAGCGGTCTTTACCACATTCTTTTATTTAAAATAATTCGTAATCTCTGCCTTCCTGCTCTCTGAATACTTATATCTTTAATTTATTGTATGTTTCTTCTAGATGTGGCTGTCCTGCTTCGTGGCATCGTCCATCATCAGCATAGCGGCGTGCGCCGGGAACGAGTACCTCCCGCCCAGCAAGGGCTACAGCTACAAACCTCCACGCATACCATTCATCACCCCTACGGTAAGGGTAGCATCCCTCCTAGATGATAGACTTAATTGTACAAGTATATATTCGAATAACTTCCGTTTTACAAATACGCAACATTTTGTTGGAATTAATTCCCTGCACTTACACATTACAGAATATAATGATTCTACTTTTGATTTGAAAATACTAATCAGCCAAATAACTGTTAAAGCTAGGTCGCCATGGCAACGTAGCTAACGACCCACACATTTGACGTCTCGTCAGTCAACTGTTAACGTCAAAATGAGGAAAACTCTGGCCTCTCTCCAAATTGGTTGGACATCGCTAGCAGCGCAGGGTCGTAGGTCATAAAAATATCCCTACTAATATTATAAATGTGAATGTAAGTTTGCTTGTTACGCTTTCACGCGAAAACTACTCAACCGATCATCATGAAACTTTGTACACATATTCTTGGAGGTATTAGAAGTAACATATGATACTTTTTATTAAAAAAATAGTATATAAAAAGCGAAGTTATGTTCCCTATAGACCTATAGACTCCGAAACGGCTGGACCGATTTCGATGAAATTTACAGGGATTGTCCAGATTGGCACATTCCTGTGTTTGGTAGCGATCGGATTAACATAATTAGTACCTGGGCGAAGTCGGGGCGGGTCACTAGTAAATAATAAAACAATTACAAGAAAGGAATTTACAATAGAAATATATTTGTAGCAAAAGAACGCGTCCATTAGATTTTTATAAATTTAAACTAATAAGTCAGGATGATTTTGAACGCAGTTGCCACTCAAGCAGTGAGTCGATGCGCACACATATTGGCAACAGATTTAAAACATAAACTAACAGTAGCTTACGGTATCATCTCTGACGGTCGTTACATAACTGGCGACCGTGAACCGTCGGCGACTTGCGAACAAAATTACAATGTACAGCGCCTCGCGTAATGGATGGAGAGGTCTGACATTGACAGTGTCGTGGGATATCATTGCCGAACAATTATTATTTTACATATTTACTGGTAACAAACTAACCTTAGATGGACAGCCTTATCCATACAATATTGCACAATATTCCTAATATTTCTTATGGTAATAAGTGGCAAACGAGCAGGCGGGTCAACTGATGTTAGGTGACCCCACGCTACCCATAGACAACCGCAACAAGCAAACGAGTTGGGGATGTGTTGCCTTACTTTAATGGAGGGGATAGACAGGAAAAAGGATGTTTCCATTTCCAATCCTGCCCCTTATCTTCCAATCCTCTTCCCTTTTCCATTCAATCCTCATTAGGGAAGGATGCGAAAGGGAGGAGGACTGAAATTGTGTCTCCGGCACCTCACTAATTACACAAAACGAATACCAACGAATATAAATGTAGAAGAAACGGGAGATGTGCGCATCAATAATCTTTGCCTAATCACTCTAGGTTAGGGAATTCAGTTAAAAAATAACTGTCACAGATACCGTAAGCTACTGTTGGTTTATAATTTGATGCTAGTAGACTTTGGATAACCAAATATCGACATTGTATGTCAATTCAGACTCGAAATGCCGTCTCATTTACCATAATTCACTGTACCACAAAGTTTCACCCCCTCCGTTTACTCCATAGAAACTTTCCTCCCCTACTTACTACTAGGTCCAGTAGTTTGGCCGTTGATATATCAGTCATGCAATTCAGAAGAGACCCGATGACAAATCAATCTCAAAAAGTAACAACTCACAGGATAAAGTAGTACACTGAAATAATGTACCAATACGAAGAATTTTATAGACTTTACACAATAGACAATATTTAACAACGAAAATTTGAACCGAATAACACATAAAGCGTTTTATAATACAATGCTATTGTGTTAATCAAATTAGAATACGAAATAGATGTCTTTGAAGCCATGGGATCTACAAGAGCCACTGTTTTATACAAAACAATACTCCAGCCTTGCGATGTATCATCCGTTGCCATACTGCAATAAAACCACTAACCGTGAATATCTAATCTTGTTTCTGACAAGGCAATACATTTAGTACTATTGTTTTATTATTGGACTAAGTATTGTTGTCCTTCATATTCTAGTCATTTGTATCCATACAATCACTTGATTATTTTGATTTTAAAGGAGGAGTCCCTCAAGGCAGTTGTCTGGGACCTGTGCTATATGTATATATCTTGTAAATTTTCTTAGAAACAAAATGTAGGAAAACAGTCATTGCCAAAGTTTTTAAAGTCTTTTTGCCGCTTCTGCTTTAAGTTTAGTTTCATTTCAAAACATTATGTACATCTTATTTTGAATCCACAGAAACCTCCTCAACCACCGGTAACCTCACCACCGCAGCGGCCCCAGTACCAACCACCGGTCACCTCTCCGCCGCAGCGACCTCAGTACCTACCACCTGTTACCACCACGCGGCCGTTCGTCCCCAAACCCCAGCCGACTCCAACGCCTCATAGTGTAAGTTCTTTTGTGTTCAATTCATTAACTGGTGGGCTTGTATGCCCAGTTGACTGACGGCTTCTGCTGACGAACCTAATGCTGCCTTCCTTCCCCCTCCTTTCAGACTAGTCATCCACTGCTGTCCCCTTATCCATTCAACTCTCACAACTTTGCCCAGATTATAACTTTGCTCGTGATTGTCTCGACGTGCTCTAATGTTTTGAATGAACATTTCTATTTAGATATAGTTTTTAGGGTTAACCAGAAGAGTAAAACGGGACCGATTACCTAAATATAACCGTTTTCACTTATAAGGAAATGGTCACCATATAATTGACACCATATAAATGTCTATCTTAGGAGATATCAAAGAATAAAACTAATGCCCGCAAAATAAAAATCAAGCGCGGGTCTCACTCATATCGGAACGGTTTGCTTATGTGACCGCCCGCACTCCACGCCCCTTCTTCATTAGCTTGTGATAATGAGCAAGGGAGCTCAGCGCAAGCAATTTACCGTGTCAGCTAGTGGTTCTTATGTGTACGTGCACCGGATCCGGTCCGGTCCGGTGCACGAAATAAGCGTCTACAAGCGATCTGTCAGTCAACTGTTGCTGTCGATCGCGCACGAACGCAGAGTAAATACGTAAGGGATTTTAAAGGGGTTGCCAACGTTTTTTCAAGTATGACGTGTGCTCCTTGAAGAGTAGACTGAATAAATTTAGTAATAATTCTGATGTAAAACACGGAAATACTTGGAGGAAATGAGACGGCAGGGTTCAACATGGGTAAATGATAGTTGGGAATGCGTTCATATGCCTGTGACATCGTATATGACCTGGGATGATTATGTCAAGGAGTTAAAATCATTTCCATGCAAAACAAACGTTTTTTTTAATATTCAATCGTCATCTATATAATGATCTGGACTTCTCGCGGTCGGCGGAGGTTTGTACACTTTTTCAGGTTGGCCATCTGGAAGAGGGTAAATTATAGAATTTTTTTGAAGGACTTTTTTATCTTTACTTACAAGAGGTCTCTTCTTCTGATTGGATCAAAGACAATAACCAAAGACAGTTATACTATTTAAATTGGAAGTATATACGCGTTTGGTTTTTCTATCATACAAGTTATTTCTTTAGAACTTTTGCTGCCTTGGGATGGGAAGGATTTGATACTAAAATAAAATTACCCTTAGTGGCAGTATCCTCTTGTTCTGCTGTCAGCTTTTTAGCGTCTTTTTGGCCGTCTAAAATAAATTGAAAATCGGAATTACTGCGATATTGAGACGCTTATAAAATGAAGTTACGCAGTGCGGCCGTGCGGATTGGTGGCGCCACTGACATTTCTAATGGCGACGCCGACTAGAACGGACGTCGATCTACATCGATTATAACAACCGGAATCCAAAACAAACAACAAACTTTCGCATTTTTAATATTAGTAAATATTAAAAATGCGAAAGTTTGTAATTATGGATGTTTGCTATTCTTCCACGCAAAAACGTCTGAAAGGATCTTGATAAAATTTGGCACAGAGATAGATTACAGTCTCGAATAACATATAGATATACGGTTCCCATGGGTTTTTTTGTTTTTGTCAAAGTATATAAAAGGCAATGTGGCCTATGAATTCACTAGTATTGTACAATTTAGCACAAACCTATTGAAGCAAACCGTTATCAATGCGATCTCCCGCTTCCCTTCTTCATTCTCAAGCTTTACTGTTTATCGTTAGGATTTTTAGGATGAACCGGTCATATCCATTTCATACAAATTTACTTGTGGTCACTGCATGTTGTGATTTGAGTTTATGGTAAGAATACCGTAGATCCCTGGTATGTTTGTCGCGGAACCCTTGTTCCACTGAACCCGCTTCGGGCATCGGTTATCACCTACTGGCACCCTTTCACAATTAGTATGAACAGGTTCTGTAATACATACATACAGAACATTTTGGTAATATATAATTTTACTTACCCTCGTCACTACCTGCAGAATTAAATTTATAAAAATCTATATATGTCTAAAATTTAGCAAAATTTCTGTGTTAAATAAGATAACAAAAGTATTACAATTATGTTAGTAGATAAATGTAATAGTGGTAGAGCCCAACATCTGTTGCAGGGCCAGCTCGACTGGTGAAATACCACGACCTCACAGAAGACACGCGTCTAGTAGAAGTGCCTTTGTGTCCTCTGTAGAGTGAGGTGCCGGATGTATAATTTTAGTAGTTTTGACAGGAAGGAATGGATAGGAAAAGGAAATTTTTCCTGCAACACAGCTTGTTGAAAATGTCTATGGGTAGCTGTCACTCGATATCATGTGAACTGATTGAACATTTGACACCTTCTTCTACAAAAAAAATGTATTTTTGTTATAATCTATAACAATGCATTCATTTGATAACTGAAGTTCTTTCAAAAAAATAATTTTTACATTATAAACATTTCACTTTTGTTCAGGTATGTTTATTACAATGATCTTTGCCTAAATACGGAAGCAAATTAAAAAGAAACGAGAAATAAAGATGCAATTCGACATTTGAGAAAATGGCGTTTAATATATTAATTGCTTACTCGGAATATAATTGGGGTCCGCTGTAAGCACGAAAATAAATCACTTCAATTAAAACAAATCATTAATTTGTACAGTAAAAACTATATATTGCGTAATTCATTTACTTGTAATCGGCTCGCCGGTTGTGCATTTTGTAACAAGATGGCGACCATGTTTCTTATTTAGCGGCAAACGAGCTGAAATACCAATATAAGTCGATAGTAAGAAACTGTAGTCCTAAAATTCCAGTGTGGATTACAGTCATAGTACGTCGAAACCACTCAATTGGGAAAAATCTTACATCGTTTCGCTTCCATTTCACTATTTTCGACGCCTGAAAAATAATTTAAAATCATAAAAGTTTGGACTCGTACAATTTTTTTAGACTATAAAATATTATAAATGCTTAAAGATCTCGGAGAGGAGGCTCGTGTCAATGCAAGGAGGAAAACATATAACAAACGCTGATTTGATATTACATTTTTGTCGATATTTCAACCTTGTACGTATGTCATCATGTTCCAAGTATAATGTAATAAAAAACACTTTAGAATAACTTACTTGATAGCCGCTCCCCATACTCTGGAAAGAATTAAATGAGATTAATCATTCATCACCCTGTATTTTTCCCACGCGGGGTGGGCATAGTATGATTGTAGACCATACTGTATAGTTTTTACAGCCAGCCGCCAGCCTGTCGCCAACCCCCCTCAGGAATACATTTATCATCAAAATAATTTTAATTGAATTTGATAAAATAAATAAACAGACCGTTGTCGCTCACATTTCCGGTTCGCCAGAAATGTATGTGTACGGTAGGGAAACGTAAAGTTCCGTAGCTGACTTTAGACAGCAGGAGTCTTTATAAGCACTTGTCAATGGAAGGAGTCTCAGTTTGTACTCATGTCAACGGTTGTGACAACACCTCTTGAGCCTTGACTGATTGTTATAATTAGTTGTATATAGTGTGTACAGTATATTGTGTAGTGGAAATATTAGGCTACAACTAGTGTGCGATATCAAGATATTAAAGCAAAAGCAAAAAGAGATGTTCAGGTTGAAAAAACTTTACTAAATTATTACATATTAAAAACAGAACTAATGAACCATACCTACGTCATTCTGTTTCCATCTGTTTGCTGAAACAAATTACGCAATAGTATTTAAAAGAAAAACTTTCTCGCCTGTATTTAGCACCAGCTCGTCTAACTAAAGGTAATAATTGGTTTTTAAAATGTCTGTTAACATTTATAAGACCAACATTATTTGAAGAAATAAATGCTAAACGATTTTCTCTTCCGTTTTGTGAATTAAATAAAGAACTAGTTGCGCTACGCATCCGTACGGACCGGCGGCGCCACTGATCATTACGAGAGAGGCAGTCGACCAGAACGGACGTATGTAATTCATGCAGATAATAATATAACAAACAGATAATTGAATTATTTAACACTCACAGATTAAATTCCCAATACATTTGATTGCTTATTGAGATCCTTAATTCAATAAATTAGTAGTCGAATGAATAAATATTACTATACTGTATAAACATATCAAATATACTCGTACTTACATAACAATATCTGGTATTCGCTGGCACCACAAACAGATATAAAAGCGACAATAAGCTATAAAATGGATAAAAAATGCTCATAAAAGATGACAAAATAAATAAGGAATCATTTATTGCCCCGGATCTACGATTTCGCACCGGGGAAGAAACTTGATATTAAATCCTCTCTTCGAGGCTAGAGACTAAATCTCGTCGTGAATACATCGGACAATGAAAAAAAGCCCAACCAGGTCTCTTTATATCCTAATATATTGGTACACCGTGAAACTGCCTCCCGCGATTGTCCCGGTTTCCCAAATTTAAACAACGCATCTGCAACGCATTTGTCTGTTGTTCATGTTCATGGGCGGCGCTCACTTGACATCAGGTGATCCGCTTGCTCGTTTGCCACCTTCTCACATAAACAAAAAAAAATTAAACAAAAGCTTTATCTGATACAAATATTATACAGGACGATAAGTTAGAGATACAGTATTAAATAAACAAACAAATTAAATTGGATTCATTTTAAAACAAAACAATACCATTTGTCATTTACTTGTCAAATTGACTTAAAATTATATTTTATATCCCCCAATATCTAGTATTGCCATGATCGAAATAAATCTTTCATAATTCTTTCGTACAATCCAGAGAAAAAAAAATAGTTACGGCATCTCGCATTAAATTATAAAATTTAATAACACCAAAGCAGTTCGACCTACCGACATTTCGCTCGCACACATAATCGTTAACTTTTGTATATTTACGATACAATTCCAATAGATTTTTATCGATCTGCAGGTTGTAAAAACACGATAAAAGGCAGATATGTTGACATTTCAAACATGGAAATAAAAATCTCCATAAAATTGAAGTTAACCACAGATATCTAAAAAAAAAACAAGAATTGTAAGTCCTCGACTCGTAAGTAACACTTTGGAGTTTTGGAATCGATTTCACGCCGAGCTTATTTTCGCCCAACTACACCCATAGCGACTATTGAGTGGGCCCTCGAATGTTGGACACAGCGGACCGAGCTGAATGGAGCCTATGGTAGTACGATCACTGATACTGACTGTCATATATTTCTAAGACAGCCAAGTTGGGTCTTAAGAATACAAATCTTGGTTCGATGGGGAAGTCCAATCAACTGTAGAAGCCAACTCCAGACTGTATATTTATTTTTGCAGCTATTTTCTAACAGCTTAACATTTATATCAACAGCCTGATCATCCCCACGATCACCACGACCACCACGACCACCATGACCACCATCACCACCACGAGCCGGGCATGCCCTTCGACTTTGCCTACGCTGTGAACGAGGATGGCAACGACTACAAGCACAACGCGGTGTCGGACGGGGACGTGACCCGGGGCGAGTACAGAGTCGCCTTGCCTGACGGTCGTATCCAGATCGTTAAGTACACAGCTGATTGGAAGAACGGGTTCAACGCAGATGTAAGTTGAAACGGCTCTAGTAAATTTTATACGTGCAGGAGGTAAACGTGCAAGCAGACAATTGTCCTGTGACGTCTCTACCCATCGACATCCGCAACTGTCAAGTAAAGGTTGTGTTGCCAAGCTTTCGGTAGGGTCGGTGTGAAAGGAAAAAGAGAGGATAAAGCGGTGTGGAAGGAAAGATGGACCATTCGCCACACCACTGTTAAAATTTATTTTATTTTCGATTAATATCAAGCCTTTGATTCGAAAAGTTTAGACTCCATCCACAACATTTAACAGTGGTAGAGCCCGCAACAACATCTGTTGCACAAATTGACCGGCTCACACTCACTCACAGAAAACAGGCGTGAAGTAGAACTACTGTCCGTTTCGTCTGATGAGTGAGGTGCCGGAGGCCTAATTTCAGTTCTCTTCCCCTTACGCTTTTTTTTCTTGAGACATTGGTTTCAAAATACCGTTACCATCTTTACAAAATGTCAATTCCAATATTATCGGTGGAACGTGCTAAGCAGTGCCTTTTTCCCCCGACTGGTGGGTCAGTTTTTCTTCTGGGGTGGAAGAGTTGTTTTTCGCGCGCATGCATGTCCGTTCCGTTGTGATTTTTTTTCATATATGTGATAAATCATAGTCGATCGAGTTATTTTTAAAATAAACTTTTACATGTTACTTCTTATATTTCAATTTTATTTTCAGGTGACATATGAAGGAGAGGCTAGGTACCCTGAACCCAATACTAATTCGATTAGCACCCCGAATCAAAGCGGACAGGCATACCTACCCGCCAACCAAGGAGGTGGTTACAAATACTAAAATCAAAGTGATTGTACATTGGGATCGAAGAAAGAAATTAAAAATTTTATATTTGAAAAATAAGGTTGACCTTAACAATGTTAACTTTATTTTAAAAAATCAAATTATTTTTCTATACATAACAGACAATTGCAACATTTTAATTAGTTGCCAAGATTTGTTGTATTTAATTAAATGTATGTTTAATGCAAATAATAGAAATTGGTTGTTTTATAGAGGTTAAATATCTTTAAAAATATTTCTTTAATTGTAATGCACCTGTGTTACAAAATATTTATCATCAACTAGTGTTACCGACTCCAAGTGTAGATGTAGTTAGGTTATCTGTATCTGTTGCAATTTGATGCATATGAATAATTGAAAAATCTATTTATAACTGTCTACCATAGACAATAAATCAATTACGATATAAATTAATTTTGTCTGTTAAATGAATCGTGTATTTATTTTTTTAATAAATATTTATGCCTAACCAAACGGACACAAAACATTAAGTTATTTAAAATAACAAAATGAAGACCAATATATATATATGTACCACAGACAATATTCTTTTCTATAGAGTTATGTGAATATTATTTAATTTGTCCTGTAATTTTTCTTACACATTTGAGGTAGTCATGATTTAAAAATACTCATTTTACTTTGACATTTACTCTTTAATGTAAAATTTGTATGATGATTTGTGAATCCTGTGAAATAACGACCTTTTGTACCCTATTTTGTAATAAAAATATTTTACCCTACTTTTATTATTTTATTTCTTTATTTTAAGCCCTTTCTAAAGTGGTTAATAACACAAATGTTTAACTGTGACATCTATGATGCCATTTATCAAGTTTCTAAACAAAGAAATGAATTGAGTAGCCAACAGTTGTTTTGTGACATGGACAAGTCAATAAATATATGATTGTAAGCCTATCCCTCTGTGAATAACTTAAGATATTGCCTTCCTTTTCTATGTCATCAAAATTTAATTAGATAGTGTTGCCACTGAAGTAGCATAACTTTTTAAATTCTATTTACACCATCTATACCAGGGCTTCCCAAACTTGTACTGTGACGCCACTTTTATTATTTTATGTGTGAAGGTGGCAAACGAGCAAGCGGATCACCTGATGTAAAGTGAGCGCTACCCATAGACATCCGCATCAAGCAAATGTGTTGCAGATGCATTGCTTACCTTTCATAGACAGAGGAGGGTATAGACAGGAAAAAGGATATTTCCTTTTCCCCGTTAACCTCCTCCCCGTCTTCTCTTTCCTTTTCCATCCTATCCCCCTTATGAAGAACGGGTAGGAAGGGAAAGGGGGAGGGGGCCTCCAGCACCTGACTCATCAGACGAAACGCAGAGTACTTCTACTTGCCACCTGTCTTCTGTAAGGTCGTGGTATTTCACCGGTTGAGCCGGCCCATTCGTGCAACAGATGTTTTTGTTGCGAACTCTACCACTGTTACTGATACTTGTATTGTAGTGGACTCGGTCACATGTATTATGTACTATGCTTGAGACATGGGAAGCCCTGATTTATATAATAAACGAACAGTATTTCTAACACTTTAATTTGAGTTAGGCAAATAACTTGTCAGCTTACTGGTAAGGTATCTTCAAAATTATAGTTTGAAATATTAACACCCAAGTCATCCTCAATGCTTAAGGGAATCTCAGTGTGACATTTTTTGATATGCCTATTTAATTCCTTTCTCAAACTGAACTTTTTGTCACATAGCAAACAAGCTTCGGTCTTCTCCATATGAGTTCTTTTTATATGGTCCGATCTCCGTCCGGAGGTGACAAATCTTTTACTGCATATATTGCACTCGTATGGTTTTGCATCAGAATGAAGTCTTTGATGTTCCGTCAATGTTTTGTCATTGACAAAATGTTCACCACAGACTTCGCATGTTTTATTTTTTATCTGTGAATGTGTGGTGATATGTTCTATCATATGACTTTTTTTATAAAATCCTTTGCAACAAGTTTCACAGACGTAAGGTCTTATATGTAAATGTATTTTATTTATATGTGCTTCCAGAGTTTTTTTATTTAGTGATTGATAGTTACAACTAGTGCAGGTATAGTGCAATTTATTTCGCTTCCTTTTAACATTTGATTTATGATTCTTTAAATGGATTTTGTAGTGTGAATGGGACTTTAAAATTTTGAAACAATATGGACATTCTTTTTCTATATGGCAATTAATGTGAGCTTTCAATGAGTTTGGGGTTTTGAATGATTGGCCACAAACATCGCACACAGTAGCTTCACTGTTGTTTTGATGTAAGCTTCTCTTATGTTCTTGCAGCAAATCAATGGAGGTGAAACACATTTTACATTTATTACAATCAAAAGTCTTTTTAGGGATGTTTGTTGATGGTTTAGATTTTTCTTCTACAACATTGTGCTCAGGTCTATTCATTCTTATAAACATTTTATCCATGTTGTCAGTATTAATCTCTTGCATCTGTCTATCAAGGTTTTTGAAGATGTAATCAAGAATTGTGATATTATTTTTGTATTTGTATAACTTAATAAACATTTTTAATAAAAGATTTGTGCATTCTTCACATGCTTGGTCGAATAAAATTTCCTATAACAAAAATAATAATTTAACTTGAAATATATAGATTTAGTTTAATTTTTGCATGATATTACTGCTTGAATGTACTTACATGAGACGGAAATAGTTGCTTCATTATATTAGCCAAAGTTAAACTAAAATTGAAGGAATCGGCAATAATTTCTAGATTTTTATGGATACTAAGAGCTCTGTTTTCGCTTTTTAGGCAAAGGAAACAAGTTTCATTGCATTGATTAGAATCCAAAATTATACCCAAAATATTAGTTGTATCTAACATTTCGACGTTAACAAAATCGGAATTAAAATAAAAACATAACCAAAAAAATTTATGACAATAGTGCTGTCAGATAACCAGATGACAGAAGCAGGTATTTTCATAACCAATATTGCCAGATTAAAACTAATTTTATAAATAAATTTAATCAATAAATGTAAATTAATAGCAAATTATTATTTATTAGCAAATGATTATTTACATTTTGTAAAAGCTCCTAACGGAAAAAAAGTAACGACGAAAATTTAAAATATTTTTAATATTTACAATATTTTTCAGGTGCCTGCCTCTTAACGTGCCTATAAGACGGATCCAACACCTACAATAACTTTGTGCATTTTTTTTATGGCGCAATACGATTAAACTGCCCTTGCAATCAAACGATCAATTATATTGACGCACTAACATTAACAGCTCGTAGGCGTCAATGTCTCTGCTAGGTTTCCGCGTGAGCAAACATCTTTTTTGAACATTACATAGTACGAAATGGTAAGAAAACATCTCTTTGTTCTTTAAATTCTAGACGCGACAATGCTTTGTAGAAACGACGTTGAACTCCCACTCCTTAAGTTTTGTTGTGTTCTCCGCCATTTTTTCCCCGCAATCCTCATCAAGGCGAAACACTAAAAAATATTGCACAATACTACACTGTGCAATGCAATGATAAATATAACACAATAAAAATAAGACTCACTCAAACTTCAGATCAATCATTGCACAATTCGTGATTTTGTGAAATATAATTGATCGTGTACGCCCCTTAGACTACCCGCTGCGATTGACTTTGTGATTCCAGTCAACCTCTGCGGTTCGAATTATTTACCCTAATTAGGGTAATGGGTAACCTCTGCGATTGGCAGGAATTCGTTTTTCTATTGGTAACCCTCTATTATTTACCCTAATTATATGGGTGTGAGTATAAGGGTGGATAAAATAAACAAATCTTTTTAAGCATTATATTTTAAATGAAAAAATAAAACTAACTACTTAACATTTTAATCTATAATTAAATTTCATTTTTCTAATATTTAACGTATCCATAATTATCTAAACACTCGAAATGTAAATTGTATTAAAAAATAAAAAAGGAAATACAAAAAAATATTTCCTGAAGGTTACTTGATAAAGTATAGGAAGAAACAACTCGGTCAGAGAACTCTTGGTCAGAATCAGACATGCAAATAGTTACTTACTCAAAACTTATTTCGATGAGCCAATCCCTTTAACTAGCAATTTATTATTTTCCTATTCAATGTAGTCAAATAATTATAATTTTATCTGTGGGCTTTCTATCCAACGGATCATACAATTCGCGACCATATAAAGACATGTGGGTAGGTTGCTCTTGTGCTATACAATATGTTGAAAACGACAACATTCCTACCTTCTGTCATGTACGTGTTCTCCAAGATATTCGTAAAAGACAGTAATGCCTAACGCATGTTAGTATTCGAATTGGATGTTATATAGTAAAGAAACAAATAATTTCAACTTGTTGTTGCCAACAAGCAAGCGGGTGTTAAGTGACTGCTACCCATAGACATCTGCAACAATCAAATGTCAAATGCGTAGCCTCCCCTTTAATTAATGGAATAAGTTGTACAAGAAAACTGTAAGAAAAAGGGAGGACTGAAATTGGGCATAATTTCAATAATAACAAATACTAAAATATTAACCTACCCTCAAATTTGAAATCATTCCATTTAAGTTTTAGGCCTCACAGTGATTTCTTAATTTTTTTAAAGTAATTTGATGCAATAACAATAATAATTATTTAAACTAATAGATAATCTATCACACAGTCACGTGGTAATTGTCACCTTTTAATTTAACGTGACTGCCGAATTGATATGTGCAACCAAGAATATACGATTAGACCACCAAATAAACTTTATGCAACTTGCATATTTGATTCATACAGTCGTTCATTGATTTAAATTAATTAATTTTAAAATCCATTGAAACCAAAATCCTAATAGATTATTAAGACATAAATAAGGTTATGGTGCCGAGACAAACCTATTTTTAAACCTAAATTTGCAAGGCAAAAGGAAGAAAAAAGAAAATACGAAAGTTAAAAGACAAATACTATATAAATGGAGAGGTCTGAACATTTAAATTAACTTAATCTATATATATATATAGAATCCCTATCTCCCTTGGTCAAGCTAGCACTTGTGAAAGGCTGGATCGAATTCACCAATTCTTTTTTTGTGTTTTGTTAAGAGAATGTTCTTTCTAATGAAATAAAAAATAAAAAAAGAACTGAATTGGATGAAATGTTGAAAAATCTAAACAAGATTAACCTAGCGGGTGATCCTGTGAAGTTTGGTAGCGATTGGATCAACATACTTAATGCTACCCAAGCGGACGCAGATTACACTAGTAATAATATATTTACATGAAAATTTAACATATTTACTAAATGTAAAAATAAAGACTTTTATAAATGCTAAATAACAAATAAATCTAATATGTATTCATTGCTTTGGATTGAGCTGTACAGTCCAAAATCATTATTAATTTTTCGCCAACCGTTTCTCAGTTCATCCACTCAAATAAAAATTCTAATAACATTACCATAAAGTATGACCTCCAGCCTCTTAGAATCCTGATCTAGTCATCGGTCCATCACACTGGTTATTTCAATTTCAGATAACAACCTATGTTGACAGACCGTCTAAATCTTCAAACTTTGGTTTGTGTTATCTCGATATATTTTTCACGGATAATATAATATATAAATGTCAAATTATTTTCACTATGTCCACTTTTATAGCACCAAAAACTGTTTTAGAATTAAATACTGCTACATAGCGTTATGAGCCACATTAATATGTGCTTTAAGGTCCCCTTTCCTGTTAAACACTGTCTTGCAGAGTCTACAGCACAATCTACCACCGTGCACTCTCTTCATGTGGTTTTGTTGGCTCGTTTCTGAGTAGAATGATTCCCTGCAGATTTGGCAATCATGTGGTTTGGAGCCTATATGCTTCCTGACATGAGTGACCAAATCTCTTCGACACTTGAACACTTTGTTGCAAAATTCACAAGTCTCCTTTGACCGGCAACCATGCAACTTCTTATGACTGCTCATATTGTATTCTGTATAGAACAGCTTATCGCACATGTCACAACTGTATGGCTTTATTTGCAAATGTAACTTATTTACATGTAAAGAAAGTTCATTGTCATTTGAAAAGTTATTCTCGCAGAAACTGCATGTTTGCGATGTCGATATCTTGCGTTCATTAAATTTGACAGCGTGCCTTTGGAAATGACTGTTGAAACAGCTCTGAGACGTAAATAACTTGTAGCACATCGGACACTCATTCATTACATGTGTTTGTTTATGCATTAAAAACTTTATAGAGTCAGCAAAACTTCTACCGCATGTCTCACAAACACTATAGTCTTTATGGGGATCTACATGAATCATCTTCATGTGTTCGAATAGATGGAATTTAGATTTTAACGGTTCAAAGCAAACGCTACAGTTAATTTTTGTATTAACATGTTTCATTACATGATTCTGAAGGAAATAATCCGAGATGAAATGTTTACTACAGAATGGACATGTAAAATTCGGTTTCAGCTTCCTTTTAGGTTTTGGTTTCTTTTTAAATGTTAGGAATTCACTGCAGATATCACTAACCGGTGGAGATTGCACTACGTCACTTACTATTGGTGATTTTTGTATATCATTTACTGGCGGAGACAATGCTTCTTTAAATGTAATCATTGTCTGATATCCATTTACCATTTTCTTAGTGTCATCCGTCTTAATTTCTTCAGTACCTACATCATTCAAGTTGTCACTTCCAGTGACTGGATAAAGCATTTTCTTTAAATCGTCAAATATCACCTTCCCTCTAACTTCGTCATCTGTCTCATCAGATTTCACGCTTTCTTCTTCAGAACTTTCTGATTCTATTCTAAATTCATCTTCCAATACTTCTATTTTTAACTGTGACTCATCAATATCTTCACCGTCATCAATGTCTTCATCCACATCCTTATCCATTATAGGCAGAATTGTATCTACTGCTATTTCTACCATTACATTGTTTTCGGGCTCCTCAATTCTATTCAAGTTCTCTAACATAAGACTTATACAAGTATTCAGTCTACTTCTAATGTATCTAATCTTATTTATAAAAATATATGATGTTAATGCATGATTTAAGCATTTTTCGCAAATTTTTGTCCCAGTGTAGTTATGAACTGTGTTCATCTGTAACAGAAACAAAACATGAAAAAAGCGTCAAAATGCTTACTATACAGAAAATATGCAAAAGCCTTAAGAAAGAGACATTTATTGTTATTATTTGTAACTGATAATAAAAATAAATATGCACTCACGCCCGTAACCCAGAGGGGTAGGCAGAGATAATGGATTTCCATTTGGCGCGATCATGGCATACCTCTCTCGCTTCTTCTACATCCATACATCTACGCATACAAGCTCGTCGGTTACGGGTGCTCCTTATATCGCCCTACTTTAGTATGTCACTAATCTGGTCGATATAAGTTCTCCTTGGACGTCCCCAAGAAGTTTAAGTCGTAATAAAACTGACAATAATCAGTTCTCAATATAACTGACATACTGGAAACTTAGTCCATAATGATGTCCTCTATGGACAGTGCAATACGTTTCGCATGTGGAAATATTCTGAATGGGGTTAATAATGAGATTTGGCGTGTACAACGTGATTCCCTAAAATTATATCTTGCTTCTATATTATGTTAATCATAAATCCGCCTTTTTTAGTATATTTCCCCACTGCAGGGACACAGGCCTCCTGTGCGAGGGAAGGGGCCGTAATGCCACTTGTGTTCGAATTTGTGTAAAATATTTTCTTTCGCCATTTTTAGAGCCGTGGTGATAAAATAAATTACACAAAGGAAAGCCATCGCCCGGGTTACGTAACAGTACGTATGTCAGGACCTACACTGGGCCACCACTGCTCAAACTTTGCTACTGTTGGTAAGTAATAAAAATTAGTACTACCCACAAGAATATATTGGCATTATCAGAAACAATTTTACTTTAAAAAAAAGTGGTACATATATACCTTTATAGTTACGATATGTTTTGAAAAATATAGAAAATCTAACAGTTGTAATGTATGTTGTTACAATTTAACAGTCAAGCAAAGAGGTAAGACTTCCTTTGTGAAATAAAACAATGAAATGCTTTTTATCATTTATTTTAAACACATTTTACAAATAGGTTGCGAACAGATTTAAGATAAATTGTGTTTCACTTACGAGTGATAGAAGGAAAAATGTGCTAATTTATTCTTTTCACTGTCACCTTTTTTATGTCAAAACTTTTCCTACATCATGAAATTCCTTACAATGTATTACAACAACAAATATAATACTTCTTAAAATGATTTAAGGAAACATAACACATTACTAAGAAAAGTGTTAAAAGATTAAGTATAATGAGAGGGTGCGCCTAAAGATAACAAGCATCTACTGGGCAAGAACGGTTATAAACAGATTCAATTTGTTATCTGCTGCGAGCTCAACAAGTCCTCTCTATGTGACTCTAAATCAAATTATATTTGACACACCCGCAGTATGTACACACATTCACTGTAAACCAGACGCCACCGCAAATCCAACAACAAAAAAACTAAAGAACACAAGTCCGGATTATCTTATAAAGTGATACAATAAAGAAGTAATCAATTTAATATCAGATTTTTATATCATGTTCTGTTTATAATTCTTTAATTTTATCAATTATTGAGGGAATAGACTCTCAAAACAATCTAAAACAGGTGCAGCACAAAAAATCAACTTTATTATCTATTTTAATTGTTTGCAGTGCCAATGTATGCAGACAAAAGACGAGGAACATTTGTAAATCACTCGATAAGTGATTTATATAATTAACTGTCCCTAAAAACCTACCTAAACTAGAAAAATAATGTAATAATATGTAGTGAATTGTTCAATTAATGAGGGTTTAGTACAGATAAATAATGAGAGATTAACAAAGTAATTCCTCCACTTTTCATATTTCTTTCGGATAACTGTTACACATTCTTTCCATAAGGAATTGCAACAATTAACTGTCAGTGCAGTCTATTTCTGACGTGGGTACTTGTAAAAGATTCAAGGTGAAACCATGGGTGGGTAGTTTGTAATAAAAATTCTATTTCTTGACATATCTTTCTCTCTTACACCTTGTACTCTTTAAGATCTTACGATATTTCTTATTGTCGTCTTGACTACCAATATTAAAATTTAGCCCAAATTGTGGAGATGGCATCACCAAAGTTGGACTGAAACTTTGCATTAATGGTGGTGTGAAATTCGTATTACACGTTCCTTCATCAACACTCATCATTTGCGTAACTGGTGATACTTTTTCAACATTGCCTCCAAGCTTTTCAATATTTTCACCAAACTTTTCAAAAAAGCTGCCAAATGTTTCAACTTTTTTTTCGTTGCAGTCGTCAAAGGTTACATCCATTTGTTCTTCGACTTGTTTAGTTTGGTTTGCTCCGGCTTTCCTTTCAACATTTGATAATATTTCTGCCTCTATGTTTGAAAAATAAATCTTTTCATTTCTTTCAGTTTCAACTGTTTTGTCTTCTTGTTTATGGTCTTGAATATTTCTACTACATTCGACATTTACTTCATTATTATCTTTAGTAATATAATTATTATTTTTGGCTTGTTCTGTTTTAACTATATAGTTATATTTAGTTGCCTCATTGTATTTCGGAAAAGTGAAACTGAATTTGGGTGTATCATCGTTCTTCTTTTTCTCACCACAACAGAAGCATATCTCTCTGTTATCATTATTGGTTAAGCAAATTTCACACTGCCACTTTGAAGTTTGAAGTAATCCAGGTTCAATTTTTCTCTTTCGATTTGGGACTGCATTTTCAAGTTCCATTTTCCTCTTCCTACTTGGGATGACTATTACAGGTTCAATATTTATTTTCCTTTCAGGTTCAATATTTATTTTCCTTTCAGGTTCAATATTTATTTTCCTTTCAGGTTCAATATTTATTTTCCTTTCAGGTTCAATATTTATTTTTCTTTCAGGTTCAATATTTATTTTCCTTTCAGGTTCAATATTTATTTTCCTTTCAGGTTCAATATTTATTTTTCTTTCAGGTTCAATATTTATTTTCCTTTCAGGTTCAATATTTATTTTTCTTTCAGGTTCAATATTTATTTTCCTTTCAGGTTCAATATTTATTTTTCTTTCAGGTACAATATTTATTTTTCGTTCAGGTTCAATATTTCTCTCTGGAATTGAATCTACCCTTTCAAGGGTTTTAGTGTCAAGAATATCTTTAATCTTTACAGTTATGTTGTCATCAATTGGTTTCTTACAATAATTGCATATGCCTACTTTATTAAAAATCCAGCACATTTTACACTTAATTTGTGTGCCTTCCATTTCTACACTTTCACTTCTATTATTGACAGATGCTTTCTCAATACATTTCTCGCACTGTGCCTTTTTAAATATTGAACAAATAATACACAGCATTGGAGAAGTAGTTATGTCGCTGGTAGATTCTATTTCAATACATTCAGCTTGTCTTGTGTCATTGGGTTGCATAAGATTGATCTTATGTTCAAACGTTTTTACTTCACAAGGATCATCAGATATTTTTAAGGGAGTAGAGAAAGAAAATGGAAACCCACCTCTTGTACCTCCGTATGTTACTTGAGTACAAGTCGATGCATTGTCCACACATTGGGACATTTTAAATGTCGAGCAATTATCTGTTTGGTCTACATTATGATCGACATTCTCCATTCCTTGTACTAGATCAAAATTATCAGATATTTTTATAGGGTTTGAGAAAGAAAAAGTATCATGACGCATATATTTCATTGGTACTTCAACAACAGTATTTTTGTATGCTTTTTTAATCACATCTTGATTTAAATTATTTCTCCCTGCAACTTTAGGATTTTTCTTGGAAATCATTATGCGACTTGCTTCTTTGGAGACAAGCAATTCCTCATATTTGTGTGTTTTCTAGAAAAGGATTAGAAAATCACTGAATCACACACACAACAAGTGGCAGATGTGGTGTGTATGTGTGTGTAATCAAATAATACTTGTGTGTTTTTTATATACAACGATAAAAAACAAATTCATTATATATGACAAGAAAAATCAACCCCATAAAGATTTATAACGACTGGAAAACCATCTTTGGTCAGTAAGAATGGACTCCTATATATAAAAAATATTGCAATAGTTGAGTCCGTAAAGGATGCTAAGCAGTAATGTTTGTTTTTTTTAAATAATAATAAGTGATAAAAATTTCAATTATTCATAATAAACTATAATAATGTAAGAGAAGTAAGGGGAGTACATACCTCTGGAATAGTAGCAGTTAAGACTGTAGCCATAGTCATCTCCCCAGATAATTCTGGATATCCTCCGTGTAAGCATAGAGTTTCATTCAAATCCACCATGCCCTCACCTTTGTCCAAACAAACTCCACACAAACTATCCATTTTCTTCTCAACTAAATGCTCCAACACATTTTTAAACTTGTGCTTTTCAATGTGTTGTAAATGATTCTCTAACTCATCAGTAATGGTCCCACATTCCTTGCATTGAAATTGTTTGTCCATACTTATTTCGGATTTCTTTCCTTTTACATGAAATTGTTTCATATGCTTTTTGTAATGGGAATGTTTCACAAAAGACTTGCCACAGAGTCTGCAATTGTACCACATTGATTTCGGATGGATTTTTTCATGGTTAAGAAGAGATTCCACATTAGTGAACACCTGCCAACACTTTGGACATTCCAACTCATTAATTATGTCGATGTCATCGCTACTAGTCTCTAGAGATGCACCAACATTCACAATATTTATTATTGGTTCTGCGTAGTTAATGACTTTTTTATGGTCTACATGTAATGTATTATAGTTGGGATGTAACTTTTGCCGTCCCCTTTTCTTGACTCTTTCAAGTGGATCTAGTTTAT
Source organism: Papilio elwesi (assembly GCA_029849275.1). NCBI lineage: Eukaryota > Metazoa > Arthropoda > Insecta > Lepidoptera > Papilionidae > Papilio > Papilio elwesi. The sequence goes on from CM056713.1 coordinate 6,017,452, forward strand.
CAAATTTATCATTAATATCAGTAAAGCAGTTACGTAATGCACGTTCGGCTTGTTCACATTGCTGTGTAAATAAATAACAATTGATGGTTCTATCAAGACATTTGCCGCAGATTTTACTTGGAAAATTGGGGTCATCCACTACCTGTAATTTTAAAACCATTGTATTAATTTTTTTGCAACAACAACACAACTATAAAGCAATTTGGAGAACTTTTCTAATTTTGAATTAGAATTTTCTTGTTAGAATTTTAAAAATAGTTATCTGGAGTAAGATTCTTACAGTAAACTATATTTGCATATGAAGTAAATCATTATAAATTAAAAATTAATTAAAACTGCAATAGTTATACATGTAACTTAAAAACTTATGTTATAAAAAATGCAGTCAACAGTCCACAGTAGTGAAAACTAAAAAAAGGTTCTTTATTAGACTTCATGAAACTGGCATCAAATTATATAAGAATTACAATTATAACAAATAGATGAAATGTAGTTGTATCTAATGTGTATAAAAAATTACAAATAACCTGAAAAGGGTAGAAACTTGCTACCATATCCCTTATAGTCACTTGAAAGATTGCGCCGGAACTGGCTACTTCAAAAATCTCGTCCAATTCCGACAAAGAGGTCGTTGCAGTCAAGCAAAACCGACAAACCCTCCTCTTAAGTGAACCCTGCAACAAATACTTCACAGCTTCTTTTGTTGTCAGAGGTTCACTTTTAAGAACTTTAGGATTCAATACTTTCCAACATTTCGAGCGAGAATATGTCTTTAGGCCCGTCGTGTTTGTTAGTTTTGGCTCCATTTTTTATGCTTTCAATTCACACCATAAATTGAAAGGCCACTGATATTAGATGTTTATAACAATATAGTACACAACATTTAACAGTTGTTTTTATCAAAAAAAAGCTTTAATTATTTCTTAATCGTAAAGAAATGACGAATTTAATGAAAAATTAAAGGAACGTGACACTACGTCAAACTTCGCTCCCAGTGCTTGTTCGACTTCGACAGCCATCATGGCGCCACTGACGCAGCTGTCACAGACTACATAACAGGGGTAGTTAGAATATGCATATTTTTTTATGAACTCAAAACTCAACCCATAAACTATACTCAACAGCTGAACATTAACTATTATAAAGGTTTCGTTTTGATGTGTTTTAAAACAATAAATTGATTTCTAAATATCGGAAATTGATTGGAAACTACATACCGCAATAACTAAATGCCATAGCCACATTTTCTTTGTTCGTTTTTTAAAGATAACAATTACAGTAGCGTTTTATATTTATAACAAACGATTGATTGAGTTATGGAGAATGATCACATTTTTAACGCATTCTTTTTCCATTTATTTCAAAATCAAGTCCTTTTATTCTTTACTTTGAATTGGGTTATGTGGGCAATTCTGCTGATCTTACACTAGATAGTTAATACATTAACTGTTAAATATTTAAACCTTAAATACAAACAAAATAAGTTCTAATTCACTAGACATCCAAAAATAAAACATTTCACTTTTTACAATGAGGGACTAAAGTGAAACCTTGAAACGAAGCGAAACCTGCTGACTTTAACAAATAATAAATGACAACTTGTTTTGCCAACTGGACAAGTCCTGTCAAATGCAAAAAAATGTTATTTGTTTATTGTTTACATCCATTCAATTTCAATCATTACATATTTATAGTGAACCCTTGCATCTGAATTCGTGTTTCATGTGACAATAGTATCCCCCGTACAAAATGTCGTGGCTGAATTTGAATCAAAGTTTTAACAGTTTAAAGGGACAGATTACAAATTTTGCTACGGAAGTGCTATCTGAGAATACGGCACAGGATATTGATACTGAAGATTCTGGGATAAGTTCTTCGTTGAAGGAACTTGAAGATAAATGTCAGAACCAGCAGTTAGAGGTCAGTTTTTTAGTAACATTACCTACATTTACATAATATGTATTCTCTTTGACAGGTGTTGTTTAGGTTATGTTTTTGTAATTATCTTGACTATTTTAATCAATTTGTCATTGAACTGACCACTAAAACTGTGTTCATTAATAACAATTAAACATCTCAATAATTATTTTAACTGACTAACGTACTGTTTTTCACTGTCAAAAATTTTTTCGTAAACCATATTTACCATATTACCATCAGTAGATCTTTCTCCTATACTTAAATTATGGTATGATGGACTATTAATTAGTTGTAATCTACAAAGCTGTCATTATAGGACTAAGTGATCGTACGCTACTGAGGTAGTATTAGTATTACAAGGTAAAAGCCTTGTAATGTAATATTTATCATGTCTTTAATTGCTTTTGATGCAAATTGATGTCTCTGTCGAATGAAACATAGTCCAATGTTCAGCAGAAATACAATAGATTCTATAACAAAGGATAGAAGGCAGTGTTAATTGTATGTGTCCGTTCCATTGTGACCAGACTCATATTCTTCCCTGGAGTGTCATAGGATTTCAGTCGGGGGACTTATTGGTTGTTAAATTGATATTTTTTGCTTTAACTTTCAGGGTTTCCTAAAGTTTGTTTAACATCATTGATATAAAATTTTATCATAATGCAAAAATCAAGACTATTTCACTTAATATACCATGAGTATATGTAAATTAGGTACTTATGTATCAACTCCATTGCTTGCTCTTGTGGCTAACTTAGTGTAACCTAACAAAACTTCTGCTGTGTTAATAAGTAAGTACTAACATGCACTGAAAGGTATTGTAATTATGTAAGAAAATCTAAATATTGAAATAATAAGGAAATCCATTACCACTGATTGTCCCTATGTTGTTTTGGGTCGTAATCTGTATTAAAAAAAAGATATTGTAATAAAAGAGAGTAAGGGCAGAGTTGTAAGGTTAAAGGTAGGATGCTGGGCATCGGCAGATCCAAGTAAGGGGTTTAATTCCCTCCTAATATAAGATATGGCATAACAAATGTATACCCTCATCTGTTATTTGACCAGGACCTAGATTATAGATATATATCAAATTGGATTGAAGTTTAACATTCTTGTGTATAACTGATGATTTTCAGTAATAGAGGTATTTCAATGGAAATGTGTCCTAACCTCATTGTTGTTATCAATAACAGATGGTTCTAAAATATCCAGGTCACCGTGTTAGTCTGGTGAAGCCTATATTTGTTTATAGAATAAAATAAAGTTGCTTCCGCTGTCTGGTCCCTTAGATTTTTCAAACTTAATGGATTGCAATGTAGTTTTCTACAAATGATTCAAGAAGTAGGTTAATATGTATATGCATATTAAGGTATAGAAAACAGAGAATTTTAAAGATTGTAAATGGGATGTCGTACAAACACATTACCATTAGCTTTCATTGCAAACACTGTGTAAAACTTACAACATATAGATTAAAATAATATACAACACAATGGTATATCTTAATAAGATCTACAAAAAAGTCTGCCAAAGTGTATATCTATCTTTTAAGGATACCCATTACCCCATTAATACCCATACCCATTCTAACTTCTAAAAATTGGAAAGCTGTTTAGATGGATACAATATTAACTGTAATCAACTTGAATATGTTAGTTACACTAAGCATTTCATGCACATTATGATGATACCGTGTACTCTAAATGAATTTTGGGGGCTATTGCAAAATATCCTGGGACATTATTGACACACGGCCATCTGATCCCAAACTAAGCAGAGCTTGTACTATGGAAACCAGATAACTGATATACTACATATACTACTTTTTTTTGTAAATATAATACATACTTAGATAATTACACCCAGACTCAGGACAAACAGACATGTTCATGCACACAAATGTTTGTCCTGGGTGGGAATGGAACCCACGACCTGTGGCGTGAAAAGCAAGTATCTTACAAACCACGCCAACCGGCCTGTCGAATAAAACCTAACTCGAAAATAAACAAGGTAGAACGAAGTTTGCCAGGTCAGCTAGTTATAAATATATTTCTTGTGTGTATGTGTATGTGTGATTTAGATTCACAATTGGAACCAGTAGGTTGCATTGAATAGCTAGCCGGGTAGTTTAATGCAAGAAACATCTGGGTCCTCTTAGTAACAGCGCTACCATTGTAATGTTATTAAATTAATTTATTTTATCTTTTTCAAAATACTTATCAATTCACTGATGTTAGATTTAGAAGTGGTAATGTGTTTTAAATAGATGTGTCTTAAAGTTCTGTATTCCGTCCCATTTAATTATGTTTTGATGTATACATGCCTTTAAAGTATCTTAATTGTTAAAGTGATTTACCATAGGGAAACAATGCTGTATACTTTATAGACATTTTTATTTGTGGTAGTGATATATCACATTTATTATAATAAATATATCAGCCTTTTTCTAGAATGTTCCCCACTGCAGGGAACAGGCCTCCTCTCCGAGAGAGGGAATGAGCCATAATCCACCACGCTGGCCCAGTGCGGGTTGGTAGATGTCACATTTCTTCGAATTTAGTGGTTGTTAGATCATGCCGGTTTCCTCACGGTGTTTTCCTTTACCGTTTTTGAGGAGTGGTGATGAAGGGAAGTGTGAAAGGATGAATGAAGAGAGAAATGAAAAAGTGAGTGGCAGTGTTGGGGACACCTTAGGAGAACTTATATCGATCAGATTATTGGCGTACTAAATGGTGATATAAGGAGCACCCATATAGGATAGAATGTATGCGTAGATGTATAACTGTAGAAGCGAAAGAGGTGTGCTAGGATCGTGGCAAATTGAAATCCATGATCTCTGCTTACCCCGCTAGATTACGGGCGTGAGCGCCTATTTATTTATTTTATTTCATTAACGTGCTGTTGTTAGTTTAGGCAATTTAATAAAAAAATAAACGAATCTAAACTACATTGGCCATAATAGGTATGTAAAAAAATGAGGTATTTTTTTAAGATTATAGGGAGATAGAAGAAAAAAGATTTGTTGAGTTTTACATGATACATCAAATTGTCAATCATTCGTTCAGTTCACAATACGACTAGTCCGATTGTAAAGTGACGGAGATCACAAGCGGTCGGTGACATGCACACCTTTATTCCCGCTAAGGCCTGCTGGCGTGGGGTAGATACGCTATCAGTGTTTGCTCAGCCTATCTCAATAGCGTCGTCCGGGGACCTGCGACGTACCCGACTGGTTGTGGCTCAACGATTTAATATTGGTACTATTTATTTAACAGCATTATGGCTGATGCACATAGAATTTCGACTCATGGTTCACTTTGTACACATCACAGTCAGTCACTGTGTGCATCATTTTAACAGAGCCCGCAAAAACATCTGTTGCACGAATGGAATGAGAAATGGGTAGAAAACAGGCAGTAGAAGTACTCTGCGTTTCGTCTGATGTGTGAGGTGCCTGAGGCCTAATTTCAGTTGTCTTGCCCTTCCCACCCTTTCCTCATTGGCCTTGCCTTGGACTGCCGACTAAAGGAATACTCGATGATAGTTCAAAATAAGTAAATAATCAGCCAAAGTATACCCTTGTAACAATTTTCATTTAAAAAATCGCGACTTATCCCGCTCCCTAATTGTAAAACGCACCCAAAACACGATCTTACGGTGACAAATGATAGGGCAGGGCAAAGCTCTGTCCACAGTTAGTAATAACACTAAATTTTAAAATTACTCACCAAAGTCTAGTGTTGTCAATCTTGTTATTTATCCAAACAGTTGTTTTTTATCATTACGTATATCGATATGTTCAAAAGGGCCTTTGATATGAGAAATTAATTTAAGACATCAAAAGGAAACGTTTACATAAATGTTGTTTGCATGGGAACAAAGAAAATTATCGACCCCACACTATATTATTCAAGGACCCCTGTTATTGGGTCGCTGCGTAGCGGAATTAAAAAAAAACTACCTTCAAAAACAAAACGAAGCGATTTGTCAATCGATATATAATCTGTGATTGTAATCCCTCTGTCCCAGATACATTGTAAATTTGATTTTCTGCCAGTGTTGTTTACGTGTCATGCCATTTTTTCTGTCTCCTACCTGACGTTTTTTTTCAATTATTCGATGTCAATTTTTATGTGTTAATGTTATGGAACTTAATTCGACTACGTTGGTGAATGCGTAGCGTCAGTTTTTAAACGGGGAGTTATTAACCTGACGGACGTTGATGAATGAATAGTGCCATAATAGTATGAAAGACTATTAATAGCTTAAAAACTGAATGCTCTTATGATCATCATTTGTAAATAGATGGCGTTGTTTTCAATTTTTAAAATAAATGATGATGTTTAGCAGAACTAAGTTATCTATATCTATACTATCTATTATCTTTAAAAAAAACAAGTTTTTACATAGTTATGGCGGCAACAGAAATATCTGTGAAAATTTCAACTGTCTAACAACTATCGCGATTCACGAGACCCCAGACCCTTTCACCTTCTGGGTACAGAACCCTAAAAACGATTAAGTTATCTTAAGTTAGTTAATTGTTTGGAATCGCTTATTTCTAAAAAATGATTCTGTTTTCGACCGCTCTTCGAAAATCTACTCCCTGGTGAGGGTTTCAGGAGACCACTGGATGAGGGCAAAGCAACGATATTAGGGTTGCGTTCCCTCGGGGATGATAAATCTAAATAAGGTCTCGACTCCCAACATTACAACTATGTAATCCAACAACTATATTTGACTCGCTGGCCGGCAAACTACGTTCCGCCCTATAATTAATATGATGGTTTATTTTGGCGATAATGGCTGACACATAAAAGATAGATATATGCTGTGCGGACTTTTTGTAGGACTATTTAAGGTCAACATTTCCATTGTACATTATATACGTGTAACTCTAACGGTTTTTGCAGCGCGCATCAGAATACCTCGCATATGGCGGAATTTTTTCCTTCTTACTTGACACTTATCATTATATTTTGTACAATTCACATAATATCTTTATAAATTATTGCCTATATGTTATTCTGATGTATAAGCTATATTATTGTAAGGTCTCATTAAAATCCATTCAGTAGTTTTTGCGTGAAAGAATAACATACATCTATACTCACAAACTTTCGCATTTATAATATTAGTGGGATTATAAACAATTTAAATCCAAATCCGATTGTCTTTATAAAAGTTGTACGTTATCTGTGCAGTGTAAAAAAAGTTTCAACCAATAGGACGCACGGGCGTTATTCCCGGGGAGCGATTGAATTTCAAATCAGTTAGTGATTTAAATGCGCGCGCCAATAGGTCACACCGGGAAATATTCACTGGTTACTGTGGCCATGGCTTTTGAAGGACTGTGGGACACTTTTTTTATTAAATGATCATGGGGCGAATGACCGATGTGTACAGCCAAAGTATTATTTCCGGGGAAAGCCCCCATGTTTGTTCTTGAGTCTCAGAAAGGGATGAAAAAAGAATTGGAACTTACCATCTCATATATAGAATGAAACACACAGATTGTTGCGAACGAAGTACGCACAGGTTAACAATATTTAGTTAAAGTCATAACTTTAATTCGTTGTTTTGTGCTCTCGTGGAACTTCCAATTGCTTTCGTCACGTCAAGATAAATTATAAAAACTTATTTTTTTTTCAAATTAATGCCAGTTAACTTTTAGAAATTATAAAATAAAATTTTACTCACGCTTCTAATCCAGTGGTGCAGGCAGAGATTACGGATTCCCACTTGGCACGGTCCTAGCACACTTCTCTCGCTTGTTTTACATTCATCTGCGCATGCTCGTAAGTTCATCATCTCAACATGACCGAATCACCGAAGCATACCTTTCTTCATATCATTTAGTGTCACGCTTAGCATACTTCTCAGAGACTGCATTAATTTACTAGCATGCTTGGCCTGCCATACCCAAATTTCACATACATGAATATGGGTACTGATATGGCATTGTGTTATTCTAGTCGAACTTTTATAGAAACATAATATTTCGATTTTAAAAGGTCCGCTTAAAATTGTTGTACTGCTGCACGTAGCGTGCTGTTTTCGTGTAGGCTACCGTCGCATGCGGCGGCCATGTTTGACTTGTCACTTAAAATTTATTAATTCCCTTGCATCGACTTCTGGTAGTAGTATATTTTGGTTTGAAACACATTTGCATGGGACTATATGGTTTGTATAAGCTTTTTGCCTGATCCATGATTTCAATGACACTTTTTTTAACATAACCACAAAAATTAAGCACAGAGGTAAATCAAGTAAAATTACCTGATGAGAACATCAATCTGCAAACAGAAAAAACCGCATCGAAATCGGCATATCCGCTTGATATTTACGTTGCCACAGAAAGACACGCAGAGAGACACGGGGTGGACTTACAACTCTCTTTTGACGTCACAACATCGCGCTATAGATACTTCGCTTGTACACACAGATCCGAGACCCAGAGGGGTAGACAGATCTGTTGACAAACTAATGCCAATAATAACGCTGAAAGGCTTTAGTGAGTTAACTTTGTAAGACTTACAATAGTTTTGGTAACTAAACTAAGGCTGTCTTTTCAAAACTAACATATTGTACTTTGCGGTTCGAGCCTGACTTCTGTGAGGGTGTGGTATTTCATAAGTCGTGCCGATCCATTTGTGCAGATGTTGTTACTGGCTCTCCCACTGTTGAGGTAGCGCATTATTCCCACCTCGCCAATGTCACTTTATTTTTCAAACTTAAATTGCCTCTATTTTAAATCTTTTGATGCAAAAGTTTCATTATCCAGAGAGAGACATGCGATGTCAGCCAGGCTTGTGGCTGTGTGTATGGCTTCCGTGATGAATGAGGCGTGCCTTTTGGATTTTTCAAATTATTTTCATTTTTGATTCACTGGAAAGTACCGCACTTGCGTTTGCTTTAGGCTACACACGGACCACGCTTGCAGTCATAACCGACAGCTTGAAGCTACCATTAATAACTGCTAGAGCAGTTGATAGAAACGCGTGATAGTCGTTAGCTGCTTCTGGATCACGCAAATATGTGTTCTTAAGACATCTACTTGAATAAGTTACGGAAATCATACGCGTTTGCAATTTAAAATTACTATCGTAATGGTCACATCGCACGCTGCAGAGATAGAAGGTGGACATTAGAGACCACCAAATGGAAGGGTCCACCAGGCATTACACAACTTGGTAGATGGGCTATGGAATAAAAGGCTTTATCTTACTATTATTATTAATGCTAGCTCGGTTTGGTTCACTTCAAACCTTACCAAGAGTCATTATGGCCAACACAGTTCGGAATTTAACAGCGTTGCTTAACCAGATTTACCTCGACAGTCCACTTGGAATTTATCAGAGTATCTAGGTCTGATCTGATCAAATAGCAGATGAGGATGTGATATGTATTTCTTATGTCTTATCAAAGCCAATTATAAGAATCTTTAATTCAAGTTTGATGGCGTTTGTTAAAGATGTCTTTGTATTTTACAGATAGCAGCTCTGAAGAAATTAAACGATGAATTGCAGGCCACCCTACAATCTGAGGTAAGTTCTTCGTTTTAACAGTGGTAGAGCCCGCAACAACATCTGTTGCAATTAGCCGGCTCGACCGGTGAAATACCACGACCTCACAGAAAACAGGCGTGAAGTAGAAAGTACTCTGCGTTTCGTCCGATGACAGTGGATACCTTGTTTCGTATAAAGATGGAATTGTTGTCAACAAACAAACGCCATTTGCAGTACATGGCGGCGATTACACTTTTTATACTTTCATCGGTAATGTTGTCATTGTGAGATGAAGTGAAGTGAAATTGTATAATATGTATAGATAATATATGTAAGGTAATGTGAGAAATAGTTGTTTTAAACCTTTGTTTACAAAAATTCCATCTTACTTCGAAATAAGGTAGATTTCATAGGGTCTTAGGTATTATTTTACACCTTGAGTTACGTTATTAGAGTTTTAGTTAGGACCCCTATTTTTTAACATATTAGTACCTATAATGTACCTTCCCAATAGTGAAAAAAATTTCAAATCAGTTCAGTAGTTTCGGAGTCTATTTAATGCAAACAAACAAACAATCTTTCCTCTTTATAATATTAGTATAGATAGATAGAGTGGCTACCTTTTTCAAATACAGACGATTTCATTGTTTCTTCACATGAGTATTATACCCAATACTTGTTGATATGATATTTGGTGCAACAGACTCGCGTGGAAGGGTTGTGGGTGATAAATGTATTGATCGCTGATATGGGCGGATATAAAGGCGATTGATAAGCGTGGTAGGGTCTTTGTAATTGGCTGCCCGTGGCACTTGATACACCACTGGTCCAAGGTACGTCACTATTTTGTATTATACTAGCTACTTCCCGCGACTTTGTTCGCATTTTCGTGGATTTTCCTACTTCTAATACGAGTTATAATATCTAATTAATATAGTTAATTTTAAACACCGAGTTAATTGCTGTTTAAAAAGAAATGTGTCTGTCAATCTGTCTACCCTGTTTTGGGCTAAGGAACTTGTAGCGAATATTCGGCTGTTGTGTGTCGGTAAAATTAGAATACTCATTATTAGGGTTTCGTACCCAAAGCGTGAAACGGGAACCCTATTACTAAGACTCCCCTGTCTGTCTGTCTGTCTGCCCGTCTACCAGGCTGTACCTCTTGAACCGTGATAGTTAGACAGTCGAAATTTTCACAGATAATGTATTTCTGTTGCCGCTATAACAACGAATACTACACAACAGAATAAAATAAATATTTAAGGGGGCTCCCATAAAACAAACGTAATTTTTTTTGCTAGTTTTTGCTCGATATTGATTACGGCAAGTCGGTTAAGTTATTCATAATTTTTTTTTGCCGTTTTTATAGATAATGGTACGAAACCCTTCTCGCGCGTGTCCGACTCGCACTTGGCCGATTTTTTCATTCCATACTAGGTGTGGACAAAGCTTCTCTAGGCATCGTTAGGTCGCGTGTTTTCGGAAGATATTTTTTGAATAACAATCTGTACCCTGGTTTCACCCGGCGTGCAATTAATCTATAAACCAACCTAAGCTGAACCCTATTTAATATGATTGGTGATGTATAGATCTGAGGTCAACTAACATTGGATTAAAATGATGTCGCCATACAAACGTTCATCCCCTACTTAAAAGATAAGTGCGCCAACTGTCAAACGACTGACATTAGAAAAGTTAACAACTTTCTTTTTTTTTCTCCAACACACAAAAAAAATAGCGAAATCGGTTCAGCCAATTCATTTCTATGTATATACGATATTGTTATAAATGAAGGTTGTATGTCCCTCGGGAACAGTTTTATTTTCGGGATAATGCCAGCCCCATGTCATTTTCTGTACATCTGACAATGGGTGTGCAAAAATCTCATGATGTTCGCTTGAGTTGTTAAGGAGTTAAAGCGTGACAAACAAACTTACATTCACATTTACAATATTGAAGTAGGGATTTAGGATTTATCCGTTGTTTTAGTTAGGAAGCGGTTCAGGACAAACTTTGACTATTGGTTACATAATTTTAGTACCTTCTAGATAGAACCTACTCTATCAGGATTTTGGGAGAACCCTGTCCTATAGCGACAATTTTTTACGGAACAAAGTGGCAAACGAGCAAGCGGATCACCTGATGTTAAGTGAACGCTGACCATAGACATCCGTAACAAGCAAAAGTGTTGCAGATGCGTTGCCTACTTCCTTTAATAGACAGGAAAAATTATATTTCCTTTTCCCCGTCCCCATTCTATCCGTATGACGCTTCTTCTACTTGACGCCTTCTGTGAGGTCGTGGTATTTCACCGGTCGAGCCGGCCATGTGCAACAGATGTTGTTGCGGGCTCTACCACTATTAATCGGCACACAAAACTTACCTTACTCAACCATGTCGTCATAATATTGATTTTAAATAAAAAAATAAAGGCAGAGGTGACATCCCTTGACATTACACGCCCTATGCATATGCATGCTGTATAATATTAGCTGCAAATAGTACTGTAACTAAAGTAAAATATTTTTTACTCATTTCACAGAATTAATAAATGTTGTGTTACTTTATTAGTTGCATTATTTGCTGGATGGGCTATACCCGGTTCGAGCCCATTATTCAAATCACAATGAGCTTGAGTTCAAATTCGTAAATATTTTTCAAAAAAAACCCATACAACATTAGCTATCCATATTACACAAGTTCACTTCACTTTATCTCACGATTCCCACAAAGTTACATTACCGATGAAAGTATTAAAGATGTGATGGTCGCCATGTCTAGTAAATGACGTTTCTTTGCTTACAACAATTCTATCTTGCAATGGAACAAGGTATAGGTTGGTAATTACAGGTTAGATTGGTCATGATAATTTTGTGTATAAATAATTGAGATATTATTTAGATAAATTGGTTTACGTTTGAAAGTATTTCTATTGGGATTATAAACTGATATATATATAAATACTAGTGATCCGCCCCGGCTTCGCCCGTAATTATGTTGATCCGATCGCTACCAAACACAGGAACACCCGCTGTGCCAATCTGAACAATCCCTGTAAATTTCATCGAAATCGGTCCAACCGTTTCAGAGTCTATAGGAAACATACGTACTTCTCTTTTTATATATTATTTTTTTTATAAAAAGTATCCTATGTTACTTCTAGTACTTCCAAGAATATGTGTACAAAGTTTCATGATGATCGGTTGAGTAGTTTTCGCGTGAAAGCGTAATAAACAAACTTACATTCAGATTTATAATATTAGTAGGGATTTACAATCTGACGGTATTATCTCTAGTTACTAACGGCTTGCGCTACTATTAGCTTATAATGTATGACGTTGAGTTTAACCAGTCCAACCCTCTTGATTAACATGGTCGTGAAGGTTTTTTTTTTCATTCTAATCGTTATGCAAATTCGATATCGCTTAAGTCAGACAAAATGTCCCATTGTTATCGACTGGCACATAATTAAAAGCGTTGAAGTATATAAAAGGCGATATATAGCATATATGTGTGTTGGCCGCGTTGCATTTTATGAAGGCTCCACCGCTCACACTGATACAGCGCCCCCCCCACTGGTGTGCGTGAAGGCGTGTAACTGCTGCGCAGGCGCCGCCTCGACAATCAGTTGAGTTCTCTTCGTCGTAGCGAGCGGACGCGTCTGCTACGAGGAGTAAATTAGAAAATGAAATTTTAAGTGACGCCGAAGTTCAAATAAGGTTATCCCTTCCGTTTGCAGGATATCCACGTTTGGTGAGTTTTCTTTGGCTGTATTTTCTTGACTTTGTAAGGTTTAGTTTTTTTTTCTCTGAGTCACCAAGTGTGACAAAGTATTTGACGCTTCTCACAATGTATGTTAAGTAATATTAGTCAATGGATTTAACCTGGAAGGATTTCGAAGCGATCGTACCGTGACTAATTGAACTATTGTAGTCTATATGCCTATCGCAATAAGAGCTATTTCCAGTTATACCGTGCTCGCAGCAAGTGTTAACATATTTCGTGGCTGATAGCGAAGGTGTACATTACAAAGCAAACATATACGTGAATCATTTTCTTACTGAACTGGCATGAAATAGTTTCAACCTGTATTGTCGTCATTGAAAAAAAGACATGACGTTTTGAATTTTCCCTCCATTTTCTTCAATCGAATAGAACCACCATACCATAGATTAATATACTTCCAGAGGCCGCGTTCCATACAAATTCAACATTTAAAAGTGAAGCTTTATTTTTGCCGTGCGTGTACCAGCGTATCGACGATACCCCAAAATTGGGGAGTATGATTAACATATTTAAAAAAAAACCTTCGAGTTTTTGAAAATAGTACTTATTTGTAGGACTATTTAAATGGTACGTATAAAAAGATACTTAAATATTGAAAAATCATAGAGCAAATAATGTCAATATATTTCAAATAAATAATGGCTACCTTTAAAAGTTTCATTTCAGTCCTCTTACCCTTTCCACCCTTTTCTTATAAGGATAACATGGCAAGGGGAAGAGGATTGGACGGGGAGGGGGTTGACGGGGGGAGGGAAGTATCGTTTTTCCCGTCTGTGTCCTCTGTCCATTGTGGGTAGGTAGCGCGTCTGCGACATTGCTTGTTGCGGATGTCTATGGGTAGCGCGCACTTAACATCAGGTGATCCGCTTGCTCGTCGCCACCTTCTTCCATAAAAAAATAAAAATGTCTCTATATTATTCTATGTTCACACTACTACACTTATTTAATATGTAGCTGTTTCCCGCAACTTCGTCCGCGTGGAATTTACCCATACCTACTAACGTTTAACGTGGCCAAAGAGGTTAACACTGCAAATAGTAAAATGTTTATGTTATTTTACTACTTAAAGCAACCTTTGTGACATTGCAGGTAACGGGCGGCGCTTTCGATACGGCGCCGCGTAGGTTTTTTCACAATTTCGAGGGTTTTTCACTTTTTGCGCGGAACCCTAAATATTTTGCTTAAATTAAAGTAGCCTATTTTAATCCCGACAATTTTAGCTATCTTCCAGTAAAAGTCCCATTCGAATCAGTTCAGGCGTTTCGGAGATTACCCGGAATAAACAGACAGACAGACAGACAAAAATTTTAAAAATTGTATATCCATTATAAGTACCGTATATGCATCATGTGTATTGAGTATGGAAATGTTATTTTGACATTACATACAGACACTTTCATTCATCATTGGTGAACTATTCAATAAGTCAATAGTTCAATCAAAACTTTGAATTGATTTTATTTTAATTCCCTTGTGTGTTTACGGCAATGCAAATGTTAATCCAGAGACAAGCTCTCACTATCACACTCGATGGTTTTTAAATTCATACATTTAATTATGTACAAAAAATGTTATTGAAAAAATATTTTGTGCACGTCCGGGCGTCTGTTGACATCTCTACTGTGGTGTAATCCGGCGCCAATTTTCCATTCCTGTAAAACCAGCGCCCTCTTTCGTCTTCATTGAATTATGCTAATTTTAACTTAATAATAGAAAATTTCGATTCCAAATGTTCCTTTATAGAACCAGTCTAGTATAGGCTAGTGAAATAAGCCATGTGTCAAGAATTAAGGCTGTTTGACGTGCGGTTCCATGTTACTCAGATTGCTATATCTTGGACAGTAATTTTACTCATTGGTGGTCCATGAAAAAAACAGGCGATTCGAAAATTAGGAAAAAAATATTTAAGATTATAGACACCCCTAGTCGTGTTAACCCCGGCGTACGCTACATACAGTTTTGAAAACACTGTAATAGAGTAAGGTTTTGCAATTCCATAGAAAACTACCTATTTTTTTATTTTACAAACCAAGTATCAAATCATTTAGCCCCATTTTTTGCATTTTGTAATCAGTAATTACAGTATGTAATCAATAAACAAGTAATGAAATCGTATATCAAGTAAAACCTTGACGCATCCGCGTCAATTGTCAAACGACTGACCGATATGCCAAAAGTGTTAATGTTACCTACATTAAAAAAGTTAATATGGTCGTTGAGTTTTCTAATTTCCTATTTTTTTTATATAATAGCCTTCGCCAGACAATAACCACATAACAAAAAATTGGCGAAATCTGTCCAGCCGTTCACTCGCGATGTCGTGACCAAGGGAAATGGGATTTTTATATGTACTACGTCCCGTCAGATTCAAGTCACGTCCAACTGCGTCAATAAAACATTTAAAACCCTCACACGTTACGATTACAAATTAATTTTATAGTCATTTAAAATAGTTCGATACGTCGACTAAATATGAATTAGTCGAATTAGCATTTTGAACGTTTGCCGATAATGGAAATTTCACTTTTAAATTGAAACATAACTTCAAATGTTACAAAGGTCAAACTTGTACGCCAGTCTAGTTGTTGTTTGGAATTAAATAATGACAACTTGATATTCAATAACTAATTGTATTTCAATTAATATACCAGTTTTTTTTAGTCGCTATTGCTTGGTGGCAAAAATATGCCTTCCGCCCACAAAAAGGAGGTACCTTCTGCTGGTATGACGGCATATAAGATATAATAGAAGGTAAATACAGATAATAAAGTGAAAACTCCATTCTGCAATCCAAATGAAACGTTCAAAGACACAAACTTGTTTCTTTATCTTGTTTTCGCGCGTAAAAAAGCCCGCCGTTTTCCTGCGCATAGATAATTACGTCCTCTTTTTTTTACTGTGTCGCATAGACAATGGAACGGATCGCGTGCGGAACAATACTTGTAACGTGATAGTAGTTGTAAATTGTTTATGGGAATTCAGCTAAGGTTAGTCCTCGACATCTGTGCAAGCCGGGATGTCATAGTCAAGACCCAGAGACAAACTAGCATTATCTGTGGATAATTCTATTTAAACTTCATTAAACTAAGAAAACTGAACATTTTATATTAGGCATTTAGATTTTTAATGATTATTGCTAATATTTGTAATATTTAGTGTTGCTTAATTATAGCTAATATTAGAATGCAAGGTTAGAAAATGCTATATTGAAGTCGGAGTCGTAAACCTTAGGGTCACGGATAACTTATTGTATAGACTTTATCCTATTTAGTATGTGGTAACGAATTCGTCAATGTTCTTAGGAGTGTCAAACTAATCCCTATTTCCCTACTAACATTATAAATGTGAATGTAAGTTTGTTTGTTACGCTTTCACGTGAAATTTCTCAACCGATCAGCATGAAATCGTGAAAATCGAAAAATGTTTGTCAAAAAATCTGTCTACTTCAACGCCATAATAATATATGCGAATGTTTATAAGTGTGGATGTATGTATGTTTGTTACTTTTTCACTCAAAAACGGCTGAATGGATCTGGATGAAATTTGGCACAGAAATAGATTATAGTCTGAAATAGCACATATGCTACTTTTTATCCCGAAATAATGTACGGTTTCCGTGGGGTACGTTTTTTTAAAGTGCGTCTAAAAGGCCATTCTCCTTTTGGATTCCGAAATGGCTACCCGGACGGTTCACTAGTATACTATAAATCAGACTTTTTTTTTTAATTTCTCCAAAGCTTTATCACGTGACCACATATCTAACAGACTTAGGATTAATTAATTTATTAATTTAAAAGTAAAATGCTTAGAGATGATGATAAAATTGGACAGAACAAAACATACCTCGGAACTAACTAAAGAAAATAATAGATTGTTCAACGTTAAAATTGCCTGATATATCACACAAATTATAATGGAAGTAGTATACTGTAGTGCTCAATTTAAATCCGAGATAGACATGGATACGTGTAATCATGGATACGAATCCACGACCGATGGATAACCATAACGTCTAATTAAGTTTCGAGCACTTTGTAATCAATACCTGGCAACATATTTATCGAATGGCATTGAATGTGGCAACACTCGTACAGACGGACAAGTAGGCGAGTACTTGTAATTAATTAGACAGATAAGCAACCTTTTCCAACACGGGGCCCACGCGTGACCTCTATTCCAGTTCCGGTAACGTAAGCTTCGCATATACTAGTAAAGAATTCCAAAGCGGCTGATATTTAATAAAGTATTGTTTTTACAATGTGACGGTACCTGGTGACCCACAACCCCTATATATAATAATGGACGTGTCCGTCTATATATTTCACCTTTTAACCAAAACTACACATCACAGGGCAAATGTGATTGTGGAGGGGTTGTAAGCTCAGCGTGGCCATGTGTCACTTTGGTGTTTGCATGTAGGGATGTAAAAGATTAGAGGTGGGGTTCGATATGTAATTTGCGTTAATATTTTAGATGAATAGTAGCGTCTACATGTTTCGGGAATGATCTATATCTGATAATTGTTATATAAAAAAAAGCCGCGAAGCGTGTGCTTGCAGATAGTTTTAAGTATATCTTAAGATTGGCATTAATCGACGTCCACTTTACCATAAACGTTGAATACAAGGAAAAATAGAAAAAATTTCGTCGAAACTATTCCTTATTCAAATAAGCATGTTGCTGATGCGTGTTGCTTACGTTGTTCACACGAACCTATAAGATTTTCCCCTAAAGAAGTTTTCACTTCAAAGAATCCTGAGACTCGAAGGCAGTGCCGCAAGCCACACAAATAAATTTAATTGAAGTCGATCGTGCCGTTTCTCAGGAGTATTCCACTTGTACACACGCACACAAGAAATATATATTTATATTAATATCAGACAATAAATAGACACAAGATTGAAAACGTACTGCCTAGTATCGTTAAACTATACACAAATTATTTACCCATATAATGACTTTAATGTAATGTAGCGGGCAACACTAAACGCGGAATGTTTCAACAGCTGGTATCCTTTGCCGTTTACATTAGCACGTACAGCTGATTAAACTGTGGCTGTATCACGGTATACTGATCTTTATTATGTGAACGATAAGAGCTGAAACTCTACGCTTCGTGAACAGATCCAAAAGGAGTCCCAGTTCAAGCAAGAGAATAAAGAAATATTTTTTATGCGGTTTTGTTTAATTAAAATGACGTAGGTTTGTAATGGGAGGGCAAGCAAAACTTTTTTGGTATTGGTATATTCTAAAATTTTCTCTTATACTCTCTCTCTCTCTGTCTGCTCTCAAGGGAAAATAGGATTTTGGCAACACTTTTCACGCTTCAACAGCCATACAACTTGTTCGTGATTTATTAAGTCATCGTATTGTATGTTGACACTACCTGGCTGGCTAAACTTCATTCCGCCCTGTAATTAAAAGATGGTTCACTATTTTGACGATAATGGCTTACACATAAAAGATAGATATATGCTGTCGCGGGCTTTTTTGTAGGACTATTTAAGGTAATCATTTCCATTATACATTACATACGTGTAATTCTAACGGTTTTTGCAGCGCACACCAGAATAACTCGCACATTGCGGAGTTTTTTCCTCCTTACTTGACACTTTCGTTATATTTTGGACAATTCATACGATATCTTTATGAATTATATCCTATATGTTATTCTGATGTATTAGCTATATTATTGTAAAGTTTAATTAAAATCTATTCAGTAGTTTTTGCGTGAAAGAGTAACAAACATCCATACATACATCCATACGTCCATACTTATGTATATAGTATGTATATTAGGTATTCTTAAATGTATGTATATACTAGAAAAATCAAGGAAAGTGCATTTTGAAGGGAGTTGTTATGGCAACATTAAGTGGAATTTTGCTTTATTATGTCATAGCAGCGAGTAAAATAATTAGAAAAATATTGATAGAAAACTTGATTGAAGAGAGAATGTAAAAAAATATAAAACAAAATTTGTAGATCAAAAAGCATACGAACATGTTTTTGTGATTGTGTCGATTTAAGAATAGGGCTGTGTAAATAACTAATCTCTGGCCCTCCCGTCTTTTGCCCATAATTTCTTTTTAAAGTATTTGAAACATTGTTTATAGGGTTATATTTTATAACTTGCAAGCAACGAAACCATCGCAAAACAAATAGAGCATAGCCTAGTCATAGATAAGACGAACGTGACAGTAAAAATGGCGGGAAACCGCGACCGTTACACGTTTATCGGTTTTTTATCTGTGAACATCGGCGGGGCGGTGTCGGCGCTATAATTTCCGATAATTCCATAAGTTTTTAACGCTTGTTGTGGCACACGACGCGGCGGATCGTGCTTTCCACGATGATAATGTGTAAGTGCTTTTTTATGTTTTTTTTAATTGTTCAAAAGAGGCCAAGGTCTTGTCTATGATTTACGTAAATTAAAAAACAGTCAGAAGTGTTGTTTCCGACACTGATTCTACAACACACGATTAAATGAGGTGACGTAAATTGTATGAAGTTGTATGTCTTTTGATTATTAATATGAATTAGTTAGTTATTTTCTTTAATTCTTGAATTTCATAATTATCTATATCTACACTGATGAATAAAATTAAAGTGTCTGTATGTAATATCAAAATAACATTTCGATACTCAACACACATGATGTATATACGGTACTTATAACGAAAATACAATTTTTAAATTTTTTGTCTGTCTGTCTGTTTATTCCTGGTAATCTCCGAAACGACGACTCAACCGATTCGGATGGGACTTTTACTGGAAGAAAGCTAATATTGTTGGGATTCAAATAGTCTAATTTAATTTAAGCAAAATATTTAGGGTTCCGCGCAAAAGGGTTTTTCCCTTGAAATTGTTTTCTTGAATTTATTTCCACGCGAAGTCGCAGGAAACAGCTAGTTTATTATATAAATGACTATATGCGATAGTTTAAATAAATAAAAAATATCTTAGAATGTGCCGCAGTGCCTCGATTGTGAATTTTCTACGGTACCTATCGCCCACCGTAGATCGTAATTCTTTAACCAAATAGTAAGTATTCATTATTAGCTTTCAATGAAACGTGTTTTATCTCAGTTTATCAATTTTAAAATATTACAATCACCACCTTGTACGATATATGTAAGCATAAGTAAAATATTTCTACCGCGCACTTCCAGATAAACTACACTAATCCATACACAACATATAAAGCTGAATTGTTTGTTAGTTTGAACGCGTTAATCTCAGAAACGGTTTGTCGAATTAAGGAAATTCTTATAGCATTTGATAGTCCAATTGCTAGAGAAGGTTATAGGCTATAAACCATCACGCCACGACCCTTAGGAGCCGAGTATAAGGAAAATAAACTATGCGGATGAGATCGAGTCGCACAGCTAGTACCTCATATGTACATTCGAAGTGTGACAATACAACTTTTACTGATCATTAATTTGCAAATAATTAATACGGTCATCGATTGTCACTTACTGCATGAGATTGTTCACTGTTACCTCCTTGCATGAGTATCCACGTTGATTTCTTAATACGGATCGATTTCACAGACTGACTAGGTTATTACTAAGTTAGTGCGTACCTTTGACCGTATAGTAACGTAACATTAGATGGGATTCTGGTAACCTCTGGATATACTTACCCGATTTTGAAAATTGTTTCATAGAGGGCCAAAAAGTATATTGTCCCTGAGTGCTATTGAATATATCATATAAAATTCTCGTGTCTTGATTTTTTTATGTGGAGAAGGTGGCAAACGAGCAAGCGCTTCACCTGATGTTAAGTGAACGCTGACCACAGACAGCCGCAACAGGCAAATGTGTTGCAGATGCGTTGCCTACCTTTAATGGACACAGGGCATAGACAGGAAAAAGGATATTTCCTTTTCCGCGTTAACCCCCTCCCCGTCCAATCCTCTTCCCGTTCCCATCTTATCCTTATGAGGAAAGGGTGCAAAGGGGAAGAGGACACAAATTAGGACTCCGGCTACTCACTCGTCAGACGAAACGCAGAGTACTTCTACTTCACGCCTGTTTTTTGTGAGGTCGTGGTATTTCACCGATCGAGCCGGCCAATTCGTGCAACAGATGTTGTTGCGGACTTTACCACTGTTTTGATGTTTGACCAGGATGTCCTACGACGATTCATGGATGCCTCTAACATTATACTTGTATTGGTTGGTGAGGAAATGTAATCCGACGCGTCTGGCAGTGAAGTAACCGCCGCGACGAACTGACCGTTCTTGGAATATAACGACGCTGTTTTTGTTGACTCCGCAAAATATCGAGTTCGGTTCGTTTAACTCGTGTCGACATTTTTTGCAAAATTACTGAACATGTGAAAGGCGATCGCTTTGTTTTAAACTAACTTAAGTTATTAAGTGTACGGAATTCTCTGAAAAATTAATAAAAGAATTAGAAAATAAGTTGTATTGCTTAAATATGTATCTATAGTGATCGGCCCGGCTTCGCTCGGGTAGCCGTTTCGGGATCCGTAGCAAACAGCGACTTACTTACTATATAAGTAAACAAAAAAAAATATCCCTCGGGAACCGTACATTTTTCCGGGATAAAAAGTAGCCTATGTACTATTACAGACTGTAATCTATCTCTGTGCCAAATTTCATCCAGATCCGTTCAGCCGTTATTGAGTGAAAGAGTAACAAACATACATACTTACAAACTTTTAATGAAACCTTACAATAATATAGCTTATACATCAGAATAACACATAGGCTATAATTTATAAAGATATCGTGTGAATTGTCCAAAATATAACGATAAGTGTCAAGTAACGTAGGACCTTAAATAGTCCTACAAAAAGTCCGCGACAGCATATATCTATCTTTTATGTGTAACCCATTATCGCCAAAATAGTGAATTATCTATTTATTATAGGGCGGAACGTAGTTACCCGGGACACCCATATTATATGTACATTTGGTATAAACGACCCGTAGGTCGAACAATATGGTGATCGACCTGACCCGTATTATATGGTAATACCGCTACCACGGACTGATCGATTAAAATTTCAAAGCAGACGTCCGCTATTACAAATTCAAAATCGGCCATTTCATCGATGCAGTGACCAACTTAATTTTCCCGCTCTTTTGTCAATATCATTATAATTTTTCTCTTTTTTTTGTTTTTTTTTCGACAAGGTTATTTCCGATAATGTATTCGGCCAGTTCATTGCCCTTTCGAACAAAGAGGTCATGTATACGTTATTTTTTAATCATCATTTATTACTGTTTATTTCTTTTGTTCGAGATTCATTGTATATTTATTTTTCCTGTGGTGGAAAAAAGGATCAGTTTTATTGGTCTATTGGTCTGTTCTAAGCCTACCATATTTTAACAAAGTGCTAATATACTAACATAATTTTAAGGTGCTGTAAGGTCTTCATTCAAAATAAATTTGCTTTTCACGTTAAGACATTTATTCGGATATCCCTGTGACCATTTTGACCATAAGCGGCATCGCGAAAGATAAGCAAAGGAAACCTTTCGTCACGTCACTTAAATTATTTTGAAAGGAAGCACCAAAAAGTGTTGCGAAGGCACTATCAGGGGCCAGTCGTTGACCCGACTATGCAAACGCAACTGTGTAAATAATAAGGTAGAATGCGTTAGATATGCCGACGTAGGGCAACACTGACGGACTATTTTAAAGCGCTTGAATTGCTTGTTTGCGCTGATGTTTTTAGAGTGTTAACAGGCGTGCTCGAATCGTTTTTTTTCTACTTGTATGTATATGTAAAATATTAAGTTTACATATGGTTTTTAAAATTGTTACATCAAAGGTTTTACATACATCCAGATGGAGTATCCAGGACTCAAAAGTGAAGCCCCATTAAGCCGCCAATTGGCGACCTTTTAAGATTTAGCTGTCATTAGTTTCTTGCCACACTAATTCAAAATCTCCGAGCTTTTAATTTAAAAAATGACAGAATCAAATGGTGTATAAATTATACCCCCAAGAAAGATAAGTGTACGGATATCAGTCACATTTCACAAGTTTTCACTTTTCACTCGTCAAGTAGATTCAAATGAGGCCAAACTCGATGAGGTTGTGTCGTATTTGCGCAGTTCCTTTGGCCACCTTCCAGCTCCATCTCCAGATCAGCTCCATGTATGCAAAATGCCAGCTCAATTGGTAACCAAATTTCATTTTCAAGATTTGATGACAAATGACAGGTGAAACTTAATAAAATCTTTTAGCAAGAATGTTATTAGATGTGTTATAATCCAGGACAGATTGGTTTCCAGGAAAGATGAGATGTTGGGGGCCGGTTTCTGTCACGTGCATCCTCGGAAGACTAGCAATATCAGTTAATGTTGTCGTTTCACAGTACTGTAGCGTAGCGCTAGTGTTGTGCCTGCTATCGGTAATCGTACCACGATACAATCGTAACGGTCTTTAATGAACCGAACAATTTAATTATTTTTGGCTACGGTGAATAAGTAATAAGTCTTCTTGCTTTATTCTGGAAACAAGAAAGAATAGAACAGAGGTAATTTTATTGATCGTTGATTACATTGTCTTTACTATCTTTCCGTGATAATACTTTGAAGACCAGTTATAGTTAATTAAATAATATATAGAAATAAATGCCTTACCCACTGTATGAACATGGGTTTTATGCTGATGTCACAGTAGCTATAACGTAACGGGACAGAATACGAATTTAGTGACACCTCACTATTCAACATTGTCCAAGCTGTTTGTACTACAGGAGGTCACAACGGAACGGTCATACATGTGGTAGTACATGTTATGGTCTATCGCATAACAAGGCATTTTAATGCTGACTAAATTAAATAGAATAATAATTGGGGCCATTACGCGCGAAAACCATGACACCTCCTTCTGAGTGAGTCGTGTAAAAATCCATGGTTTGATGAACTTTTGAATGAGTTACGAAAACTGTGATCGGCCCAGGCGGTCGGAAGTTGTTTGAATTTAGAACAGTTTTAACGATTTTTTTTCTTGTATTCAATTTTGAATTTTATTGTTAAGGGTACAAGGGTTCATTTTTGTTGATTATTTATTAAAACTGTTGTCGAGGTTGTTTTGAGTTTTTACTTCTGTCGGCAGTCCCTACGACGACTGCCTGTGTTGTTTTTTTTATAAAAAATTGACACGGCGAAGAATAGTACGTAGTTGGCATGGGGCTCAAAGTGACGCGTCCAACTTGTTCCAATCCTTTTGGAACGTGGAACATTAAAAGTTGTAAGTGGAACGAGTTCAACTGCTTGATACGTCTCACTGAAATTAGTATTCATTGTGCGCTTACGCACTTTAGAAATTGTAATCTTTAATCTAAACAGCCGCCCGCAGGCGCCCGCCCCGCGCTCCCCTCGCCCCGCCGCCCGTATCTTACTGTAGGGATGGCACGCGCCACGGTATCACGTACCTTATCGATTTTGTAACACTTTTATTTATTATAGTATAAACAATGTTTGTTATAAATTTCACGTAATTTTGTACACACACATAATAACCTTTTATCCCGAAAGAAATGCTTTCTGACGGATTTAGATTAAATTGCCATCATAATGCATGGCACGAAATTAACATCTAATTAACATTTTATTTTCTTGACATATAACTATGGCAACCAATAACAACTTTTTGAAATTTGACCTGTAATTCCAAGTTATTTTACGCCAAATCCAGGTACTAAAATTTCCAGCGAGGGAAATAAGAAACGAAGGCATGCATAACCGCAAACAACGACTAGTCCCTACTACTACTATCTGTCTTTCTGTTACGCCTAAACTACTAAACCGATATAAATGAAATTCGTTACAATGTCTTTGTGCTCCTCCTTCTGGCTGAACAACTTGTCAAGTCAACTCATTTCCGGTCGGTAACATAATATGTTACGGGTGCTTAATAATGCAAATTAACGTTTATCGATTAACACTTCGAACCGGTTTTATAATTTTAATTAAATCCTCCAATTATCTGTTCGGTACATGCAATGTCACACGCTCCAACAACTTATCAAAGGCAAATAAAATATTTACCAATACTAACTAATATTATAAAATTCGAATGTGAGTTTGTTTGTTACGCCTTGACTCCTCATCATCTGTCAAGGATTCACAAAATGACATGAGAAACCTTTTATATTGTTTGCAATTTTCCTACCAAATAAAAACTACATTGACAACATCGGTTGCCATGGTAATGTTATGATTTGACTTTTTGAATTTTTGACACACGTTTCCTGTAATTCAACACACACAAATTTTCAGCGAGGTAAATGAGAAGCGAATGTACGATCATAAAGTACGTGTCCTGTCACCTGTCAATTTTGTGGAAGGTTCATCTGCTGTTAAGTTATAGGCAAAGATGCAGATGTGTTGCCTACCTTTAGCAAGAGGAAGCCTCTATACAAGACAAAGTCTCTCTCCTATTCATCCCCTCCCCTCCCCTTCCCATCCTATCCTTTGTAGGAAACGATGGGAAGGGGAAGTCGACTGCTAATGGGCCTCCGGCACCTCAATCATCCGACGAAACGCAGATGTATACAATACTCCTAGTTGACAGCTGTCTTCTGTGAGGTTTCATTTCACCGGTAGAGCCTGCCCTGCAGTGCGGTAGATGTTGTTGCGGGCGCTACCAATGTTAAAATCTGAATACGATGAATTCAAGAGTACTAAACGAGCTTGCATTTGGTTTTCACCAAAGGAGAGATTCATGTGGAAGGTTGAAGGAATTCATTTATTGTGCCTGTGGTGTCTTTTAAAACACTAACACTACTCCAACCGTGGGTTTTCACTGACGAAAACATTGTCACGACACATTTCATCTCAGTTTTTTTAACGCTACGATTTTACGCCAGTGGAAACCCACTGAAATCATACTCTCTTTTGTTTTTTACTCACTGAACAATACAGAAGTCACATTAATTACGCACTAAATGAAATTCCAATATAATTGTGTAACATGTATGTAAAGTAAACGAGTATGGTAGTCCGTTTCGAGCACCTCTCACCTCGTTAAGCCAAACATATGCACATATATCATGAGGCGTATTGTATTGTAGGCATTCTTACAATTGATAATTATCGTTTCTCTACCATACCAAAAACCCCATAGCTATCCGTCTCACTCGATACCTGCCCGCTCACTCACTCACTCATTGTCAGTTGACGCGAGACGCCATCTTTCCAACTCCATTACTGACGTTGACGTATCGTTATGCATAATTGTGACAGCACTTATTCGTTACTCTCGTTTAGTTTTATTTGCATTGGATCCTATTTGTACAACAATGTTAGCACTCTTTTAGAAATCGATATCATTCCAATAATCATTAACGTAACGGGGGGGTTAGAGTTCAATGAAACTGGTTTCCTTTTTTTTTCCCCTACCTCAATTATGTGGGACCGATATAGTACGACTGTCCATACTGTATATAAGGTTTTAGCTACAGTATTTTACGGCGGGTGCCCGCCTGATGCAAACACTTCTTGGGCATGCATATGGAATTAATATATTAACACCATATTTTAGCCTTCCTAACCAAGTGTAAACTTTATTGGAAATGGTTCACGACAATAGTCGAATGTCGGATTCGAACCTACGACCATTATTAGACTATTGACGCGTAATCCGGACATACATACACAAGGTATTCTAATGCTGTCGAAAAAAAATAACCAAATTCGATTTAA
The DNA here is from genome assembly GCA_029849275.1 of Papilio elwesi. Lineage (NCBI taxonomy): Eukaryota > Metazoa > Arthropoda > Insecta > Lepidoptera > Papilionidae > Papilio > Papilio elwesi. The sequence continues at coordinate 6,044,362 of CM056713.1, forward strand.
AATTTGCCCTAACATATTGTCATCTCAGAGAGAAACATTGTGTCGCGACAACTTTTAACGCCAGTGGAAACACACGGGTTGTGGGACACAGCGATACGGAAAACACGTGAACTTTAGCCCGTATGTTGTGAGTTCTTGGTACTTTCGTCGGCGTGTTGACCTACCACAAGTTATGAATTAAAATATCAAAACAGTTCGTTCCAGCGCTCAAAAACTTTACCGATCTCTGAGCTACACAAGAGAACAGGCAACGCTGATTACATCACCCGCTATACAATATCCACGCGGTCCATCCTTGCGACAGTGTTCCAAAGATACGTGAAATTTGAATTTATTTGAATGACAATGTAAGCCACGTATTTACTTGGTAATGTTGGCTCATTGTGGTTGAGAGGTTACGCGGGGTTAGCTGACGAAATAGTGGCTTTGTGATTATCAGTCGCCGGAGAAAGCGAGCACACAACTTTGTGTTTGAACGAAAAGCACGCGGGAAATTTCCTACGGTAGATTTTTTTTAAATTGATAATAATGCAAATCAATTCTTCGTTGTATTATGTGTCCCGGTTGTGTTTTATTTAGTTATGATTTTAAATGCAATTACGATGGGCCGGTTGGCGTTGTCAGCATGGTAGCAAGATAGTTGCTTTTCACGCCGCAGGTCGTGGGTTCGATTCCCACCCATGACGCACATGTCTTTTTGTCTTGAGTCTGGGTGTATCTATTTAAGTATGTATTTACAAAAGAAAAGTAGTATATCAATTATCTGATTGCCATAGCACAAGCTCTGCTTAGTTTGGGATCAGATGGCCGTGTGAGAATAATGTCCCAGTATATTATTATTATTTCATAGTATTCCTTATCAGTGGCCTAATGAATATATCAATTTGTCATAGTTATAATTTTGATAATAATTAAAGTTTTGTAACAAAGACACATAACTTGCGATCCTTTGTCCTACAGAAATAAAAAAAAACACACGGGCCCACCCGCAAGTTGCGCCTTCACCTCAGAGTTATTCCGTCAACAAACATTGCGCCTTCGCGAAACCTTTACCGATATATGGTCGAAAAAAAAACAAGGATCGGCGCACTGTTTGAAGACATCGGCCGCTTTGTGACCCTTTCTCTAATGGCTGACAAAAATTTCATGTTATAACAATGTTTAGCTACTTTTTCGACTGTTGCCCAAAATATATCATTAGTAAAATACTAGGCCCGTATATAGCTTTAAATATAAATACGCACTCACGCCTTTAATCCAGATGGGTAGGCAGAGAAAACGTTTGGACAGTAAAGATTTTGTAAAGTTATATGTGATATCTTTCCCTGGACCACTGAGGATCATTTGTTTTTAAGTTAGGAAAAAGTACCTTCACAATTTAGCCTGCTCTGCCTACCCCTCTAGGTTAAATATACACCATACAGCACCATGTAAAACAGGAAATAAATAGTTTTGAAAATTTGAAAAAATAAAAATTTTGCAAAAGTGAGTGGCAGGGTTGGTAGGGGACGTCCAAGGAGAATTTATATCGATCAGATTAGTAACACACTAAAGAAGGGCGATATAAGGAGTAACCGACGAGCTTGTATGTGTAGATGTATGAATGTAGAAGCGAGAGAGGTGTGTGAGTAATCCATGATCACTGCCCACCCCTCTTGGTTACAGGCGTGTGCGCATATTATTATTTAAAAGAAACCTGGTGCACCTGCTATCGTTTGTAAAGGTTCTAGTGGAAATTGTTCTATTTCTATTTCGTGTCGTAATCCCGGAAAACATCAAATCCCAGTTCCAGGTTCACTGCCTCGCGATAATAGCAATCTGTAACCCGATACGGGAACAATAAATATTTTAATGGGACTCATATACGGAAGTACGGCCTGCGTCGTTAAACAAACCTTTTGTGTTGCTATCCCGCTCACATCGCTTCCTCCTGCTCACTCTTTATAACATATCAAGGAATTGAGACTTGCTCCAACTTGCTATATTCGCCACAATACTAGTAATGTTTATGGGTAGAGGTCACTTAACTACAGGTGAGGTAAGGAGAGCCCACAAAAGTGAAAACTCAAAACAGAATCGACAATAGTTCAAAAATGAATAATAAACAAAGATATACCCTTGTGTCGTGACAATAAAATTAAAAATTGATTAGAAGAAAATAAATTTAAAAAGTTCGGTTAAACTGTTCCAAATTCAAATAAGCATGATGCCGATTCCGAACGTATAAGATTGTCCCCTAACAAATATCGTCTAATGCGGCCAAAGAAGTGTTCACTTCAAAAACAATACAATTGCTTGGACTTGAAAGTCGACAAGGAATCGTCCTGAAATATCGTGAAAATTACTACTTCAAAATAATCCAAGCAATCATAGTTATAAAATTTTAAATCACATTGACAGCTGTCAAAATTTTTGTAAGAACAATATATTGTTACTCCTTCCTTGGTCTATGACGTCTTGACGTGCGGATTATCAGGTTTTTTTCCATTTCAATTATGATACAGATATTAACGTGTTACAGATGGCCGCTAGATGGCGATAAAATTTAACCTGTAAATATATAGATAATATACATTAATTTCCCGCCATGTCCGCCGCCATCTTGCCTCGGTTGCTTGGCAACCGTGTCGTTTACAGAGCTGCAGGATATTCTATCCCTGCTGTACACTTTGAAACACATCGAACATTTTTAATGTACTATTTTCCACTTATTTTGTTAGACTAATGTTCGTAGGTTTTTAAAAATACCTGGGACGGCGATATCTCTAACACGACGGTTTGGTGTTTACTTAATTCTACTCACGCCCGTAAACCAGAGGTATAGGCAGTGATTACGGTATTCCATTCGGCTATATAGCACCCCTCTCTCCTGTATATACTAATCTAAATAAGTTATGCAATATATACAATATAAACAAAGTAATACAGATATAAACAAAATGAGCATTTGCCTGACCTATACCTTGGTTCACAGCAAGATGGAATTTTTGTAAACAAATGTTTTTACGTTAATATTACAAAATATTTCCTATACAAACCAATTTTTCTTATAATATTAGCCATTTTATACAATTTCACTTCTCTTCATCTCACAATGACAACATTACCGATGAAAATATAAAAAGCGTAATGGCCGCCATATACGGCAAATGACGTTTGTTTGTTTACAACAATTCTATGTTGGTGTGAAATGTATGTGTCGACATAGGCGTTCTGCTTAACTAACAATGGCACGCGACGTGCGGTTACGTGCTGGGTTACTGTGCGATATCAGATTTTGAGGTTACTCCTGTCCAATGGCCAACGCTCTCGTAGGCCCGCTGTCAAATAAATGACGTTTATGGGCACCGCTAAGTCCGTGTAACTTAGTGATACGCGCCTTGAGAGATCAAGACACGAATGGAATTTCTTATAACGAATAAACTAGCTTTAGACTACAGTCCCACCTGCCTTAATGAGTTAAATGGTGACTAGTTTAGCAACAGCCCATTCAATCTTCTCTTGAAGGTACACACGTCATTGGTCTGGTCTGAACACTGACCCTGGCAACAATTTTTAATTCCTGTCCTTTGTTTCACGCTTCGCTGCATGAATTTGGCTTGTAACTCTTAATTCATCCATACTTTCAAAAGTAAATGTAATTATTCTATACTAATATTATAAATGAGAAAGTTTTTATGTATGGATGTTTGTTACTCTTTTACGCAAAAACATCTGAATGAATCTGGATGAAATTTGGCACAGAGATAGATTACAGTCTGGAATAACATGTAGGCTACTTTTTACCCCGGAAAAATGTACTGTTCGCTCTGTTCCTGCTGGGATACTTTTTTTTGTTTCTTGTACACGTGCATATCTACGTATATAAAAGGCGATGTATCTATGTTCCTTATATATTCCGGAATGGCTACCAGTGCAAAGCCGGGGCGGACCACTAGTCACATATAAATCTTTATTCCGCCAGTTCACGAAATCTTTGCGCCGAACAATGTGAGGTTGCGGTCACGCAGGTACTGTGCTGTCGACGCACATGAATTATTAGCAATATTTCTTCTTGCACATCTTCACGACTGTAAATTTAATCAAGGTTAGTTGGTTTAACAGTTAAAGCCAGTGCTAATACATTACAGTAGACAGGTGTCAAGTAGGAAGTATTCTGCGTTTCGTCTAATGTACTATATCCTCTACTCCTCTCCTATTTCCGACTCATTTCTAGCAAGGAAGGGATTGAAGGATGATTTGACCGGGGAGGTGATTTGGAGGTGTTGGACCTGGGTGATTAGATGGAGTTCGTTTGGTCTTTTGTGTTATATGTTCTTATTATTGGGTATACATACTTGCAGATATCAGCTCTCATTTCTTTTAATCATACTGCGTTAGACGTAGCTTTTGCTATCCACATTGACTAAAGCAAGGCTAGTTTAAGGCACGAATGTCCGATAGGGGTTCTAGCGTGGGTAGGCCTCTGACATAATGACGTTGTGGTTAATATTGCAGGATTCCACTGGTAGGTTGCCAGAAACTGAGCTCTGTGGTACTTCATGGAAGACCAGCTGTAGTGGTCTGTTGGCTCATGATGATTAGACTAAGCTACAAATCAGCCTAAACCTAAGACTAAGAAATGGAAGCTTGTGAGGTTAGGCATTGGTACAACTGCTGGCTACGAACCATATAATCAAGGTTGTACCTCTTCTTGAGAGATCTTAGAAAGTCGGCGGCGGTCCGTCAACGATGAAGGCAAACCAAATTCAGATAGCGTGCCTCTGAAAAGCGAACTGGTTCTCTTGCCAAACTAAAGACTTTCTTGACAAATATTCTTTTTTTTCCTAGTACATGTTTAAACCAGGCCATTCTCCTTGGCCCCACGGTTACTACACTATTATCTACTACCCGTGTTTCGTTATTGGACTTTGCTACGTAAATTATACTTCGTAATAGCTAAACAATAACAACGTCCAGCACTTGGAGGTCTAACAATAGTTACAGCTACATAAAAGCTTTGAACACCGACACAACTGTACGCTACAGTACAATGATTACGCGTAATGTGCATCCCTGACCGATTTGATGCTTGTTGGGTGACACGCGAGATCTAGTCACACTCGACGACACGGACACGACACACGAGCTAACCAAATCCGACGGAGATGTGACGATTTTAAGCCGTACGTATCACATCTTAGTTTTTTTTATAGAAGCAAACAAGCAAGCGCCTTACCTGATATAAAATGACCACTACCCAGAGGCGTCTCCAATAAGATAATGGGTTGCAGATGCGTTACCTTCCTTTAATGGACAGGGGAAGGGATGATCAGAAATAGTATATTTCCTTCTCCCATACATCCCCTTCCTCGTTGAATTCTTTTCCTTTTCCCGTGGGAAAGAGGAACAGTATTGCGCCTCCGGTACCTCGTCAATCGAAACGCAGAATACATTTACTCCACACCGGTATTCGAGGTCGTGGAATTTAAATGGTTCTACCACTGTTAAGGTATAAAGTACTGTTGATTAATAACTTTATAGTTGCTTTTGAAGATTTTTTTCTTTGTTTATCGCATAGCCATTTTAGTTGGTATGCAACTAAGCTATATGTACGATTCCAATAGTTATTACGTTGGATTAAAATATTTATTATTATAAAGCTAAGCGTGCCCTTTGTCTTTGTGGTAACATATATCAATAGCAATCATTTTCTAAGCAAGGCATCGACATCGACATTGGCCGTTCAGTTACGTAACGTCACTGTTGCATCAATTCATAACGAAGAACGAAAATGAATCTTATTCCATTGAAATAAGACGCAACTTCCTTCATCAACCATTATCTATTCGCCTCCCTGACAGTCGATGTTATAAGTTTTTACTGTTTTCTATTACAATGAGAAAAATTGTCGCTCGTACGACCTCCATTACCTGCATACAATACGCAACGTTGCATTCTTTCACCATTCGAAAATCGACTGTACATGTATCGGTATAAAGTTTAGAATCCCTTGCAAAGACTTTAATTATTGGTAACATTAGAAATCAAACTCCATTCTGTAGAACATAAAACAGATAATCGCCTGTGAACGTCGGACCACGTAACCGTCACGGTATTGCAAGCGCGAAGGACATACGGTCATGAAATTGACTCTAGTCGAGTATATTTGTGATGAGCTGTGTGTATGAAGGTTATGTACAATGCTTAGTCAAGTTATATGTTTATTAGCTTATATATTAATAAATGGATCGGCTAAATAAATGAAGAAATAACATCGCACGATACAAGCGTACTCTTTTGTTTTTATCAGTGAGATACTGCCTAGTCCCTTCCACCTTTACTTACTTATTTCCTGAAATCTCCCCTCCCTCCCCTGAGCACTTATATTGGACGATATAGCAGCGGATAATTCATTTCTTTTTGTCGTTGGAACAAGAAACTTTTATTTAGGATCAACGCACAATATCGGGACAACCTTAATCAGTTGAATTTGCACTGAAATTGAATACATTTTTATTCCATGAATCACTATCCCCACTTTGTAGGGGAATATTGCAGTATAGCACGTGTTAGCGAAAATGTCAAACGAAACGTTCAACTGTTTATGATCCACATGGCATAACTTTAAAATGACTTGACATCAGTGTTCTCAATGTATTCTAAATTAAGATACAATGCAGTTTACCTACACTAGTTGGATGGTTTACCATTCAGAACCATTATCCCTTTACCCTCCTATGCGGGCTCGGCACGGTGTGACCGTAATACATACCATATACGTTTTAGCTACGGATTTTTACGACCGGCCAACCCATCTGAATTATAAGTTATACTTATGTCTTATTCTTCTAGTGTGGCAAGAACAATTTCGTTGGTGAGATAACCAAATTATTGTTCAGGCTTACCGTTACACTGCGTGTCGCTGACCGGCATTCCGTCTTCAACTCTGCCAGAATCTCTCCCGTGTCGTAATGCATCATGTGTTTACTTATTGTTTTCGAACCAATCAAATTCAGGATGAGAAAGACGGATGAGGGGTTCATTCCACAAAGCATTTATATCACCTTGCCAACTATTACTGTATAATTATTTTAAAAAAACTAACAATAATGAAATAAATAATTATAATGGCTTACCATCAAGCTCTTACATATATCTGGTCTGCGAGTACAGCTAACTTTGAAAAAAAGTTACTCGTGATAGAGAAAGTCTACAACTGAGAAAATGGTGGAACTCACCTTTAATTATATTAATGCTCGCAAATAAAAAGAATTCGACCTTAAATTGTCTTGTCATTGTCCATTCGTTTTTTTTTTATCTTTGGGTTCTTTCTGTATATTACCTTGAAATACTCATCGAGATGGTATGTTTCAAAAGAAACCATTTTAAACTTTGTTTGCGTAGATCCTCGCTTTATAATAGACTATAGAACCATCTTACATCTATTAATATAATTAACAAATCAAAACATTACTAGTCAATGCCTTAGTCATAACACGCTCTGCCAACACCTGCCTTGTGTTATGAAAACCCACATCCTAGCTGGCGCTGAGGACGGCATTACGACCGCATTGTTCCGATGCCCATTGCCTTTAATTCTTTTTTTTTAATTACCGGCGTATTACGAATAGTTTGACAAGAACAGTTTCCCGCCATAATCGCGCCGGTTTGACAGTTTGCGTTAATATTCTGTGCAGTTTTTGTTTCGTATGACGCTTTGGACTTTTTTTATGTGCCAGTGATATGTTTTAAGCTGTACAGTGAGTTTAAATTATGAGAAAAATAAATTTATATTAGTATTAATTTATAATTTAGTTGCTACATTTCAAAATATAAGAAAACCTTGAATTGTAAATTAAGTTTTTCGATTTTACGCTCTAATAATATTGTGTTTCAAGTGATCAAATAAAATATTATAGTCAGTACCCGCAATAAATATCGCGAGTGATTTCAATTTAAGTTTCATTAAACGCGAACTGCGATTCGAAACCATAAAGCATGCAGGACACGAGTGCCATCTAGAGCACGATGACCTTACACTGACATTAACAGCCCAAAAAAATCGGTAAAAATATCAATTTAATGGATACATCATCCATTACATTCCTTTTATGTTATTTATATTTAAAAAAAATCATGTTATGAAGTTCCTTTCAATGAACACCACTTCCGTCATCAATTCGAGTCATATTATCTTTCGAATAGTTTATTGTGTACGGAAATATTGAAAACAAAAGGGATTATGAAAGCGTGTTGTGATTACCAACTAAATAATGACATAACTGGCTGAATGACACCTTAGCCGTTGCCTTCCCGACGTAGCGTCACTCTTTTATATATTTTTTAAATTATTATAACGGATCATTTACGTTCGGAAATTAATTATTGTTTTTTTTTATCGCGAAAAATCTAAACGGTTCAAATTGATTCAGCGTTTCAGGAAGCATAAAATATTAGAGAAAGCGATTAAATATAATAAACTTGAAGTGTGATTTTTTTAACAATTATTTTATTTAAAATAAATCGGTTGATTAATGGCGGTGAAAAAAAATTGATATGTCAAAATAAGGCGTAATACACAAGAACCGCGATTTGCAAAACGAACAGTGAAAAAAAATCAAAAAAATGTTGATAATGTTGGCAACAATTTTGCAACTGATAAATTTGGCGATCGCTACGTTCCCGTTTATGGAATATAAAGAGGTAATGTATTTAATATTTATTTATGTTCTTTCACAGGTTAAAAAATTGCATACATACTAGATTTTGCAACTACAATCATATAAAAAATAATAAATACTCCCCTAAACTCACATTAATACACTATCCAATAATCCACTAATATTATAAATGTGAATGTAAGTTTGTTTGTTACGCTTTCACGCGAAAACTACTCAACCGATCATCATGAAACTTTGTACACATATTCTTGGAGGTATTAGAAGTAACTTAGGATACTTTTATGTGAAAAAAACAGTGTATAAAAAGCGAAGTATGAATGTTCCCTATAGACCTTTAGACTCCGAAACGGCTGGACCGATTTCGATTAAATTTACAGTGATTGTCCAGATTGGCACATTCCTGTGTTTGGTAGCGATCGGATCAACATAGTTAGCGGTACCCGGGCGAAGCCGGGGCGGGTCACTAGTAACTATATATTAACACAAGTGTAAGTTTTACTTGTAACGCAGAAAACATAGACCCTTACATATATTATTAAACTGACTGTCATAATTAACAATGGCTTGTCATCTCAATTGGCTACTTCCAATCAGATGTACACAATCCTAACTTAGCGACTCAACTTATTATTATAAAATTTTACATACGACAGGGCTTCTGAAAAGGACATCAGGTATGTGTTCACTATTTTGGAGATAATGGCTTACACATAAAAGATAGATATATGCTGTCGCGGGCTTGTTTGTAGGACTATCTAAGGTAAACATTTCCATTATACATTATATACGTGTAACTCTAACGGTTTTTGCAGCGCACACCAGAATACCTCGCATATGACGGAATTTTTATTCCTTACTTGACAATTATCGTTATATTTTGGACAATTCACACAATATCTTTATAAATTATAGCCTATATGTTATTCAGATGTATAAGCTATATTATTGTAAAGGTTCATTAAAATCCATTCAGTGGTTTTTGCGTGAAAGAGTAACAAACATCCGTACTTACAAACTTTCGCATTTAGGACTATCAGTACACGATAGTACTGTTTTATGATTAAGTTTTGCCAATAATACATTTTTACACATGTACCTATACAAATTCGAAGTTATATCGTCGAATCAAGTTACAATAAATTCCTGGAACCAAATTAACAGAATACCTGCGAAGCCGCATGCTATATCTGTTTTTTTTTATAAATGCATACACTATAAGCCTTCAATTCCCGGAAACTTTGTTAAAAAAACTTCAAGTCCATAATCTTTGACGCTAATGTATATGTAATTAATAATGCTTGCTGCATAACTATGCATTGTTAGGGGGAACGTACACTAGCGTTATAAGCCGCCCGTTTATTTAAACGCACGTTTTTTCGTAGAAACGATATTTTATTAATTAAAAAAACTTTGCCACGAATTAAGACGGTTAACAGCTTTTTTGATTCTATATTTTTTGAAGTGATAACTTATTTTAAAAAAAACTGCGTTTTTTTATTTTTATGGTAAAATGAGGCAAACGAGCCAGCGCCGCGTGTATGAACGTTAGTTCAAAGAAAAAGAAATTAAAACCTCATTTACAATGTACTTATTGTACGCGGTATCAAATTACAATTCTTTAAGGCGCGAACGTGTGCGAAGCCGCGTGTGACAGCTAGTATGACCATAGATTAGTAAGTTATCAATAATAAGTTCTTACTGGTAACCCAGTCAACAGGTTTGATTAAATTCAGTTGGGTTATATTTGCAATTGAATATGCCAGTGTGTACCTGCCTTATTGACTGTCAATTATGATTATGACAATTGTATAAGCGGTGGCAAGGCGGCCAAGGCTGGAGGCGCTAGCGGCGCGTCTCAGCTTTGCTAATCTGTGGTAAATATCTCGTTTCTCGGTATTTTTAGAGAATAACGCCATCTAGGTGCAACTTTAAATATTTCTTAGGTCTTAAAACTAAACTGACAATAATAAAAAAAAAAATTTGAACTCATTTGTGGTTTATTGAATAAGACGTAGACTAACTAAGACCAATTGGGTCGGTGTTTCTTGAGTAGGAAATAATAAACACTAGTTCCTTTTTACATCATTAGGCGTTTGGTCACTGTCTTAGGAACATTATTGACCTGTAATTTAATAAAATACCATTAATTAAAACCAAATTATATACTCCTAGGATACACAATCAGATAATGTTTTCTTTTACGTGTAAATAAATCATCAAACTTGTATACGCAGATCTAGATCTAGGTACGGGGTGTATGGCGTTAACGAACCATTATGGCGGCACCAGCACGTTCCGGCCGGTCTCGATTACGTACGGTAATGGTACGCACGTTTGATCGACACAAAACGCAACACTAGCGCGCTAACGTCGTTTAACCTGTTTTAACTTCCTATTGGCCTATTGTGATTACTGTGTGATGTTAGGAATGTATTGTACATTCAAATAGACTTAGAACTAAGTATAGTAATAACTAAAAAAACGTTTGTGTGTACTTATGTATGTCATACGTCTTTAGCGCAACGAAATAAAAGTAACTAAATATTTCCTCTCCTATATGTGTCCCCATCTTTTTTTTTCTTACTAATGCGTTGCAGATGCGTCCGTTAAGTTTTCTTCCCCTTCCTATCCTTTCCTGATAAGAAAAAGGTTGGTAGACAACTAGAATTACGCCTCCGTCACCTCACTCCATCAGACGAAACGCAGAATACTCTACTTGACGCCTGTTTTCTGCGAGGTCGTGGTATTTCACCGGTCGAGCCAGCCACGTGCAACAGATGTTGTTGCGGGCTCTACCACTGTCAAAGCGGAAAAAGATTTAACTAAATAACTTGGAATTAATAGGTGAATGTCAAATAGTTATTGGTTGCCATGGTAACAACATGTAGTTGATGTCGCTGATCGTAAAAGTTCACTCGTTTCTCTCACTCTACTTCTGTAATGTAAAAACTGTCAGTCACTGGAAATGTATTGAATAGTTTCCTAGTAGACGCATTTCCCGTTATCACAGTCCGTGTGGCCAGCCAGGGCTGCGAGTCGGTTTACGAGCTCGCACCAGTCGCACCGGGGCCGCTAATGCCTGATAATGTTAACTGATAACATATCTTAATCCACACCTCTCTTGTACAAACACACGGACCGACAACGCTCCATATAGACCTCGTCTACACACGTTTCGTAAGAATACAAATACGAATGTCAGTACTAACCTTTTCTGCATTTGGTTTGATTTAGAATATAATAGACAAGGTTTCTAGTAATGAGACATCATCTGAGGCTTACCCCTTCATTCTGATAACCAATCGTCTCTTATAGATTTGAAAGTAGTGTGCCGGCTGGACTGAAATATGTAGTACTAGTGACCCGCCCCGGCTTCGCCCGGGTACCACTAATTATGTTGATCCGATCGCTACCAAACACAGGAATGTGCCAATCTGGAAAATCCCTGTAAATTTCACCGAAATCAGTCCAGCCGTTTTGAAGTCTATAGGTCTATAGGAAACATACATACTTCGCTTTTTATATACTATTTCTTTTTTCGTCATAATATATATATATATATATATATATATATTGGCTGCGTAGATATTTAACTCCATCTTGAATAGCGTCGGGCGTTAGGGTAAGGAGAATGTCACGTCGCGAAATACATTAGGACATTACAAAATATTATCTTGGATCGATAGTACAATAAGACCGGCTTCCTGTAACGACACTCCACCAAACACGTAGCGCGTGTCCACGATGCCACCCGATTGCCGTCACTTCGTAATGTAATGACCGCTACCAGGTTCCCCGTTACGCTAGAGCTTGGGGCTGTGTCAGAGTGACTCGAACGTTTTACTCAAGTCACTCTGCATTCGGCCAGTCCCCGACACACACACACACACACATATATATATATATATATATATATATATATATATATATATATATAGAAGCCGTTAATATAACCAACTTTTAAGACCATGTTACAGTAATAGAGGCGTAAGAGGTTTTGACTAGATTACAATCGTTGCAATACTCCGATAAGATAGCTGTAACATGTTTAGTTCATTACGATAACACGATCGTTTGATTCCAAACGACCAGTTGATGACATTAAATCGGTAAAAAATCGCGATACGTAAAGACTGGAGTATTCTAAATTTAAAAAAAAGGACATGAAACTTTTTTAACGGAGCCATTTTTATTTTTTTTAACGATTTCAAAAAGGAGGTTGTCAATTCGTCTGTATGTTCTTTATGTTTGTTACCTCAGAACCCCGCTCCTGGTGAACGGATTTCAATAATTCTTTTTTTATTAAATAGCTAGTACTTGTCGTTGTTGCCAATAGCCAAACAGCGAAGGGTACGTACTGTAAAACATGTACAACATGGTCGTGAGTTAGAATCCGCCATTCGACTATTGGCGACTAATATTTTATATACATGGCTACTATGAGTTGGCGTTAGCCAGATACAGGCGGCCGTAAAAGAAAACTACAGCCAAAACCTATTACAGTATGGACTACTCTGCCGACCCAACATAAAAAAGGGAATATGGCAGAGGGAAGAATTAACTAGTGCTTGTCGTGTAGTCGCATTTTTTTGTTTTTAAGTCAATCTGATTCTTGTTAATGATGAAAATTTCATCGTAGTCACGTTACTTTATGACCTACTACTATTATTTATGATGTAACTACCAAGTTTATGACACAGTCCCTTTTAAGTTTTTGTCATTAAATTTAATGCACTATAGTGTGAACCTACAGTTGAAATTACACTCATCAAACCTGGAACTTACATATCCCATGTTTCATAACCGTAGACAAAAATCTATTTAACTTTGGCGGTCATTGAGTGCACACGTGCGTAGTATAAATTTGCTATAAGTTAACTGAACTAATAGTTACTATATAAAGCTGTACCATTCTTCCCATAGGTATATATTTGTTATATAATGTAAGCTAGAGGCTTCGCTTCGAGACTCTTATCGTATTGTTTTCACGCCTCACTTGGTAAAGGGAAAACGTACGAAAAACAAGTTACTGCCTACACTCGTTTAACTTACTAATTAGACGTGGCAAGTCATTAAGATAGGGGACTTCGTATCACTTGTGCGAGTAGTGGCGGGGCCGAAACTTGTCACACTTTACCAGAACTTGAATATTATTGTTAAGTACATAAATATCTTCACACTACGTTTTTGTTAATAATAGATTATTTAGCGCTTTATGAAATACTGGTGGTCCGCCCGGAAACTATAGGAAACATACATAAATACACATATCGCCTTCTATATACGTAAAAATGTGATAAAAAGTAGCCTATATGCTATTTCAGACTATAATCTATTACTGTGCCAATTTTGAACAAGATCCGTTCTGCCGTTTTTGTGTGAAAGTGTAACAAACATATATACTTTCGCGTTTATAATATTAGTACAGATGTTATTGCTAGCGTATCATCATGGTGACAAGTTTCGTTTCAAATAATGCGTGCACGTTTCAATGATCGTTGCATGTTTGTGCATGACAGCGAGCTTTAATAGTACCTATATGTCGACCTTGCGTGATTCTCTTGGTCGCTCACCGGAACGAACCTACTGGCTTGTGAGGCATTATGAATTATAATCGATCTATGAGGTCGTGGTATTTCACCGGTCGAGCCGGCCAATAAGTGCAACAGATGTTGCGGGCTCTACCACTGTTAAAAATTAAAAATACTATTCCACCCTAATCAAGCTTCTGGGTTTCATGATCGTATATAAGCGAATTTGTGTAAAGCCTCGTAACTTCAAAACCGCCATTAATCCGAAGAAGCCGGCTGTCCGCAGCATCTACAAATATAACATACTAGCTGAGCCCGCGACTCCATCCGCGTGGAATAGTGAATTCGTCAATATTTTTTTTTGGCTTAATATTCTGGCTAATAAAATTCATACATACATTAAAATAAGCTATTCACCGCGCCGCGACCAGCCCCTCGCTCATTCTGTGTGGCGCAGCGCTTAGTTTCTTATTTGCTTTCATTTCAGTCTCACACTTTTTTTAGTTTACTACCTTCCTTAATTCTTCCTTCGATTTCTCTAATATTCAGTCTCTTGTCGCAAATTTAAACATACACATAAACCTTTCATAAATAGTAAAACTATATACTTTTCTATTGCAACATTTTATATCTAGTACAAACCATAAAAGACGTCGCTAACATTCAAAGTGTCACACGCTTCATTTAACTCTTCAACGGGCGTAGCTACCCACACGATGTAACTTACTCGTGGAGCCATTAAAAACCCGGCTGATAACGTATCGTGTTTGTACAGACACTCACACGCATCGGTGAACAGCGCGCCGCATCGCATACGACATATAATATCATACCTGAAGAACAGACCGTCTGAACTTGCGTGGCCCACCGTATATGACCCCCTACCACTTAATTATACATGCAGACTTACGAGGTTTCGTTATATTTGCGTAATAAATTATTACATAAGCGGATAAAGATATATTGGCGATGTTATTAGTAATTGCAACATCGCAACATTTAAAGGTGTTCATTATAAAAGAAAGCTTGAGCCTTAAATAGGTAGAAACGGAGCTTATGTTTGCGATAAAATATACTATATGTTAGACTGTATCACAGTTAATCTCATGTTGCTTCAGCAACAGAAAAATCAAATACATTCAATTGTACATTATCAATAATATCTTAAGTATCTCCTACTTAATACTGTATTTAAAAATTAGATATGATTGTTGAATGATAACTCAACTTAAAGTACCGTTTTGTCATTTGACAACTACTTCGCGATACTATATTTTATTTATTTTTCTTTTCAGAGAGTTTCCAAAAAAAATGGCTTCAGGGAAGAAGAAACCACCTGGTACTGGGACCCACCGGTTCAGTCAACAGAAGCCTTCGATCATGACGTTGAAAATCAATACAAAATGCATATACGCACGTTACAAGACGAACTATCCGCCATGAAACAACGCAGAAATAGTAAAACGGAATCCCATGGTGAAGTTTCGCGCCTGAAAGAAGAGAACGATAATCTTGTCAAAAATTTAGAGGATTTGGACAATCAACATCGGCAAGCTATGGACAAACTTCTCGCATTGAAGAGAGATCTTCAACATAACTTCGAGGTCCTTAAACGAGAACACGGAGATTTGAAAAATACAAATGAAGAATACGCCAATGAAGTGAAAGGTTTAATTTTAAAAATCAATGAACGTGATAAAGAAATTGCGCGGCTGAAACAGTTTTGTTCCGATTACGACAATTTAGCACACAAATATCAAAATCTAGAAAGAGTTCACATTTTATTAAAGGAAAATGCGGAGAAATTTCAAGAAGAAAACCAAGACTTACACGAAGAAGTTTTTAAATTGCAAGAACAAGTTACTAAATTGGAACATGACGCAGAACTGAATTTTAAGCGACAAGAAACATCCGACAATGTACCTAAGGAACAATATGAAGAATTACTTAGGCAATTTAACGGTTTGAAATCGAGAAAGGGTTCTGATCATTTACATCTAGATGAAATAAATATAGATGATAATGCCAAGGTCGTAATAGAGACCTTAAAGCGGGATATCAATGAGTTAAAACATAAACTAGCTGAACAGGAAAATAATTGTTACGACAAGTCGGATAATACAATTGTAAAAGCTGACAGGATCATACAACTTTATAATAGATACGTAAACTTTGAATTACCTATTGATTACGTGGGAGAAATGCCTTCCGACGATAATGTTCTACTTTTTAAACTTGAAAGTGTCTTTAAAACTGTTAACTCATTTAAAAAAGAAATCGACATGTTAGGGCAATTATTATCTGAAAAGAACCAGAATATAAGCCAATTGCAAACGCAAATTGATGACATGACAACTGAAAACGATTTTCTAACCACGGACTTACAACATTATGAAAGGGAATTAGATGAAATGAAGAAAAATAACGATTTCCTTATTTCGGAGATAACAGCCTTAAAGAATACATCTAAATTAGAACCTATAATTGAAACGCACGAAGACAATTACACGAAGCTAGAAACTGAATTGGCAGATTCTACAAGAATGAACAAAACTTTCGAGTCAGAGATAAAAAGGATAGAAAAAGAGTTACTGGAAGTTAAATCAGAAAAAGGTAATTTGCAACACAGCTTAACTGATTTGAAACAGAAATATACTTCGATGCTAAATGAACTAGAGGTGTGCAAAACTCAGACTAGAAACGTAGCTGAATTAGAAAATTGTTCAAACATTGAAAACAACGAAAAACTCGTTGATGAAATTGATGAATTGAAGAAAAAGTTAAATTCGGTTAATGCTAAAAATGAGCAACGAGTAATAGAGAATCATATCATAGAGAATGATAAAGTAATGCTTACAAAAGAAATAGATGATCTTAAAAATGTAATACAATTAAGATCTGGTGAAAATAAAGGATTACAAATTGATAACAGTAAGCTAAAGACCAACATAACAGAACTAATGAATAAAATTAAGGAATATGAGGACAAGCTTGAAAGCAGAGTTGCCGCCGTCGAGCACGCGGAGGCCAAAGTTGATGATAATAAACATTCAATAGATGATTTGCTCTCAGAAAATACGACTCTAACAAATACAATTGATGAATTGAACGGTGATTTAAGAACATTAAACTGTAGCATGACTGAACTTTTAACTGAAAATGTTACCCTTAAAAATGACGCGACAGATCAAATGCGAAAAATCGTGGCACTTGAAAAATCCATTTCAGAAACTGAAGATGTGGTGCAACAATTTAAAATAATAAGCAAGGATGTTGTTTCTCTTAAAGAACAAAACGACAAGCTTTTACGTTTGAAGGATAATTTAGAAACGGAGCTTTTCTCTGCTAACAGTAAAGTTACTAATCTTGAAGAGGAGCTGGGGAAATTGGTGTCAGACCTCAATGAAAAAGATGTCATAATTGATAAACTACGTGGAAATGACGTAACATTAGAAAAAGTACAAAAAAATCTATCTTCAAAGGTAGTAGAACTAGAACTTTTAAACAAGCAATATAAAAAAGTGTCTGAGAAGCTCACGAAAACAAATGATAATTTAATGCAAAACCAAGAAGAGTTAAGTGCATTAGAAGTAAAGAAGGAAGAGATTGATAAACAGATGTATGCGTTAAGTGACGAGATTAACAATAAAAACTCAGCTATAGCGATGTTTTCAGACCGAATTGAGAAATTGGAAAAGACGAATCAAGACTATAAAGCCTTAGTCGAAAATAAGGACAAACAGATCAAAGAACTTAACCAATCCCTTGCAAGGCTAACGGATGAAATGAAAACAATCGACACAACTCACCAAAACGAAGAATATAATAAACTAATAGACCAGTTATCAGCAATTGAAAAACTAAGCTATGATTTAAACCAACAGCTTGAAAATAAACATAAGGAAATTTCCGATTTGGAACATAAAATGGAACAGTTTGAGAAGGCACACGTTGAGTATCAAAACATAGTAGAACAATCGCAGATTGAAAAAGCTAGTCTTATTAATCTGATCAATTTGAAGCACAACGAGAGCTTACAGTATCACAATGAAATCCAGAGATTGAATTTTGTTATACTGGAACAAACGGACAAACACAAAAAGTTAGTTGAGGAAATGGACTCACTCGCTCAGAACAAAACAATGAATTGTTCAAATTGCGATATTATTAAAGCGTCTCTCAAAGAAAAGGATGAAATAATTTCTATATTGAATGAGAACATTGTTGACTACGATAAACTAAAGCTAGATCTAAACAATGCAGGAGAAACTATCAAAAACCTAACCAAGAAATGCGAGGACGTAGACAAGAGTCTAACGATTCAACTGGAAACTGTAAAGAAATTGACTGTAGAAAAGGCGCAGGTAAATAATACTTACTTTTGTATTTTATATTAAAAAAGTATCACTTTTAAAATATATAAAATATACCTTTTTTATTGTTTTGTCAGTTGTTAGAAGAAGAACAGAATTCGTCGAAGGAATTGGAGCGTTTGAGAGAACACCTGATGGAGATGGAGGAAAACTACACGCAAGAGTTAATGACGTCAGAACAAAAGCTAGCAGAGTGTCAAATGAGACTGCAGCAGGTCGAGGAAAAAGCTAAACATTCATGCACTGTCTACACTAGTAATAGGTATGTTAATTGAACAAAACACTGCTCAATCTATTGTACATCATTGTGTATTAGAATGAGGTATGTTCACTCACGTCATCGTCTACCATCCCTTTGCCACTTGTTTTTGGTTGGACAGACAGACGCCGTGAGAGAAATTTATGTTACTATTTACAGTGACTTATAACTTTATGTAGCTTTATTAATGTAAGAACTAACATTTCTGTTCAATATATGTATAAATATCGACACATTCTGCAAACTATGAAATTACTATTCCAGCATTCGAGCCAACCAAGAAGTGGAAACATTGAGAAATCAAATTAAACTGCTAGAAAAGCAAAGGGAAGAAGTTCAAGGCAGGTTGAGCGATGCTGAAGATGCTAGAAGTAGGAGTGAAGCGTCCCTCACTAACCTTCAAATTGTACTTGAGCAATTTCAATTAGGTATTTATTTCTACCTCACGCCTTGTCAATAAGTCAAATATATTCCTAAATTGTAGCTAGACCGTACCTTGTCAAATATTTACTATTATCACACCAATCCACTAAGCTTCATAACTTTCAGATGCCTTAAAACGTAGCCTTTTAAACCTTTCTCGTTTCTACATTAAATCTAATATCTGTAATTCTTTGAAGTTTACTTAAGGTGTTAATTATTATGTAACAAGACCAGTATTCACTGGTGATTCTTTTGTGCAGCTTGCTTGACATCCATATACGAAATCTTAATCGCTTGTAAGTAATTAAGTTTGCAAATTACTAATATAAATTTCAGAAAAAGAAAGAGACATAGCTGCTGCTACAGAGAAGATACAAAAGAAATTGGATGAAATTAAATATCATAATAGTAAACTGAAAGATGAAATAGCAACACTGAACTCCAAGCTGGAGGAATCATTGACAGGATTACAGGCAGCTTCCAGGTTGGGAGACCAAGTCGAATCGAAGGCCGCACAAATAAATGACTTGAAGGAACAAGGTAAGGCGATTTACGTTGTATTATAGGTACATTTTAATATATATATATGTGTAAAATATGCGTTAATACTGCACTAAATGTTAGAAACGTCTGTAAATAAACAATTTGACAAAATTTAGAACTGCCATATTAATATAAAGACGTTACAGTGTGTATGTATGTATGTCTATGATTACTTAGTAATATTCACGAAATGAAATTATGTATCTAAAATTTTCATTCGGCTCCAATTCAAAAGGAAATTTGTACAATAGAAAATCTATTTTAGTTGGTTGCGTCAAATTAATTTGTTTAGGCAATGATTTCATTTCCAAATGTTGATGATTTTTGGTTAGTATTTAGTGTGTATACTTTAGCATTTTCGGTCTCTGGCTAAATATCAGCTGGTAATTCTGGGGTTGTTACACCCAGGCTACTAGTTGGTATACAGTTAGATGTCGGATGTCTGCAATGTAGCAACTCGATAGACACACGTAAGTTTTGTTCTGTTGTAATTATTTAGTGAAATGCTTTAATTTGTAGTTGTCAATTGTCAGTGTTTGCTTTTACGTGTGTCTTGTAATTATCGTTTTACTTGTTTATTTGCTTTTTTTTGTAAAACTTTTGATACGTATTTTTGTCTTTGTAATTTGAAACTACTTAATTAACAAAATTGTTCACATCAAACTTAACTTGATATCAGTGTTGCTTTGGAAATCATTGATTTAATTCTTAGGAATACGATTGTTAAATATAAGCATATAACGTATTTACGATCCTTTTTAATTGACTGAAGTATTTTCTTCAAGAAGCTTTTGCCTACTTCGGTCTAATCTCATTTGGTAACTGTGAGGCTTGATCGCACCGCGGCTGTCATCGCTAGCGTGACCAATGGCGTTATGGTCAATGTTACCATTTCCCGGTAGTCTATATGATGTGCCATACGTTCCATTGTTGTCATGTTGACAGCTGTCAGTGCCGCGGTGAACTCAGATTACCATGTGGGGTTTGACTGCAGATTTTGGCTGCACGTCGTGACGTCCTGTGTTTTTTTTTAATTTTATTTCGCTTATGTATTTTTACAGGTCAATATTTTCGCACTTGAATGTTATACTGCATGCCAAACACTATTTTTATCATTGTCCTTGTAACAGACAGGATTGGAACACCAATACTGTGGACAATAGTTTTTAGTAATTAAATTTTTAAGTTAAAAAATATTGCTTACGATCGTTCAAGTGATGATTCCTTTTGAGAAGCCTCGAGTGGGAATTATAAAAGTGTTCTATTAACTTAACCAAAAACACTGTCTCGGAGGCTATAATATTTACACTAGAATGTTCCGCAAAGATTCCAAAGACGTCTAGAGAGACCTAAGCTTTGGCTAAGGGGGCTGACCTTTGAAATAAAGAGTAGATTGTCGTTTTTATACAATCCGTAGTCGCTGGCTACATAACATTTGTTTCATTTTTATATTTGCTGACAGACGAATTGAGAACGTCCTCCTTTTTGAAGTCAGTTAAAAAAGCAAAAATATTGACTATGGTTGCATCGTTGTCATCTTGCACACCTGTATTGTAAAGTCTTGCAGCACACATTTGTCGTTTTAAAAATAATCGTTGTAATAATATCGACAACGTGGTGACAATAATTAAAAAAAAAGCAATTTGTATGACATAATTGAAAGGTTTAAATTAAACTATTTTACCAACTGACCACCATAAAAGTGGTTGCATGTCAATACAAGGACACTGTTGATATTATTACAATGTTCACTTTTTGTAGTAACATTTTATGTTTACAATTTCAATCCCTCAGTAGAATTGTAGATCAGAAGCCTTCAATACAGCAGCATTGCCTCTGAGTATTACTTCAGGTACTGGTGGAATTAGAAAAAAGGAGCCACTGTCGTTATCACTGGCGGCATCTTGATATTTTAAAACGGAACGGTGTACTTACACTGAATCTGTAAAGCTTCTAAATTGTTTGGTCGTCTTATAAAATGTTCTGTTTCATTTAGTCTCTGCTAACATTGTGTTTTATATGTTTATAAAATTGAAACATAATTGTTCTTATTTTAACAATTTTCTGACTCACAAAACATCGCAACAATCTCGTATTGATTAATCTAAGATCGTCCGGTCTTTTTAATATATTCATTACCCTTACCCCTCCTAAAATCCAGAATTTGTGGTTTGAATTTTGTGGGTACTTTAAAAACGTACGCCCGAATCTCGTTTGACGTTTGCGACCAAACAATCAAAGCTATCGATACAATATACTGCCATTCATGAATGGTTACCGTCAGTGGTTACGCCTGCAGTTCCCCTCCCAGTGGCTGAATAATACTTTGAGGTCGTGTTTGCGCTCTCATCGTGTATGAACGAGCATCGCCGCAGATGTAGTGTGCGCATGGTAAGAGTAGATTGTAGATAGTATAGTGTATTATATTCGTTATTTAGTTTTTAAATAATATTATTCCTATTCGGTCTACAAAATGCACTCTCAACGTTTCAATTGAAAAAACTATCACAAAAAATATTTAATAACAATACGATTAACATATATATATATATATATATATATATATATATATATATATATATATATTTGTTGCATTATTTTGCCTAATGTGGATCCTACGCCTTAACACTTGAACAACAGAGACAGAGAGAGATAGAGAGAGGGTACAATCGTCACTTAAGCTTTGGTCAATCACTTTAATTTAAAATGTAAGAGTTATTAGGTTTAATAATGTGATAGAAATATTCGATTATAAAATGTCTTCAGTGAGGCTACTACAGACGTCGGTGGCGATGGCAGAGCAGCGTTACTACAACGCCGTGTCGAACCAGCAAGACAAGGTGGACAAGAACCTGGTGAAGAACCTGATCATGAACTACGTGGTGACCGGCGCACACAGCGTTATCAACAAGTGAGTTACCATCTATAGTTGATATACTTCGCGCTGGAAGTAAGCGATCTGAATCCTAGTCTATGGCTCGTGCATCAACAAGAGCATTTTTGATGATTAATATGACGTCATAAAGTGTTTTATCAAACATTTTATAATTTCCCAGAACCCAGGTATTGCGCATTCTATCGACAGTGCTAGACTTCAACCAACAAGAATGCGAGAAGTTAGGTCTCGTCAAGTCCACAACCACCACTGACAGTCTCGCTGCAGAATTCGTCAAGTTCCTACAAAACGAATCGAAACCGCGACCTCAGCTGCCGAATATAATGAATCTGGGACAATCTAGAAGCACAACTCCTACATCTAGGAGGAGTTCTACAATGGGTGAGTTATGAGTCATTCTGAAAAATGACAACTTGTTTCCTCCTCTCAACAGTGGTAGACCCAGCACCAGCTGTCAAACAATAATTATAAATAATAAAACTTAATTCCTTTTACCTTAATAAACATAGAACATATATAAGCCATGTGGTGCTGGTATTCAGCCCAACGTAGTAGTAGTAAACTTGCACGAGTTCTAGGTTCCTAGCCTTTTAGTTTACAGTAACACTGAAAATTACTTGAGGAAACCTGAATAACTAAAAATGAAAAAACTACGGTTGAAACAAAAGAGACAAAAGGTGGCCCATCAGCAATAACCCCAAAGTTCACTGGGGCTACAAACGCGTTGCCAGTCTACTCTACCCAACTTATATTTATCGCATGGTAGTATTAATTAAGTAATTAAGAATTCTCCCTAGGTCCCAATCCTATCATAGATCCAGGCCACAGGAGGAACCCATCCACCGGTTCAAACAACGTTCTCTTCCATAACCTGGACAGCGATGCTGCATCACAGGCATCGACAGAGTCTACAGAGCCCAGGGTCGTGACGCTCGGCCACATGGAGACGGGAGTCACCCAGACCAGGACAAGTGAGAGCGCCATATTGAAACACGTCCTGAAGGACATGTGATACACACGATATCATCGGACTAAATACTTTCAGAACTCGTCATAGGTCTGTTTGTGTCGTCGGAACCTACGTCATCTGTGACGTCATCGAAACATGTTCTTATTGGCATTGTGACACGCCAAAGTAAATGCGCCTTGTATTGAAAGAATATAGCAGAATCAACGGAGTTCTTGCGTGTGACATACACTACCATACATGCAAAGCCTCTGAATCATTCGCCATAATATGTGCAAGGTTACCGAAAATCAGAAAAGGACAGAACGATCTGATTGAGAAAGACAACTATACGTATTGTGTATTCGCGTTCAGTTTGTAACATTTTGTTCATGTGTACATTAAAATTATATTAACACATACATTATATGCTACAAACTGCGCTTGTAACTTTATTTTTGCCTTTTAACCTAAAAAAATGGTAAAATTAGAAAAAACTGACACACAGACAAAATTAAAATTGTCAAACGTCAAATATAATAACGAATTAATTTGCGCTGATTTTAAGTGTACTTTTAAAACATAATTATTTCATGAATCATATATAAATGAAATGTTACGAACAAACAAACTTGTCTGTATTTTATGTGAGCATTCATTAGTGTGAAACAATAAACGCCGGAGCATTTCTATTCTACTACTATTAAATGCGTTTCATTTTGTGTTCACAACTAAAATACGCAAGATTATTTCGTTTTGACACAAACATTATTTCCTCGATTATACTTTACTGGTAATACTATGCAATGTCAGTTATTAATTGTCTAATCAATGGTTTTTTAATTATATTTTCTTATTATTTCTTTTCTGTTAAAATTCGTAGATTCCAAAAAAATCGAAAACAACGTTTTCTGATACCTTATAACATTAGCTATCCCTATTACACGATTTCACTTCGCTATATCGTGATTTCTACAAAATTACAACATTTCCGATGTAAGTATAAAAAGTGTAATGACCGCCATGTATGGTGAATGACGTTTGTTTGTTTACAAAATTTCTAACTTGATGTGAAACAAACTAAGACATATAAAACAGTTTTTTTAATAAGTAAGTTTTTTTTACCATTAGGTTTTTTGATATACCAATGAATTTATTTCTCCCATTCTTACGTTTAAAAACAATCTAAAATCTTAATGTCTATTTAATGAAAGTGAATAACAATTATATCTGTATACTACACTTAAGTTAAAAGTCGTGATAGTGTATTTTATGTTATTAAATCATTATTTATCTACACTTTATTTCTTTTTTTATCTATAACGCATTTGCATCTACATTTGTATAGATGTGTTTATTAAAGCTGTCTTCACAGTACTCACACTGATGCAATGTCACTATACAGCGTGTTTAAAATTAGTTAATTTTGAATTAAATTGAAATAATAAAAAAATATTCAGTCATGTTTTGTGAATACGTTAAACAAAGTAACTTGTAATATATTATGCTTTACTATATTATTGCTTGTAATAAGAATCGTAAATTAAATGCAAAAAAAACACCACTGTATTTATAAAGAGTAGCAAAAACAAAACAATAACCGCCTCTTTCACACTCATAAGGTTGACCACGCGTGAGAAAGAGACGGACACTACATTATGCAGTGTGACGTCACGCAACGCGTTTATTTACATACGCTACACAAGCGCAATGTGTGAAGGTGTCAGCTTTAGTTAACGAGTACGGGTCGCGGTCGGGGGAAGGGGGGAGGGATAGTCATCGCCAAAGTTTTTGCGTTCGTTAGTAGTACTATGCGTCCACAATAACATAAGACTCCTTCCCTTCTACTTTAATCTTACAATACCATCTTGTGTCATTCTTCTGCGAGAGATGAAGCTATACTATTTTCTTTAGTCTATGACGTCATCAGAGCTAGGTCTCATGTCATTTTGACGATTTGTTTTTTTTACCATTCGGTCAAATTCATTCCTTAGATAAATTGTGTATTTAAATTACATAATGTAATATTATTCATTAATATTCAATTAATCGTAAAATATTAAAGTTCTCCTTAAAAACCTAAAGCAACAGAAATATTTTATAGTATTTTAAAAAATGTATATATTATTCTTTGTGCCTTATATCATATAATTTTAACGTGCATTTAGGTTTTTTCCACTTTTTTAATAAACTGTTATTACATTTTTTAATTGCAATAAATTTAATATTAAAATATAATTAATTTGACAGCTGCATTTTCTAAAATAGCGCGAAATATTTTGACATTTCGTTGGTAATATTTTTCATGATTTATTTATTTCTTTTGGTGGATTTAAACATTATTAAATCTAGTGTTAAATAATTTAGTTTTTACGGTTGTAAATTTTGTTATATATATATATATATATATATATATATATATATATATATATTAATGACTTAAATTTAAATTGATGTGATTTATTGTAACTTTTCTTTAATTAAATTGTATTTTATAATCTGTATTAATTGTCATTTCAATTCAGCCTATTATCGTATTAAATTGCTAGTGCTAAAAAATGCTTTGTTCATGACGTGATCAGTTTTAATGAATTTCTCCGAAAGATTGTAAAATTATTTGTTATTTTTTAATTTTGTTAATATTGTTAATAAACTGTATATTGTTCATTTCATTTACAACAATAAATAATGCTACATCCATTTTGGTGTTTTTTTTTAATATACAAAAGTTGTTAACATTGGTAGAGCCTGCAACATCTACTGCACTGCAGGGCTGGCTCTACCGGTGAAATACAACAACCTCACAGAAGACAGGCATCAAGAAGTATTCTGCGTTTCGTATGAGTGAGGTACCGGAATGTCCTACTTCTTGTCTCTACCCTTTTCCAATAAGAAAACATGGAGGGAATGGATAGGTAAAGGAAGCATCCTTTTTTCTGTTTATCCCTTCCTCTGCCAATTAAAGGTAGGCAATGCATTCGCAATTCGTTGGCACACTAGCGCCATTGACATCTATAGAAACGAAATTCGATTTTCCCTACAAAAGGTTGGTCTGGCTTGAATTTGGAAACAATCGTTTCGATGATTTGGGTGAATCTCTCTTAATGAACGAAGAAAGAGGCACAAGAAAAACTACCCTTCGCAAATTGAGGTAAAGTATCAGTGTAAGACGACCTATACTGACATGTCAACTGGATTTATGAAATACTCTACACTTTACACCACAAGTATATTTTCCTGTCATTATATCGTATAGTGTTGCATCTTACAAGCACGAGCCTTTACATGTATTCGTGTACGTTTTTTACCGGATTTGAGTTGGCATATGGCTTATAATGAATGTGTGTACATGCACCGGATACCGGTCCGGTTACCAATTTACGCCGAATATATCACCTATTATTAATGGTCTGTCAGTCGGAAAAAAATGGATATATCTACAAGCGCTCTTAGTCATATCGGTTGGAAAATACCGCTGGGGATAGATCATTCCACAAGAAGTCCCGCGATAACTGTTTTAAAGAGTTCGGAACTCTCCATGGTATATGCGGTAAAAACTGCACAGACGTCACATCTCTTCGCAAGGTCAGAATCAAGCAGATCAGTAAGAGTTTGCTTGTTGACGATTCGAATCGCTCTTGAATACGGTCAAATTGGCTGATCGATACAATCTGAAGCTGGTATCAGGGAGATGCGAGCAGTATTCCACGTAAAGCTGAACTTGCGCTGGAGTCGATGAGCCGGTAAGAAATCCTGCTACACTAATGAGCATACGTTTTCGGTGGTCAAAATTGTCTTATCTTTTTTAACAGTGGCAGAGTTAAGTAACTCAACATTTATTTCACTGAAGGACCGGCTCGACCAGTGGTATACTACTACCTTACAGAAGAAATGCGTCAAGTAGAAGTATTCTGCGTTGAGGTGCTGGAAGGCTAATTATAGTTCCTTCTTATATGGGAAGGGGTGAAGGGAAAAAAGTAGAGCAGATGCATAGGAGAAGAAAATATATTTCTTGTGTCTCCCTCCTCTGTCTGTTAATGGCAGGAAAGGCATCTGCAAATCATAAGTGATATATGATAGGTAGCGGTAACTTAATATTAACCTTTATGGGTTTGGGTTTGAAGTGACTTCATCAGGTATCAAAGTTCCATAACTGGTAGGAATTTCTGGATTGTTATAACTTTTCTTGAGACCAATAGAATGGAAGAGCCAGGGTCCTCAAACTATTCGAATGAAGGTATGGGATACAGACCTATATTTCTGAGGTGGTAGCCGGGGCTCCAGTGGCGCAATTGGTTAGCGCACGGTACTTATACGACAGTGTCCGAGCTATGCCGGGGTTGTGAGTTCGAGCCTCACCTGGAGCAATTATTTTTTAAATTGTCGAAAACCACGTTCAAATAAATAAAGATACTTGCAATAAATAATCTGGGAATAAAGAAATATGCAATAAATAACCTCATTTCTAATTAATAAGAATAAAATGGCGTTTTTACATAGTATAACTGAACAGTTCATATTTCAATAAATTGTTTTTGTATTAATTTAGAAAAAGTATTTATTATATTTTTTCTTAATAATACTGGCCGAAATAGCAACAAATATAGATGAATGAATGACGCGATGTCACCGCCATGTTTCAATGACTTTAATTTAGTAAGTTTATTACTGCAGCCGTGTCTTTTCTCATTATCATGATCCAAAAGGTATGTAATATGCTATAATTTTTTAAATTCAATACACTTTGACAGTCGCTTCTGAGAGCTTGAGAGAGCCCGCAACGTCTGTAGCACTGCAGGGCCGGCTTGTCCCTTGAAATAACACCTCACATTCATACATCTCAAGCAGAGGTATTCTGCGTTTCGTCTTAGAGCGAGGTCCGGCACCAGGTCTCATTCCACTCCTCTTCTTCCCATCCATTTCTAATAAGGAAAGGTTGGGAAGGGGTGATAGATTTGACAGGGTAGGGGATAATTAAGAAAAGGAAATATTTTTCTGCTCATCCTCTCTGCATTTCCTTTCTTCCATTTGGGGTAGGGTAAGCAACAAACTAATGAGTTGCAGCTGCCTATGGCTTGAGGTCGGATGGATCGCTTGCTCGTTTGCCACCTTCTATTATAAAGAAAATCGTAGAAAAATAATGTGTTATTTAATTCTACGGTAGTAAACAGAGATGGAACACTGCGTAGCGTTCAGTGCAGCTCATTAAGGCTTTCTACTGTCGAGAGGTATAGCTGTAAACTTTGCTGGGCTATCTCTCGTTGCTATGTCACATATTTATATTGCGTTCGATGCTTCAATTGTGCATTACACTAACTTAGGGCGATAAGGGACTAATTTATACTGTGACCATTAATACTACATCTAGTGGACATCTTTCAACGATGCTATAACAATAAGTATCTTTAGTGACTTTACAGAAATAGTAACGGCTTAACGGTTTTTTTTAATGGAAGAAAGTATCAAATGAGCAAGCGTTTCACGGGATGTCATGTAACCCCTAGGCATCCGGAACAAGCAAATGTGTTGCAGATGCATTGCCTACTATTATTTTGATCAGGTGAAAGGAAATGCGAGGATGGGTTGGGAGAGGAATTTTAATTTGGCCTCTGGAACTTCACTTATCAGACGGGAATAAAACAATTCTACATTAAGCCTATCTTCTGTGAGGTGGTGGGTACACTGGGTCCCAGCTTGAACTTATTCTTTCAACGGCTACCACTGTACAATTACTCGTATAATGTGAAACTCGTTTTCTATATTTCAGTTCATCGAGATTTTAACGAGGACAAGATTTTTTAATAACAAATATCAACTCTATGCCTTTCTAATTCTGGCGACCTTCTCTTTGACATCCACCTATATATTTCTAATGTGCAGTGAGATGCCAGAGACCTTACCTGACAGGCACACCTCTCACCAGTGAGTCAATTGTCTACTTACAATAGTACTTTTTTTTAGCGCCTGTATAAATAATGAGGATAGAATAGGGGCGCGTTTCCAATTCTGGAGCGGTAGAGTTGCAATTTTTTTAAGGTTAGCAAGGAGATCCTTGCTTGTTTGTCTAAATAACTAAGTAGACCACACGCCAAAAGCGACGCGAAATAACACCCATATGTTTCAATGGAAGTGGTATCAGGAGGAAGAAGGTTCCAACCAACGCCCCCAATATTATGATGAACGACCTACAGTACGTCCAGTTCTGGTGAATGCGTCGCGAAGAACGCCAGATCTGGACGCAGCCTTAAACGCAACTCATACAGCAAATGCGCGCTTGCGGCGCCCTTGCATGTCAACAATTTTTTTTACTCTAGACTGAGTTTAGCGACATTTAACACAAGCTTCTCGCTCTTTGATATCATGACAACAATAACATGACAACATTTTCAGCAAAGTAGAAGTTAAACTTCAAAAGAGTATTCTAGAGGAGACGCAGGTCGGATGTCAGTTTCCTGAACTGGACCCCTTCGCCGAAGAAGTAATGAAATTCAACAAGGATATACCCAGGATCAAATGCGAAGGAGGCGACTGGGTGGAGTGCGAGGTTAGTATACTATATACACTACTATTAAAATAAACAAAATGAATATACGCTCACGCTCGTAACCTAGAGGGGTAGGCTAAGATTATGGATTACCATTTGGGACACCCCTCATATGCTCGTCAGTTACGGGCACTTCTTATATCGCTTTATTGACTGTCACTAATTGTTACTCTGACGTATGGAGAGGGCAACACTCGGTGTCTCCTGCGATCGCATCATTACCCGAAGAATTGCAAACCTTTAGTGGCAATGGGCCGGACACATTGCTACCAGATAGATTAATGTGGCTGAAAGGTCTTGGGATAGCGACCACAAGGTAAGCTGCCACAAGATGAACCGCTGATCTGGTCAAAGTTGCGGTAGCCCACTGGATGAGGATGGCAGGGGGCAGATATTTGTGGTGATCAATGGGAAGGTCTACGACCAGCAGCGGACGAATATTGGGAAACTTGCTTAAACATTGTAGCCTGCATTTTTTTTGTCCCGTGCGTGCCACGTCGTACCGTCAGTGGCTTTATGAAACACGTTTCCAAGACATCCCATTCCGTATGGGTGAAAATCCGTTACGTATCTTTTACACTGCTTACCAAAAATATAATTTCTACAGATGTCAGAATGCCATGTGAAGAAACATATACTAGAGACTATGAACAACATAGTGTGCTCTTACAAGGACATCGTGTATGTCGACGATAATACATACCAGCTGAGCGATGCCGTCAGGGTGGCTGGCAACCAGAGTTACTACCTGAACGCCAGCGATCACGTGAAAGTTTCTTGCTCCGGAGTCGCGATTGATGGGTTGGTGTTTTACAGGTTGCCTTTTGGGGAGTGTGAGCACGAGTTAATTCCCCCAGCTCCATTCTTCCATTCCATCAGTCGTTTAAATACGGCTGGTCTCAGTTCTTTTGTAGTTCAAACGAAGCGATTCGAATAATTGCGCGTACAGCAAAGAGTTGGAACAAATTGCAAAGAAACACTGACGGTTTTTCCGTCCATGACGTGGGTATCTTCAATAGAAGAGTGAATAGGCTGTTGCTAAACAAGTGTGATTCCCATCTTACGACCGCATATAATCCTACCAATCATGGATCACCTGCTGGGCCAATCTGAACATTTCTTGAAAATTTCGCTCGTTAATAATATAAAAAATCCACAAAAGTTACTAACAAACACGATAAAATTGGTAAAATTAGTCTAATTCGAGCGCTGTCGTAGGTTCGGTCTACTGTCATCGAGATGGTACGGCTACAAGGCGGGGCTGCGTCCGGTGCAGCTGCCCCCCACCACGCCGACAGATGACGACATCAACGTAATGATCCTTTGCTTCGATTCCACGTCGCACAACGGATTCAAGCGTCGCATGCCGCACAGTTACAAGGCATTGCAAGAAATGGACGCGACTATTTTACAAGGGTACAAGCCAACACATTAGTTTGTTAGATATACAAATAAGTAATAAATGAGAACAAAGTACAAACCTTACCATAGCACAAATAGTTACAATAGCTTTAATAGAAAGGGGGATATTTTCTTTTCTTATGCAACGTCTTTCCGTCCAATCCCCTTCCCCATCCCACCCTACTCTTATTAGGAAAGTATGGGAGAGGAAGAGGACTAATTTGGGCCTCCAGCTCCTCACTCATCAGGCTAAAAGGTAGCATAGCGTAGCATTACATTCGTGCGACAGATGTGGTTGTTGCGGGCTCGACCACTGTTTACTGGTCTACCACAGTGTATTGACAATATTTTAATAAAATAACTAAATTAATTATTGTGTCCAGTTATAACATAGTGGGCGACGGAACGCCAGCAGCCATCATACCTCTGCTGTCGGGCAAAACGGAACTAGACATGCCAGAGGCAAGAATACGATTTGCGAACAGCAAAACCATCGACCCAGAGAATTTCATCTTCAAAATGTTGACGAAATACGGGTGAGTGAATAAATAGACTGACACAAAAGCGGGATCACCTGAGGTTAAGTGAGCGGTAACCATAGACATCCGCAACAAGCAAATGTGTTTAATGCGTTGTTAGACAGAGGAAGAAAGAATCAGTGAAAAGGATATTTCCTTTTCCCCTTTCATCTTCACCCCGTCCAATCCTCTTCCTTTTCCCATCCTATGCTTATAAGAAAATGCTGGGAATAGGAAGTGGACTAAAATTAGACCTCTGTGTAATACCGATTGCTACACAGAGGCAGATTCCTTCAACCGCTGTAGTGTCTGCTTAAAAAAGCTGAACCGTGTATTAAATCACATAACTGAAGAAGGCGATGTTTTTAGTAACTCACGAGAGGTGCGATACTAATTTCTTTTCAGGTACCGCACCGCTTTCTTCGAAGACTCGCCATGGATCGGCACCTTCCAGTATCGCTACAATGGATTCAAGTCCCAGCCGGCCGACCACTACTTGCGAGCATTCTTACTCGAGGAGACCAAGTACGGTGTGAAGTGGTGGAACGGAATCAACAAGAGGCATTGCATCGGCGACACGCCGCAGTATGGCTTCCTAATGAATATGAGCAAACAGGTATTTATTTATTCTTTTATAACCGCTTTCTTTAAACGTGTCGAACGATGCATTTACTAATGTTTACGGTCTTTAGGAATCTAAGAATTATTGGCGATTTTTTCCTACAATAGATTGATGGATAGCGTTTTCTTTTTGGGTTTATGTACGACGACATATTTGTTTTAGCCTAATTTGAGTCCTCTTCCCCTTCCCACCCTTTCCTTATAAGGATGGGGTAGGAAGGGGTAGATGATTGGACGGGGAAGGGGTTAACGGGGAAAAGGAAATATCCTTTTACCTGTCTATGCCCTCCTCTGTCCATAAAGGTAGGCAAAGCATCTGCAACACATTTGCTTGTTGCGGATGTCTATGGGTAGCGTTCACTTGACATCAGGCGATCCGCTTGCTCGTTTGCCACCTTCCATTAAAAAAAGGGCCGCTTAGACTCTAATGAATTTTCCATCCATCCATTACTTAGATCAAGCTCTAAATGAGCATGCTCTGCTATTAGTGAGATGTTCGTTGTTTACGCATTATTCAAAAACTATTGAATGAATGATAGGCTGAACCAATTTTAGTATAGATTGTACTCAGCCAACTAACATTGCTGTTTGTCTCAGGTGACTGCTCTGCCGGAGAAACATTTCTGCTTCACCTTCATAGTGGACATCTCGCACGACGACTTCAACATGATCAGCAGCGCCGACGACGACGTCGTGGCCTTCCTCGAGCACATGCGCGACTCCGGCAAGATGGAGAACCACCTGCTTATCGTGATGGGTGATCATGGATCTAGGTGAGTTGGGTCCGGATACGTTTGTCCATGTACACCAGTCTAGATATCCACAACAATTAAATGGGTTGTTGATACGTTCTCAACCTTTTTGTAAAGCAGAGGAGGGATGTATGTAAAGGAAAAAAACTTACTGTGTATTTGTGTGTAAGAGTGTGCATATTTTTTAAAATAAATAATCAACTTACGTATCAGCCGGTGTCGTATACTCTCTGACCGTCTCTATCTGAACTGGACATCATGGAAACACATAAAAGAAACATGAAATCTTTCTGACTGACGCTGATTCACTCAGTCGAGGTCCTGAGTAGTTGATTATTGTTGTTAAATGTAACTAATAGTCTAAATGTCTTTCCAGATTCTCTGCCCTTCGGGAGACATATCAGGGTAAGATAGAGGAACGGCTGCCGCTCATGGCAATCTTGTTGCCGGAGAAACTGATACAGAATCGGCCAGACGCGTTGACCTCCTTACAGAGCAACGTCAAAGTGCTCACCACGCCCTTCGACATACACACTACAGTAGTAGATGCTATGGGTCTACCGGAACTCGCCAATGATTACGTGATCCTCGGCTCGGATATACCTAGAGGGATGAGTCTGTTGGAACCGGTTTGTATAATTTACAAACATAAATGTCCACAATTTGGAAAGATAGCTTCTATAATTTGGGTATTTCAAAAATATGAATATGGGTTTTGTATGTGGGGTCGGCACAGTACGACCGTAGCTCAAGGCCTGACGCCAGCGCTCCTCGGAATGAGATGTTTTTATTGTATGAGTGTATAGATAAAGCCTCTCGTATCAAATTTTGGGCTTATAATTTTCCAGAGAATGTCTTTTTACGATGGCGTATAGGCGTAGCCACGCTTCTACGCTGAATGTGGTACAATCAGGCGAGTTATACCTATGTGTTTCCGAAAGAAAAAGAGATGTGGCCTGCGGTATCTAACTCTTAAGCCAAGTATCTCCGTGTCTTCTAATTGATGCTAGTATTCTCTAATTTCATGGGATTTCCTCAGTCGTCATCGGCTTGTACGTGCAACACTTAGCGAAACTATCAAAATCCTTCTTAATGTATACCCGAATACTTGCAGATCCCCAAGACCAGAACATGTGGTAAGGCGGGTATCATGTCACACTGGTGCGTGTGCAGCAAGTGGTACAACGTGCCGCCCACCGAGCGCCTCTACATGCAGGCCGCTACCGCGCTCGCCAGTTTCATTACCAACATTACACAGGACGTGAGGTGAGTTGACACTAACGGTGTGGGTAGAAATAAAGATTGGTCTTTTTTTGGGGACAGCTAGTAAAGAGCGCGGTGTAGCTAAATGAGGTGCAGAAGACGTCCCAAGTGAAACACAATATTTAGGTTTAGTAAGTAACATGTACAATAATACTGTTCGATTATATGTAAGGAGCGATTTAAATCGTCAATTTTACCAAGAAGATGGATGCAAACGAGCAAACAGTTTGGCCTTACCTAGCCAGATTTATCCGTAACCAGATAATATATAAATGGGGCTGCAAAGCCGTAGAAAAAGAAGGAGGAACGCTTAGTGGAAGCATTAGGCCTACTTCAGTCTTCTGTGAGGTACCAAGACCTGATAGTTATCATGATACCCGGTCAATCCACCCCTTTCATGCAACTGCTCTGCAAAGCTCTACCAGTGTTGTGCCTAATAGGACAGATCTAGGGTATCCTGGTGTATGTAACCATTTCAAACCACGTCTAGATTGATAGTTGATTGCCATGCAGGTCAAAGTGCGTCGAAAGGAAGCTCACCTATATAGACTGGGTAATGAAGCTAAGTGCCAACGATGATGTACTAAGCTTCAAGTCTGGGATAGAAGGCAACGGACAACATGATACGTATGTTAAAGCGGAAGTCAAGGTATCTGTTATTATGGAAAGTCGGCTAAAGACCAAGCGGTTCATCTGATATTATCTGACTTACACGTCACGTCACGTCACGTCACGTCAAAAGTAAAGGAAAGAAAAATAAAGGGTTACGTATGCCTGTTCAGGATTTCCGTCTTACCAAATCTTCAAGCAACACTTTCTGTAGACTTATGTTTAAGAGTCATTGTAGAATCGCCATATACAGAGAGGACAGCAATCCGACCGAGCTCTTACTGCTCCTCTTGACTCTCTGGTATTTCGAAAAGATGTCTCGTCTCGATTCTTAACCGCTTGTGCCGTGGAAAGCTTTCCGAAGAACTATTTGGAACAATTCCTGCCGCTGAGTTTCGTCATCGCTCAACTCGACAGAGCTCCAATTACCATCCTCACCATCTTGATGGTTGGAATTCCACTACGGCGCGGTTTTCGCGTAATTTCTCGCCTCGTACGGCCGCGTTGTGGAACGATCTGTCGCGAGCGGTATTTCCAAACCAATACAAGTTAGGGTCCTTCAAGAAGTGAGCGTAGTCCTTCCTTTAGGACGGCAGCACATCTGCAGTTCCAGTGGCATTGCGGATGTTTATTGATGTCTGCCTCTTTATCTTAATAAAAATACATTAAATTATTTGTTGTCGCAGGCGAGACCGAGCAGCGAGTATTATCAGGCTAAAGTAAGTATTTTAAATGTTTTAAATAATTGTTTTTATATATCTAACTAAAGAATACGTACTAAAGAAGTGCGGCGTAAGGAGTACCGGTCACCGAAGAGCGTTTATCAGTAGATGTATGGATGTAGAAGAGGCGAGAGAGGTGTGCCAGGATCGCGTCAAATGGAACTCAGTAGCATACCTCTCGGTAAAGGGCGCTTATTTATTTAATTTCAGATCACCATGAGCCCCGGGCGCGCCGTTTTCGAGGGTACAATGAAGTACTTGGTCAATACGGAACAGTTTATGCTCGCTGACAGCGA
Source organism: Papilio elwesi (assembly GCA_029849275.1). Taxonomy (NCBI): domain Eukaryota; kingdom Metazoa; phylum Arthropoda; class Insecta; order Lepidoptera; family Papilionidae; genus Papilio; species Papilio elwesi. The sequence continues at coordinate 6,080,722 of CM056713.1, forward strand.
CATCTCGAGGGTTACTGCGTGAGTTGATTAAAAATGAGAAAACGCATACAACTTTAGTTGTAAAAATCACATGCTAGATGGCGTGTTTACTAATCTGAAGATAAATTTATTTTTGATTCTGTTTATTCCGAAGAATAGTGAGATGGAATGAATTAGTAGTAGGAATATAATCGAATTGGGTCTTTGACCACAAGACAAGACAAAATACAAAATCATACAACTACTTCACTCCTGTCTTCTGTGAGGTCTTTCCATTGTCGCTGATTCTAAGTACAGTAGGTTCGTTACCTCAGAGTAGATATTTGCTTGCACCAGCTACACTGACTCACACTGACAAATAAATGATAGATATTTGATTCGAATGGTGTGTGGTTAGACCATTAAAAAAGTGTTTCCTATATTGACCCTTGCTCTCGTAGCAAGTAAGTTTAATTTTAAATGAAGTGGCCTGCTTCAAGTTCATAACGTACTAAGTGTCAACGACTTGATAAAGGAATGAATTTGAAACCTGACTTCGTTTTCGTACCCCGAAATATTTAGGGATAAACTATGCTTATTTTATTTTTTAGGTACGGGGATGAACCATCCTGTATTAGTGATACGCACCCCCATTTAAATAAATATTGCTTTTGCAAAGACAAGGCATCCAAGTTGCCATTTTTGTGATACTTTGCATGAACGATACATGAACTTTAAATGTATGTAGTCAAGTCTTTATGTTTATTGAATGCGTTAGTAGAATTACAGTGGACTTTTGTGTATTTGTTACTATTTATGAGGCCAGCGTGGCCTCACGCGAGAGGCAAATATACTAGTTACGTTATGTTTCTAGTACTTAATAAATTAATCATATAAAAGTTTTTAATTTGTAATTTTGTAAGTTGATAAATTGCAATTTTTGGAAATTTATAAAAATTTTACCTACCTATAACCATTCATGACAATGTACTCCTAGTTAACTTCAGCGATTGCACATGTGGTAGAGTCCGCAACAACATATGTTGCACAAGTGGACTCGACCATTGAAATACCACCTCACAGAAGATCGTCTACATAGTGAGGCACTGGAGGCCCAATTTCAGTCCTCTTCCCCTTCCAATTCCTACTTAATAAGGACGGGATGGGAAAGGGAACATGATTGGATGGAGGGGATGAATTGGTAAAGGTAATATTACTGTCTTTTTTATATAATAGAATGTGGTAAACGAGCAAGCGGTTCATCCGACTTCAAGCGATCTGCAACAAGCTAATGAGAGGCAGAAGAAGGTATAAACACGGTAAAATCCTCCCTCCCTTTTCCCATCCTTACTTTATTAGAAATGGATGGGAAGGACGGGGGAATAAGCGTCCGGTCGTCCGTCACTCATCTGACGAAACGAATACTTGTACGCCTACAAAATGTCCATGGCATATATCTTTTAAGGATAGGTCACTATACCCATTCTAGTTTTGAAGATATTTAGACGGATATATCCTTATAACTTAAATAAGTTACTTCTAAGTATTTCAGGCACATTATGATAATCCTATACACGATCTAATTTAAATGAATGTCTTCGGGGTTAACGCAAAATTTAAAGGCAGAACGAAGTTTGCCGGGTCAACTAGTTATTTATAATTAAATATTTTTAAGTACAGCTTCCTTAAGTGGCAACTCGCCTGATTGTACCCTGTAACCAAATATACATCACCTTCGAAACCAGCCCTGAAGATGTCGCCGCTGTTGATTGACTTGTGAATTGACTGGATGTAAGGTTATCAATACAGGTAGAACAGGAAAATTATGCATCATGATGCACTGCGGCCGGGGAAAAACAATGAAATAAAATGTACCCTATGTACGTATCAACCGCGGCCATAGTATTCCTGTGCAGTCACGTGAGGGCGCGTACAAACGAGCTTTTTATTCCATGATTAAACTTGCTAATCACAATCCCATTTCCTAAACTAACTAGTTTAAAATTAGCCCAGTGTATCCTATATAACGTAAAAGTACCCTATTTGTGGTATCGCGAGATTTTTTTCTAAAAATATCTCGTCTTCTGGTGCCAAGATAGGATTATATGGGACTGTACCACCAAAGCCAGGCCATCCTCGAATTCGAAATCCGAACTCTGGGATGTCCTTCGCATCGGGGCTCTGCGGTTGAACCTCATGAGAGTAGAAGGGTTTCGATGATTTGAGCGGCTTAGCTTCCCCTTCTAAAATCCGCCAATAAATAGGCTTCGTCCTATGAGAAGTGCCTGAGGCCTAATTCTGGTCCTCTTTCCCATCCCACCCTTTTCTGAAAAGGAAGGGATCGGAAGGGCCACCTACTACTATAAAAAAGGCTAGACTAATGATAGTTTTGTGTAACGAGTAGTTGTTTGTGTTATAGATTTTAATGTACAGCTGTTGGTTTGTTCAGCCTTTATCTAATGTTATTAATTAAATGATATATTAATTAAGTAAAGATGTAAGGTTATCACAACTAGAGTTAATCCCCGCGCCATATCGTTAATGTAGACGCGGCTTTATGAACGAGTTATTATTACTAGTAGTGCGAACAGAGCGCTGCATGGAGACTTCTTTATGTAATATTTAACTACTTTACTAAAGCAATGATAACCAACGAAGATATATGTTTTTCAATAGGGGAAGCAGCTACCCATCCGATGTTAAATGAACTTTACCCACAGGCCCACAACAAGCTAACGAGTTGCAGATGTCTTGCTTACTTTTAATGTACAGAGGATAGACAAAAGGATTTTTCCCTTTCCTATCCATCCCCTACCCCATCAAATCCTCTTCCCCTTCCCATCCTTCTTTTTGGATGATTGGAACGAATTACTTATCAGACGAAACGCAGAATATGTAGCCAGTATAGGATAAACCAGTACGACTTAGGGTCCTTGAAGAAGCGAGCCTATTTCTCAAAGGCCGGCAAAAAAACATCTGCAGTTCCTCTGTTGTTGCGGGTGTCTATGGGCGTCGTTGATCACCTGGGTGTTCCCGCCGCTCATTTGCCCCCTTCTTTTATAAAAAAAAAGAATATATGGTGTCTCTTTTTCTGGTCTTGTGTGACCAACTACCTGAATTACCTTACTATCTCTTCATGTATCCCCGTATATATTTCACAAGTATTTATTCTTGGAATATTTAATATTTATTATTAAATTTGTGAACTGTCAAAAAAGTGTTTTTCGCATTTATCAGTTCTCGTTATATGTTAGGCTTAACAGTTGTCACCTGATCTCTGTCTAATTTTATTTTTAATATGATTACATGTTACCTAAATTACTTGTTAAGTCGGCTTGATTATTCAAAGTTTGACAGGTGATGGTGGTGTGCAAAAGATTGAAATGTTTACGTCGACTCCACATATTCCCCTGTTAATGTATATCTCGCAGTATTTAACATAAGACACAGCCGAGCTACCGGTTGTTGGTCGGAGACGCGCTGCTCTGTCGTACGGTGAGATTTTAATGTAATATATTCTTTATAAAAATAATGTGTTCCATACCAAATCATAGTTAACCTAGTTACATACTCTTTAGTTATGTGACTGAACAAAATATTGGGAATTAGTGAAGTCTATATATTATCTGTAAACCGAGCTTCGCTCTGCTTTGTATGATTGTTTTTCGAAAGATACTTGGAATACGAATAACGACATCTGGCGTCAGGTCATAGAAACAGTAAGCAATTTAGCATTTTTGACAACCGATTTATGATCCAGTGTCAGCGTTTGCTAAGAGATGGCGCTTTGAAATGGAACCGTTAGCCGATTTCGAGATTCAGATTTATAAAGCTCCGATCTAACAACTTTATATGTTTTCATCATTGTTTTCAGACGATGATTGAATTCTTAGTTCTGTGCCTCGCGGCGTCAGCCGCAGCCACCAGCGAAGGCTGCAAAAGATTGCTGTACGATGGCCAACATTACAAGGAGCAGTTGATGAGGGCAGACATCTACAAGCCATCATCCCTCGCCATAGACTACAAGACTAACTCTCTCTACTTCACCTACATTGAGCAAAGCGGAGGTGTCTCCTATAAAACTGCTAAAATCAATCTGAAAGATGGAAAATTCAACAACCTGGAAGTCAATAATGGTTTCTCGCTTGATGTGGACCAGAAGAATCATGTCGTTTACGTTGGTGGTTATAAAGGAATCTACAAGTACAACGAACGGAGTAACAAAGCGCAATTAATTGTTCCTGGAATCAACGCTTGGAATGTGTTCTTCAAGAATGTCTTGTATTACATTGAATTCATCAGTCAAACGATTTACACGTATGCTAACGGTAAATCTAAACCCTTTGAAGAACTAGAAGGAACTAAAGTCTACTTCTTTGTTGTAGATAATGAAGATTACATGGTGTACAGTAATGGAACTGGAGTGTATGGTAAGAAGAAAGGCGAAGAAGCAGTTCTATACAAGGATGTTAAGACTGTTGATGAAATAAGAGAGATAACTCTGGATAGGACTGGTAGGGTATACGTTTTAGCTGCCGATGGTATATACAGGTTGAATAAAGCTACTAAATCTATAGAGAAAGTGGCAGAAATTCAAGATGTTTATGGTATGGCGTTTGACGCTGACAATCAATTGATTTATTCCAAGGAGAATTCGTTGATTCGCTTAGTTCCCAACAAAGATTGTTAATTAGTGACAAATCTATGTTTTTAAATTTTGATACAAGATTTTTTATAAAAAAACTATTTTAATTCATGTCTCAATGCACTAATGTTGAGATAATCTCTTAATTTACCTCTTCGTACATTAAAATATATACAGTTTTATTTCTCACCTTGATATATTAAAAGATATACGACCGCAACATATATTTGTTTCGTTATTCTCTCTTCATTCATCCTTTCAACATGCGCGAACCACCGAAGCAACTACACTTTTCCCTTATAACGCTATTTTAAATCCCATTATTTAATGTTACACCTAACATACTTCTTAAGGATCGCATCTCAACGGCACTAACTCTACTAGCAGGCTCTTCCTGCCAAACCCAGCTCTCACTTCCATACATTAAAGTGGGGACTAGTACAGCATTGTGTATTGCCAGACGAGCCTTCATAGACACATGCTGACTCCTCACTACTGTACATATAGCGCTATATTTTTTTTGTAATTATTTTTATTTTTTAATAAAAACTGGAGATTAGACAACTTATTACAATATATTATATAGAATAAACCGGTTTAAACTGGTTTGAGACGTGTTACCGAATTCAAACATAAATCAGCGATTTCCTGTTTTAAAACCTTGTTACTTTTTAATTTTATAATGTCATATTTTATCTGTCCAAAATTACTTAATTATTTAAAACAATACGGGATTTATAACAGAATAAACGAGTAGATAAGATCGAAACGATCAGAGAAGGTTTTGCATAAATAACAAACCATAATAGTACCTTAGTGCGGTAGACATCAGTACTCTTGCGAGAGTCGAGATTGCGAACTCATTAACTTTTTTCTGTTTACTTTTGATCACATTCCCATACATTTTATAAATGCTAAGTAAATTTGTATTTTGTAAACTCTTTTACCCCGTAACAATTAACCATTCAACATTAAATTTGCACAAACTTTGTTACTGAAATAAAAAAGAACGGGGCAAAAGCAACAACTAGTATACTAATATTACCAAAAGGGCAAGGATCCAGGATTTTATTTATGGGGGGAGGGGTTGAGCGTGAGCTTAAGGGTAGGTTTTAGCAAACTGAATATTTAAATAACACAACAAGACAAGACAACAAGAGCAAGGCAGCGTATGGCTGCAAATTTAAAATTAGAATAAGATCTAACTTTAAAGGCTGCTTAAGCCAGGTGGTCTTGTATATCTTGTACATTTTAATCGTTTAAATACATACCGTTAAATATCGTGCAGTGTAAATGAGGTTTATGAAGAGTGCACTATACAGTGTTCCCGTAGAGCGTAATGGAGCCGCGCCTTTTACACGGTATCAATACCTCTAGGGCATATTAATTAATGCCTTCAGTTTATAGTGTATAGGGATCCATATATCACAAAATAATAGTTTTATGTAAAAAGGTGCCCCATAGACATCCGTAACAAGCAAATGAGTTGACATGCGTTGCCTACCTTAAATGGACAACGGAGGGGGTAGACAGAAAAAGGGATATTAACTTCTATTTATCGTTTCCCTCGTCCAATCCTATTTCCCTTCTCATTCTATCCTTTTTAGGAAAGAATGGAAAGGGGAAGAGGACTGCAATCACGCCTCCGGCAACCCACTCATAAGATGAAACGTAGAATTCCTCTAACTCTGCTGGTCAGAAGACCACGACCTCACAGAAGTGAGGTCGTGGTATTTCACCGGTCGAGCCAGTCACCTATTGCCATTGTTAAATATTGTAATGTATGCGTAGATATACGAAAAATGTTGTAAAAGTGAGAGAGGTGTGCCTCGATCTTACTAAATGTAAATCTGTAAGCTTTGCCTACCCTTCTTAATTACACAATAAGTTTACAAGCTCAGCCCCACAGCCTACACTGAACCCTGTTTAATATGATTGGTCTTATAGATCTCAGGTCAACTTACATTGGATGTTAACGACTTCTCCATACAAACTTTAATCCCCTATTTTTGACCTTTATGGGGATGAATCTAGAAAAATCCTTTTTAGTGCTCAAAATTTCAAGTCTGTAGACCGCAGTTTGAGCTGTGCGTTGATATAAAAGTCCTAGCTACGTAAATACGAAGTAAAGCGATGTTAAGTCATTATTCGTCACTTGACACAAGGTGAACTCTACGCCAACAACCGCAAAATCTGCTTTGAACGCACTACATTGTAATTAAAACGCGAAATATTCCTCCCCGTGTGATTAAGGCGCCCCCTTTCCCACCCGCCACCCCACTTCTTTGCACGTTGGTCAGTTTGTATCCGACTGCCTTACGAGTCATGTCGTAGCCTTAGAAACTAAGCCCAAAACAAAAATAAACAAGCATTATTTTATCAAGAATAATTAAAAAAGAAATATACATAATAAAAACTTTTTACAAAATTATTTTAGATGTGTTGAAATATGCTTAGTTTTACATCGGAGTAGACTTGGTGTGCGATATGATGACTGACAAAACGAACCTAACGCTGTACAAACCGAACTTTCTTTCACCAGCGAAAACATATCTTTTCGGCTGATAACCTCAAAATGTATAACAATCATGGTGGCTTTGTAACGACATTCGGTGTATAAGAAAATAAAATGGCGTGCGTAACGCGTTTTCGCGCCAAAAAACCAATCATGGCGGCCGTTGTTTCGGTGGTTTTTTACTTGTTCAAAATCAAATTGAAATGACGGCATCGGAAAAGTGAGAACCGTGAGACTTCAGTGAAAATGTGAACTTGTGTTTTGTTGATAATCTGTTTGTGAGTTTGTTTGTCGGTGAACATTTGGACACAATCACTCGTAAAAGGTATGTATGTTTACAAAATAATTATTCAATTGCAAATTGCAAGCATCGCGTCTTGTAACAACCGCTGACGTCAATGCTATAGAATCCATTTCTAAGTAAAACAAAATCTATTCTTTAAACTAAGTAACTTCCCAAACTAACAACTCCCTCTTTATTCAGAAAATACACCGTAAATATAAATGTTCTCCCGTTAGTCAAAGCTAGGTTATACTATTATTTTAAATTGCGTTCAACATAACCTTTTTAATATGGTAATTAATGATTACAAATATGGAATAACTTTACCTGAACAAAGTCATACATCTGCGATATGAATCTATGAAATAAATCAGTTTTATTTGAAGCCATAGAGTTGCAATAATAAAACGTACAAGGCATCTTATATTTTGCATAACCCTACTTCAAGTGGCTTCTATTTCTTAGTACATCTGCCGTTAGCCTATCTATGCTATCCAAGTCCTTGGTCTAAGATCGTAATTGGCACCGGATCCCTGATTAATATTACCCATTTTCAGGTTATTTTTTTATGGAAGAAGTTGCCAAACGAGCAAGCGTCACCTGATGTTAAGTACTCGCGTTGCCCACCTTTAATGTACAGAGGAACATACCGGAAAAATTTAATTTTCTTTTCCAACCTATACCATCGCCCGTCATCATTTTCCCCTTCCCATCCCAATTAGAAAATTACGAAAAGAGGAAGAGGACTGGATTCATCAAGCAAAACGCAGTATACTTCTACTTGACGCGTGTCTTCTGTGAGGTCGTGGTATTTCACCAGTCGAGCTAGCGCATTCGTGCCACAGATGTTACGTTGCGTGCTCTACCACTGTTATATTAATTGCTAATTGGACAAAAACGTCCTAAAACAAAAATAACGTATTTTTTTTATAAATACATCATTAAATTATAGTATTAATAATATCGGCCTGCCGCGATCGTATAACAATAGAATTTGATTAACAATGGTATTTAATTCAGGAAACAGAATGTCTTTTTAAAGAAGATGGAAAACGAGCAAGAGACCTGACCTGATATCAAGTGGCCGCTACCCATATGCATCCTTTAATGGATACAGGAGAGAATAATCAGGGAAGAGGATATTTCCTTTGCCTATCCATACTCTCGCCCGTAAATCCAAATTAGAGAAGGTTGGGAAGGGAAAGGAAGGAAAAGGGAACTAGATTTGGGCCTCCAGCACCTCACACATCGGAAGAAACGCAGGATACTTCTACTTGTATAACGTGTCTTCTGTGAGGTCGTGGTATTTTTCTGATTACTAAAACCTTTTCTAAAGAGTTAATAAATATTTACCAGGGTAAATCTTTAATCAAAAAGGTGCCAGTTAGTCACACTATTTCTAGGAAAATATACATAAATTACAAGGGTGGCTAGTTTATTTCATGCGATGACCATTTATAGAACTGGGAATATTTCTTTCGAAGGGTAACTGCAATGGTATAAAGATTAACATCGTCATACCCGACGAGCCGCCGTGGATTTGATTTAAAAATGTTTCTAAAATAATTTCTTCCCTGGCAATTAGATAGAAAATCGTGAGAAATTGAAAGCGTGATTTAGGAATTCGTTAGATGAGTGAAAAGGTTGTACACATTCTCTTTTTGCAATCTCTCTTTCTCATTCTTCCTCTCTTCCTGTCAGACTGCTGACAGGTTATGTTTTTCGCAGGTGGATGTTTGTTCTATTCTGATCTTCTGTAATCTAAATGGCTGAACCGATTTTAAAGAGTGAGGTGTCATTCGCTTCCCTTACTGATCGGCTTGACTTACTGGCATTGCGAAGGGACATCAGTTTTGCATTTTTTATCGTCTTTACCATGAGGAGTGTTCCGAAGAACTGTTTGGAACAATTCCTGCCGCTGAGTTTCGTCATCGCTCAACTCGACAGAGCTCCAATTACCATCTTCACCATTTTGATAGTTGGCCTTCCACTACGGTGCGGTTTTCGCTTAATTTCTCGCCTCTTACAGACGCGTTGTGGAATGATCTGTCGCCAGCGGCATTTCCAAACTAATACGACTTAAGGTCCTTCAAGAAGCGAGCGAACTCCTTCCGGCAGCGCGTCTGCAGTTCCTCTAGTGTTGCGGATGTTCATGGGCGGCGGTGATCTCTTAGTTTTTAGGCGACCCGTTGCTCGTTTGCCCCCTTATGCTATAAAAAAATCAAGCTTATTCTCTCTTTTAAAATATTGCTTGTCCAATTCCCTATATTTTTTTGTACCTAAGCTGCAGAATTTGTCTAGGAACATTCAATTCCTTCATCGTTGTTAAGTATATTTGTAATAGTTTTATTACCTAAAGTATTCCTTGAAGATGTGACTCATTACTCGAAGTCTATTGGACGTATGAGCACACAAGAAAGCTCACAGTAAATCCAACGCTTGACAGTGGCCGAAGGTTGATTGTAACTTCGTAGTGCCTTAACAAACTTAATAACATAGCATGTTACTTATAAATTTGCGCGATGAAAGTATGATTCCATATAAATTAATTTTCATAGTGTTTCAACGAACCCATGTAATGGTCATCCAGGGTTATCCACGCGATGTAATGTGATGTGGGCGACTACCAAAAGACTACGCATCGGTCTACGCACTAGTTTAGTAACACTCTTTCAATAATGTACGTTGCCTTTGGCTCAGATATGGTCCTTACATCTTTCTGAAGGGGTAGTTTATATTTTATTTCATTAATTTCGTACGGGTTCGACAAATTTGTGTCGCAATGTACTAATTTACAGACGGCCTCGTTTCGACCTTGCACCCCCGTCGGCCATGCATATACTCTGCACTTCAATACTAATATTGCTACAGGGTGTATCCGAAAGTTTTATTTTACATTTACACACAACCACAAAATAGTACATAGTGTTTATTCAGATATTTTAATGGCCAATGTTTCAGCCCTATGGCATAGCTAATTTTTGGATAACTCTTTTCTTTCCTTCATAGAGGAGCACCGCTAAGAGTTGAAGGAATGGAGTTGAGCTAAATCTTTAAGAATTGAATGAATCTTTAAGTTAATTTGCAACCTTGTTCAATAAATAATGAAATTTAAGATATATACGACATGTCATAAGCGAATACAATTTATTTTACGTTACATTTATTTCCACGTAACTTATGCCACCAATGTGATCGACATAAGTGCCACTCGCTTTTACAGCAAACATTTTCCAGTCTCTCTTTATTAGTAGAGCCCATAACAACATCTGTTGTACTGCAGGGCCGGCTCGACCGGTGAAATACCACCTCACAAAAGACAGGCGTCAAGTAGAAGTATGGGTTTCTTCTGATAAGTGAGGCGCCGGAAGCCTAATCTGAGTCATTTTCCCCAAGGAAAGGATGAGAGGGGGAAGAGGATAGGGTTGTGGGTGAATAGAGAAAGAAAACATCGTTTTTCTGTTTGCCACCCTGTCCGTTAAAGGTAGGCAACGCATCTGGCTATCGTTTGTCACCTTATAAAAAAGATATTAATCAATAGTTTAAAAACTAAAAAAACCACGCAGAGCTTTTCTTTGTAACTAGATGGCGTTGTTCTCAATTTTCTTTGTATTATAACAATTGCTTGTATTGTAATTTGGTCCTCGATATTTATGCAAAGTCTAAATCTACTTCATGTTTGGAAACCAATTTAAAAGGGTCCGTTACGTGAATACAAGTAAAGGAAGCATAAATATTTTAAAATTGTAATGTCCATTAATAACACATTAATACTGCAGTTTGTGTTACAACGCCTCGGATATAATTTCCTTGGTAAACTATTAGCGAAAGCGAGTGGATGTATTAAGGCATGGGATCAGATATCGAAAATTAAATTGAGTCCATTTACTATATTAGATTTTTTTTTATAAAGTTGTATACACACTAAGCTTGTGAAACTGATTGAAAACTAAAGGTGTCATAAGTCTTGAAGGAACCTGAAATGAACTCGTTGTGGGAACCGATCACATTCTTCTGCCTACCCTTTTCCATGGCGTCGGTTTTACGTCACATTACGAGGATGTTTGTTATTCTTTCACGCTTAAACTACTTAGTGGATTTAAATGAAACCTTACAATAATATAGCTTATACATCAGAATAACACATAGGCTATAATTTATAAAGTTATTGTGTGAATTGTCCAAAATATAACGATAAGTGTCAAGTAAGGAGGTAATTCCGCCATATGCGAGCTATTCTGGTGTGCGCTGCAAAACCGTTAGAGTTACACGTGTATACAGTACAATGGAAATGTTTACCTTAAATAGTCCTACAAAAAGCCCGCGACAGACATATCTATCTTTATGTGTCAGCCATTAGCGACAAAATAGTGAACCATGTATTAATGATAGGGCGGAACTAAGTTTGCCGGCCAGCTAGTATAATATTAAATACCATTGTAGTGTCCGTACAAAATACCGATAATAAAACTAAGTAAGAATGCTCCTAAGTGTTTTTCATTTCCAACACTGGAAATTCCTGTAAAATGATTCCGCGTATAACTACGAATTATAAGTAACACGTGTCGAATTCTTGTTATTATCAAAACATGAGAAATCACCATGGCAACCGAAACTGAAAAAATTTTTAATGAAGAAGGTTGCAAAGGAGCATAGAGTATCCACAGACATCAGCAACAGGCAATTGATTGTACCTTTAATAGACAGAGGAGTAGATAGACTGGAAAAATAATATGTATTTCCTTTCCCTATTCCACACCTCCCCTCCAATAGTCGTTCCCTTCACAATCCTATACCTAATTAGGAGAGGATGGGAAGGGAGAGAGGACTGGAATATGGAGCATCTCACTCGTCAGATGAAACTCAAAATACTTGACGCCTGTCTTCAAGGAGGCCGTGGCATTGATATGACCCCGTCAGTCTTCTATGATTATTTTAATGATCATGTGTACCGGTAGTCAAATACCATCAGGTAAACCGTTTCGTATAAAAGTGTTATTAAGACCGAACTTACAGTGGTAGAGCCCGCAACAATATCTGTGGCATGAATGGGCCGGCTCGACCGGTGAACTACCACGACCTCACAGAAGACAGACGTGAAGTAGAGTATTCTGCATTTCGTCCGATGAGTGAGGTGCCGGAGGCCTAATACTAGTTCTCTCCCCCTTCCTACCCTTTTCTTATAAGGAAAGAATGGAAAGGGTAAGAAAATTTGACGGTATAGGGGATGTATAGGAATTGGAAATAACCATTTTCTGTTTCTCCCCTCCTCTGTCCATTAAAGGCGGGCAACGCATCCGCAACTCATTAGTTAGTTGCAGATGTCTATGGGTAGCGATCACTTGACATCGGGTGAACCGCTTGCTCGTTTGTCACCTAAAATTATATAACTAAACTGAATTAACCTCTGAACACCTCATTGGAACCCCAATAATCCATGTCAATATTGAGGCTTGTAGCTTTGAAAGGTAACACATGAATTGACGATTTGCACGAGTTATTTTTATATAGTGAATAGGAAATGACTTTGTGTCTGTCGGTCGGAAGCAGACAATTTCCCCTACTGTCAGACAAGTCCTAACTTGCTATGTTGGAACCTACTACTTCAGCATTGGTTTATTTACTTACAATATCATTTAACAATTTGAAATCATAATGTTTTATTTTAGAGTTTCGGCTGTACTACGCAGTTGCATAATACGTTGCATTTATCTGTCTTTGGTGAAAAGTCTGGTACGAATGTTTTTTTCTAATAAAACTATTATCGTATATAGATAATTCCAGAATAATTTAGACAAATATCAAATAATACACTTTCAACCCCTGTATCTTTTACACCCCTGGTAGTAACACAAGGGGACGTTGAGGATTTAACCACACACGATCGTCCTGTGATATGTAGTTTTGGCTCAAAAGTGAAATATAAATAGAGTAACATACTTAATGCTATGGGGTACCCATAATGGATTTGTAGATATACTCTAATGGATTTAGAAGAAAAATCAAGACAGGTGTGTCAGGACCAAGTTTGAACTATCCAATTTTTAGAACTCATCTTGAAATACCCGACAACGAAAATACAATATCTGAATTCTCGCATAGTAACTGACTAGATCAGTATAGTCCACGGTGTAGTTTAAGGTAACAAGATCCCGAACAAGGGACGAAGAGCTATGTGGCACCGTGAAGTCGATTAACATTTCAGATTTCGTGTTATAAAGCGATTATAAAGTCGTTTCAACTTTGCGACTTCTATTCCCAATGTCATTCCAACAATGTCCCGGAACGGCACGCGCAAACTAATGGCCAACTACTATAAAATAAATGTATGCTCAAGCTCATTATGTGTGAAAGGAGTGGGCAGAGGTGAAAAGAAATTCATTGAACGAAATAAAGCAACTGGCTAAGCCACATTACCGACACAGCTACTGCTGTACATACCATCCCCTCTCTATCAGCTTCTGATAATGTATAAAGGTGGTATCCCACTTAATAAATACCTTTGTACAATTGGATTATTTCATCCAATTTACTAGCAACACTGATATTTGATCAAATATTTGTACATCACAATGAAATGGCTGCAAATAACATTTCGTGGACATTTGTAATGACGAAACTTTGGTTTGTTTATGAAAGCACTGAATATCTTTATGATACTAGACAGAGATTACAAAAATAAAACTAAACGTCCAGATAAATATACAACATACGTTAGTAGGCAGCAATCGGTTTGCCGGACAACAAGAGAGACAAGGAACAAGAGATGGGAGTATAGGCAGAAACACAGACAAATAAACCTACTTCAGCTCTGGGTTCTGAACGGAATGTACCACACTGTGAAGCCAGCGTATTCATGTACCAACAACTGGTATCTCTTGCTATAAATAACAGGTAAAATATAAAAATAATGAACCGGTACACTCTTTTATTCATTGATACCAATTAATTGGTATAAAAACTCTATTTGATCATCTAATAACCTATCCGTTAAATACCACGAAAAGTTACGAAATACTTCTGGTTAATTATAGAAATAAAAATAATGTTGGTCGAATAAAAAACAGCACCGCCCTTCGCGTCCTCGACGGGGCTCCCCCAAATAGCGTTATCATGAGATCGCATGATCTGTGCCAAGGCTGACCATTGGCTATACGTCGAGGAATTAGGGCTACAGAGCTGAATATTACACGTAATGTTACATGGATGTGGGGCATCGGAAAAGTTTGCCGGTTGTACCGACTTGTATGTGCGTCATGTCGACCACTAAAAAAATTCTAAATCTTAATGTTTTTCTTACAGCAGAACTGCTTGAAAATTTACTTCAATACATTTCAGTGCAAATAATTAAACACCTATTTGGGGATATTTGAAAATTGGATGAAATTATGTATGGAGTAAACGGCACGGATGTGAAAGGGACACAGCTAGTTTAAGCGCAATCAATTTACCTGTCATGCTTGTGTATTGGAAAAAACAACAAACATTGTGGATCAATACACAATGTTTGTTGCGAAACTTCAAAAGATGATAACTGAATAGATTTATTAGACTTTTAAGGACAAAGAGGCAAACGGGGCGCGTCTCCTGAGGCCTGAGTCGGTAAGAACGGAATGCGCTCTTTTCTTGTACGAATGAGCTGAATTGCTGTCGTATTTTGCATGAAAAACGAACGTTAAATGTCAACTATCAGAATCATGTCGACAGAATACGATGTTCAATAGACCTCATTTGCTATTTGATCAGGACTTTATGTTACATAATATGTAGATAATTCAATCAGAAGTGGGGTTGCCGAGCTGAATCTCGAGCGAACTCTATACGTAAATACGAAATTAGGATGAATTGGGTAACTCACCGTTGTCGATTCTAAGGCTCGACGTTTGTGTGTACGTCGCTTTGGCTCCAGATTTAGCCCGGCAGTCCGGCACAATCAATGCACTCAAAACAAATAAGCTTATTTTTCAATGAATCTCATTGAACCAAAGCCTCATATAAAATCCTTCCGCATCCCACGCCGAAGTCTTACTCGAGTGAAACAAATTCCTGTATAATTCAAAACACAATGAACTGAGAATGTGCTGCAAATAAATAGGGCACGTGCAGAATGTGCTACAAATAAATAGGGCACGTGCAGAATGTGCTACAAATAAATAGGGCACGTGCAGAATGTGCTGCAAATAAATAGGGCACGTGCAGAATGTGCTACAAATAAATAGGGCACGTGCAGAATGGACGACTTCGGGCCGCGGGGAAATAAATACTTTCACATTAGTTGTAATTAACTACAAGGAGTAACGCAGGCGGCCGTAATAAAACGTTGTGTAGGAATGCTTCGGTTAGGCTGCGGCCAGACTGTAACCGGAGCTGATTTTTTTTTTCTGTGCTGTTATTTTAATTTAATTAGTTCACGAATGTTTGAAAGATTGACAAGAGAGATTTGTGGGTGGTAGACTAATTGGTAACGTCCAGATTGTTACATATTAAGATTGCAGTGCTCAACCGATCGTCAGTTTGCGTCCAGACCAACAAACTGAGCGGTACGATCTCGTACACAAAATGGACGCGTCTAGATCGTCCTAGACGTTTTAGGAGCAGAATTCGTAGATATTACGTACACCCGATCGTTTTCCCATCATTGCCCTATTCCCACGCACTTGAGGTCAGCACAGTTAATTGTAGTCCATACTATATAGGTTTTGGCTACAGTTTTTACGGCCCGCCGCCTGCTTTCGGTCGCTTTTTGATGATAATACAGAAAATCGTACGGTCCGTCGACCGACGGCACCCATTCCGCACGCGCGATCCCCGGTCCTCTAACGCAGTGCGTAATATACGTGTGTGTACAGTCAATCCAGCACTGTGACGATTTATCAATTTAAATATAAACGTCAAGATGACTGACGTATGCAGCGACGTTGAGTTAAATCAGGCGGTATGCATGCATGCATGCATACTGCCTAATTTAACCAAAGAGCATGTATGCGTACATACATGAATAATTGAAGTAGAAGTGAGAGATGTGCCAGGTCCGGATCAAAAATCGTAATCTCTACCTCTATCTATACCTCTGGATTGAGGGCGCGATGATTTTTGTTACTTATTTATTTTTGTTGAACGAAGATTTTAAGTCAATCAACTTAATCCCATCGAAAGTGACAAGGATGTTGCTGTCAACACCACACTCGTCAAGCAAAACCCTTGTTAGACAAGGGATTGTAATCTTTTTCAATTCCAATTAGATTAAACATTAAACAAGATTTATCCACAGAATAATAATAATGTACCATAGTTGTTTTCGTTATTTGCGTGTATTCAAAAGTCCATAGTCAATCCTGGTACCAGAGACAATATCCAAATTATGATAAAAGTCATGTTGACGCTACTGTCAGAGAATATTTTTGACAGTTGACACATTCAAGAACGAGACGCCGGAGTGAACACTTAGCTTTGTGAATATATATTATTATTGTGTGAATTGTTGGTGATTTCGTATTGCATAAATATTATAAATGTAATAATTAAATTCTCTATTTATTATTATTGTCTGGTTGGTTTTGGATGGTTGAATTGTCTAAAATTTATTCATAAAATATATTATTACGCATCAATTATAACTCATTTAAAAAAATAAGCCTGTATTTAGTTCTCTGTCAACACAAATTTTAAACATACTCAGCTAGTGTGTGTTTAACTTAGAAATATTTTAACTGACTTTATCGCTGACATTCGCACCCCACCCTACTTCATAACTTTACATTTTTTATTTAGGTTATGTGTCGCAAGCAATTACGAGTGGATTTATGAAGGAAATCTCTCACAACAATTGACGTTGCCGACCCATTCTATGATCCGTTGTCATCAATTCACAATGGGTGCTAGGTTACATGGATACCCATTGAGAAAATCGCTCATTGATTAATAAATAGCGAAGGAATATGATTAATAACCTATACAACATCTTCTCAACATCAGTACTTCAACAGCCATACCTCAATGCAAACGCATTTGCCGCTTACAGGTATAATTTTACCCTTCTCTCGTATTCTATATTACGTTAACTCCGATTATTACCAATTATTTTCAACTGAGAAGGTGGCGAGCAAGCGTATCACTTGATGTTAAGTGAACGCTGCCCATAGACATCCGCAACAAGCAAAGGTGTTGCAGATGCGTTGTCTACCTTTAATGGACAGAGGAGGGCGTAGACAGGAAAAAGGATATTTCCTTCCTCCCGTTAACCCCCTCCCCGTCCAATCCTCTTCCCGCTCCCATCCCATCCTTATGAGGAAAGGGTGGGATGGGGAAGAGGACTGAAATTAGGCATCCGGCACCTCACTCGTCAGACGAAACGCAGAGTGTTTCACGCCTGTTTTCTGTGAGATCGTGGTATTTCCCCGGTCGAGTCAGTCCATTCGAGCAACAGATGTTGCGGGCTCTACCACTGTTAACTTTGTTGTTTATTTTGACACGTCAAATTCCTTCAATTTGTTTAACATATTAATTTATATTTTAAAACTACAAAAAACATAAATTCCTGTAATTTATCCGATCGCCACATTTTTCCCTTATCTACACAGAATTCAATTAAACCTGCGATAAACTATCAAATTCAACTTACCGAAGTCACTCACTTTTTGAAGTGACAACTTCTTAAGGCGAGTTAAACGGTATTTGGCAGTCGTAAGTATTATAGGTTCGTGTTAACAACATGCGACAGCGACAAGAATCAGCAACATGCTTATTTAAATTTGGCACAATTTAAATGAACTTTTTTCATTTATTTTTCTTGTAAACAGTTTTGAATTTTATTGTTAAGTCACAAGGGTTTATTTTTGTTAATTATCTATTTTGTTTTTTAATTCTAGTAGTTTGTTAAAACTCAAACAGGACACGTATCCGAAATCCCATAATTAAAACTTGCGGCGGTGTGCACTAAAATACTCGGCAGTGTCCTTAAATATTTATATATGAAATATTTCTTTGCCCACAGATAAACTAAGCAGAAAAAAATGTAAAGATGGCGCTAAAACTGAAATACAAAGACGAGCACGGCATCCTGCGCATCGACATGAGCCCAACATCGAGCCCGGTCCGGACCGGACCGAAAATAAAGACCGAAGACGAACTAAAAGACCCGAAGTTCGACACTATCAACAATCGCTTCGGTAAATACGATCTGTTCGGCGGCAAGTACGATGGTGGGGAGACGCAATCGCTATTCAGAAGTAGGTACAACAGCATCGAGGAGGAACTAGCCAACACGCCGTACGCGTTTTCCGATCGCTCGCTGCGCCTCGCAGATCTAGACATCACTATCAAGTCTACATCGCCCTCCAAAGACATTGAAGACAATCGATACTTCAATCGAGACATCACACTCGATTACAACCTATTCGGACCGCAAATCGATTTGAAAACATCGATTAAAACTGACCAAGACGATACTCCCGCGTTCACAGTAACACAGTTAATCCACGCACAGGATCGATATTTCGATCTCTCGTCGCGACAGAGTCCGGCTAAGAATAGAGTGCGTACTATAGCGGATAGTTTCGAAGTGCGCAGTGCTCCCGGTTCCGGAAAGCGGGTGGACAGGGGAACGAAAAGTGATACAGTTAACAATGATGCGTTTAAAGTGTTGTCGATTGATCCTGTGATATCCCAGTCGCCGCCAGCCAGCTTGCCGTAAGTGTTTTTTTTTTTAATAAAACCTTTTTAATACTATACTGTCAGAAGTAGGTTTAGTATCAACCATTATAACTTCAAATGAATGTTATCTGTTGAATATTTTTACGGAATAATATAAATAGTATTTTAGGTTATGTTAGTAAAAATAAATTTTATTACGATAAATTTAATAATTAAGCGTTCAGACAGAAATGTAAAATGTTCCAACAATTTTAACTATTAACAAAAAACACCAACATAAAAAAACGATATTCAAAAACACAGAAAAAAATATATAAAAAACAAGGATAAATAAAGGAAAAATTGATAACCACCTGTAAGTCGGTTAAAAAGATTGTGTAAAGATCCGAAGCTTTTGAGTAAATTATTTTAACTAGAAGTTTCTAAACAAACTGTTAGATAAATGCAATACGGGGTAGTTCCTGGCTGTGTGTTTAAAGTCACTTTTTATGTGAGAAAGTGGCAAACGAGCAAACGGGTCACCTGATGTTAAGTGAACGCTGCCCATAGACATCCGCAACTAGCAAATGTGTTGCAGATGCGTTGCCTACCTTTAATGGACAGAGGGTATAGACAGGAAAGAGGATATTTCCTTTTCCCCGTTAACCCCCGTCCAATCCTCTTCCCTTTCCCATCCTATCCTTATTAGGAAAGGCTGGGAAGGGGAAGAGGACTGAAATTATGACTTCGGCACCTCACTCATCAGGTGAAACGCAGAGTACTTCTACTTGACGCCTGTTTTCTGTGAGGTCGCGGTGTTTCACCGGCCAATTCGTGCAACAGATGTTGTTGTTGCGGGCTCTACTGTTAAAACTTTATTTATTACTTCTACTCTCAAGCCGAGCCTGGCTTTTTCCTTCGTTGTTTTGTTCTATTGTACCAATAATACACAGCACTAAGGTGTAACATTGTAACCACGATCTGAACAATCGACCCGAGGCCGCATTACAACATCTTACAAAACGCCTAATTTCTTGTAACGTTACTAAATCATATTTTAAATATACACACTAAGGTATTACAAATTGTTTGTACAATTAAATCACTTTGTAATGGCTTACTACACAAATACACATTAAAAAAAATAACTAAACATTTATTTGACGAAAGTGAGTCCAAGGAGAACTTACTTCGATCAGATTAGTGACTTACTAAAGAAGGGAGATATTAGGAGTAGCCTGTATGCGAAGATGTACCGTTCTGCCCTATATATTAATAGATAATAGGTTCACTATTTTGGCGATAATGGCTGACACATAAAAGATACATATATGCCGTCGCGGGCTTTTTGTAGGACTATTTAAGGTAAGCATTTCCATTATACATTATACACGTGTAACTCTAACGGTTTTTGCAGCGCGCACCAGAATAGCTCGCATATGGCGGAATTACCTCCTTACTTGACACTTATCGTTAAATTTTGGACAATTCATACAATATCTTTATAAATTAGAGCCTATAAGTTATTCTGATGTATAAGCTATATTATTGTAAAGTTTCATTAAAATACATGCAGTAGTTTTTGAGTGAGAGTAACAAACATCCATACATACAAACTTTCGCATTTATAATATTAGTAGAATAACATCGTTTAATTTTTGTAGAAACTAATTTTAGTGTTACAAAAGGACCACGTAATGACTTCCTGATGAGTGTTTCGTCCCTACACTGTACATACGAAACATCAATCACTGGCCGTGCGTGTGTCAGCAGGGAGGAAGTATCGATGGAAAACTTAAAATAGTTTTTTTTATGTTATACTTTCTTGGAAATGATGTCGTTTACGTACTCTGAAGCGCGAAGAAAGAAACAGACGAATTATAAGGAAAATAAATGAGAAAAAAAATTACGATACTATCTGTTTTTTTATTGTAAATCTTAAGTTCGTAATTTGACGATTTGAAGTCTTTCGATTCACAATTTCGTTCGTTTTATGATATCTCTAGTAGGATTATAAACTAGCGATGCTTACAATTTTACGGTGACTCAGTTTTTGTATGTTTCAGTAGAACCCGGGCTTAGATTTAAATTTGAACGTTGCAGATGTCGCTGCTATCGAGTTAGAAGCTTACCAGCTAGACAATTGTGACAAATGACGTCTTGTTGACGTCACTATGTTACAGTTAAATCCGAATGTTAACAAATAAACGATGCGTTTCGTAACAATAATGTTATTGTGTTACGTAACGTTACAATTGCAATTACCTCAGAAGTCCCGTCGCCGATGAATTAATCATGAGGGTACAATGAATCGTGTTACAACACATCTGTGACGATACGTCTGCCGTCTGCCACTGATGTTACAACAGGGGCAGAGTCTACTGTAGAGGTTGTTACACGCGTCTACTAAACCGCAGAAGTAAACCCTGAGAGAATATAGACGAAAAGAAGATTTAGTTATACATACTTCTGCGTTTCGTCTGTTTTTACAGTAGAATGTGGCAAACTAGCAACATTGTCATCCGCAATAAGCAAATGAGTCGCAGATGCGAGAATCTTTGGACAGAGAAGGGGAGAGACGGGAAAAAGATATTTTATTTTCCTGTTCATCCCCTCTCCAATCCTCTTGTCCTTCCCATCCTATACTTATAAGGAAGAGATAGGAAAAGAAGCATACTTCTACATGACGTCTTCTGTGAGTTCGTGGTATTTCACCGGTCAGCCAATTCGTGCAACAGATGTTGTTGTTGTGAAGTGAAAGTTTCAGCTTAAGCCAGTTGGGGTATAGTTTTATATCTTATAGCTTATGCAGCTGAGCATTTAGCCACGGTTGTTATTCGCTTTTTGTGCTACGTATTTATACATATACAAAATATTGTTTTTGTCTTAATTTTCTGTAAGCAGGATTACAAATGTATACATAATTTAACAACGGACATTCGTAATGTAATTTAGCGAAGTCATTTCCTATTTCGCCGAATTATTGGGGTTTTTCCTGAAACGTAACTTGAATAGATGTTTACACGAAAAGAGTTTGAAAAGGTCCTTCATAAGTCTTCCATTCTGGATTGATTTTATCTATTTCCATTATATTGCGGGCCCAAAAATCATCTATCATAGACAGTTGTAGATTAAAAATGTTAGTATTTAGGGTTGTCACAAGGTAACCTTTACTAGTCTTTTAAATGGCACGATCATTGTGAACAAAATACTACAGTGCCATTTAAAAGTGGTAGAGCCCGCAACATCTGTTGCACGAGTGGGCTCGACCGGTGAAATGCCATGACCTCGCAGGAGACAGGAGTGAAGTACTATTCTTTCTTTTGTCTGATGAGGTGTGGGATGCCCAATCTTCCTCTTCACTTTTCCATCCTTTTCGAATAAATATGGCATAGGAAGGGCAGACATTTTCTTGTTGCGGATATCTCAAACCCTTTATATCGAATCCTTACATCCAATGGAAACCGTACGAAAATTTGTTTAGTAGATTCTGAATAAACATTAGTCTAAGATTATGTCATTTGCTATACAATACAGTTAGTTAGATCGTGTAAAAAGGTGAACAACTTCCACCAATGTTAACAACATAAATAATTTTCTTTCATTCGATGATGTCACAAGGCCTTATTACAATGCGTTAAAGTTCAATTTCTAAAAGCTTACATACATGTTGGGTCGTAGGCGGGTACCCTTGTATGGTCCGGCTCGATATAAAAGCCTCTAAAGGTTTAACATTAATAATACAACTGCTCAAATAGGATTTGGGATAGAAACAACTTCGAAATAAACAAAACTTTGTAAAAGTGACACGTGATTCATACATGCACAAATATGACTTGCCTTTATTTGGAAGGAGTTTGGGTTGCATTTACGTTGGCAGCTTTAGCAGGCGGAATTCGCTATCAAGATTATTCCTTGTAAAGAAAGCCCTTGGTTCTATTGGAGTACGAATAATAGTAAATTACGATCGCAGTTGTAAGTTGATTAATAAAGTAAAATAGTTCGAATCGTTCAAGAACGAAACGGAAAAATCGTTTTGCACCCCAGCGCCACTCGACAAACATGTTAAATGCAACTCCATATTAAATTTTACCGCATCTCTTTAACGAATTGTAATTTAAATGTCAAATACAATATTGCAGACGGTAAAACTGAAATGGATTCGTTCAACATAACTTCTTGACTATGTAAAAATATTATAATTCGAACAAATAATAGATTTCGCGTTCGGTCGCGTTACGTGCTTCTACGATGTGACATTGGCCTCTCGGTGATTCTCAAAGTTTCCAACTTTTGTAAAATCGTTATTAGCGGCGTCGCAACATTAACTATATGAAACAATCTGTAATAGGTGTCTACAATATCGTCAAAGAGAAACTCTCATGGTTCGTGCGCAGAAACTTTGCCGATGACTTCCCTACACGTCGCCTCCCCCTCCCCAATACTCCCCTCGCGTTTTTGCGTGACGTAGTCTTTCAGTTAGAGTTGATTGTTCTACACTGCAGGTCCTCTACAAGCCTTGGAATAATATATTTGGATAGTTTACTCAATTCATTAATTTTTAGTTACGGAGTTTCAGTTTACGATGTAGGTGTGGCGGTGACATATTTGCACCACCACTGCGCATGACGAAAATCATAGAGTTAAGACAATGACAGAAGGTGACATATATACACTTCACTGATAGTCGTCGACTAGTTGTTTTACATGCCAACTAGTCGACGACTATCAGTGAAGTGTATATATGTCACCTTCTGTCATTGTCTTAACTCTATGATTTTCGTCATGCGCAGTGGTGGTGCAAATATGTCACCGCCACATATGTATGACAGCTTATTCACTATCTTAAAGAATTGAATAGAGGGCAGTGATATTTGAAGATATTTGAGTAAATTAATGGTTCCGGACATACATAGATTAATTCCTTTTAAAAATTTAGTTTACACTATTTGCTTGGTCAGTAAAAACTTCTGCAAAATAATGGTTTGTAATGGTATCGATAGGAAACGAATTATATGACCTTAGTGCAACGCTCTTATTACGTCAAGCAATGTTTGAGCACCGCTGTTTACTAATTGTCCCACTTGCATTAATTAAGGAGCAATAAGGGAGGAATTGTGTTACATTTTTAGCAAGGACTGCAGGTAATCTGACGCAGGATATGCATTCTAACAAATGAATTACCAAGGCTATAAAATCGGAATAGGCTTAAGAGATCAGGTTAATTGGTTATACGCGTCCTGTCTTAAATGTCCGTCTAGTGTAATTCGAAATATCTTTCTGACAGACCTTAAAATAACTTCACCATAGACAAACATGAAAACCTCTTTTCTTATCGGCCCAGAGAATCCGAGACGATCGACGGAAATCATTATTGAAACCATAGACCATGAAGTTTTTTTATTTTGTTATCAAAACTATAAACCACAGACTATGCCCAATGCTGCAAGACCTTGCCAAGGTCGTTGGCATTGTACCGTTGACGTTTTTTTTTCAACCTTGCTGAAGTGACAAAAACACTCCTAAGGTTAGACATTGTGTACTGCATCTTTTGTTTTGAATGGTCATCTTTTTAATACAGTCTGTGGTTAGAATGTAGGTTTTGTGACTACGATTGAATTCGTCCAAATCATGATAAACCCGTTTTTTTTCTTCAGCGTTTGCAATGTTAAAAAAGTTCTACCGCATTTTAATATTTAAAATATTAATCGAGATAGGAAATAGTTTTTATTAGTGCCAAAGTTTTATTAACAGCCGTTCGAGCAAAGATTTATTTAGTAACTAATTCAAGATTGTAGGGAAAGGGGAACAAAATGGCGCTCGCTTGTCAACGAGCGATTATCACTTAACGATTTTAAAGGGAATATAAATAAATTAAACAATAAGCACACAAGACCTTAGTCTAGAGGGGTAGGTAGATTATGGATTTCCATTTGACGCGATCCTGGCACACCTCACTCGCACACATACTTATATCATTAGTGGATATATTACACATAAAATAATATTTATGTAAATAATATAGATTAAAAAAAACAAATCTCACAATAAGCCTGGGCTTGTGATTCTTCAGTCAGTGGCAAAGTTTTCGTCACTCGGCGCTATTTACTTGGGCAATTGTTGCTTAATGCATGCATTGTGTTCAGCGTTCGTATTGACGCAACTTATTTCATAGACTACTTTATAAATTAAAATGATATCACCTAATAACGAACACTCCAAAGTCCTTGAGGCAAAAGGAGCTAGCTCATCGACCTCTAACTTAAGCTAATTAACAATCTATGTATAAAAAGCGATGTGTGTATGTATGTTCCCTATAGACTCTGAAATAGCTAAACTGATTTCAATGAAATTCTCAGGGAACGTTCAGATTGGCCTAACGGGTGACCCCGTCAAGTTTGGTCATGATCGGATCAATGTAATTAGCGCTACGCGAATCCCAGGCAGGTAACACTAGTAATTTATAAAATAGCGATACGCCGTTGCTTCGCAATGGAGGGTATCTATACAAACTTATCCCCTATGACAGTCAGTAAGTTTCTTTAATCCGATACTTGGTGAACGGACATTAAACAAAAATATAGATTTTCATTTTGACCGCCATCTGTAATCGCGACGGACGACGCGCGGAAACCAGATAACTGATATACTACATATACTACTTTTCTTTCGTAAATACATGTTCATGCACACAAATGTCAGTCCTGGGTGTGAATCGATCCCACAACCTGCGGCGTGAAAAGCAAGTGTCTTACAAACCCCGTGAAACGTCAAACCATATGGGATGTGTAGCTGGAAAGAGTGAGAGAGTTATACAAAGTGGCTATGTTACTTAATACCTATCAACCCGGAATCGATCCTAATTCCCCAGATACCGAAGACAAACCTACTAACCTTTGACAACATAAATACAAGCTTGTTGTTCACAGAATGTGCAAATCCCTACTAATGTTATACATGTGAATGTAAGTTTGTTTGTTACGCTTTCACGCGAAAACTACTCAACCGATCATCATGAAACTTTGCACACATATTCCTGGAGGTATTAGAAGTAACATAGACCTATAGACTCCGAAACGGCTGGACTGATTTCGCAGTTTGACACATTCGTGTATTTGGTAGCGATTGAAACAACATATTTAGTGGTACCCGGGCGACGCCGGGGCGGGTCACTAGTACATAATATGTCATGAATATTTTGCTAATAAAATTAACATACAGTCGCAGAGGTTAATAAGGAAGGTCATTATGTTGATTAAGATTTTACGACAAGAAGTATGTTAAACATATAATTAATGTGCAATTCGCTATCACACCCTCGTCTAGTAGACCAGGTCGACAGTTATCATGTTTCAATCTACGTCTTTCTCCAGCCTTAAAGGTGACCTACATTACATCTTAACATGCCTTACTTCCTGGCATTTGTTTAATCTGTTTGCAAAATGTCTCATCTTCCTTCCATGTATCCACTTAATGTGGGATTTTAGTCATTTCAGTCTCTTAATCATGACATCTTTCACTCAATCCATACATTTAATATCCTTTTAGGGCTTCGGATATATGCGAGACAGTTTATTTAGCCCGCCGATATTCGAGGTAGGAACATTGTCTAGGCGATTCCGTCATAATTTTCGTCTGATGAGTGAGGCTCAATGTCAGTCGTCTTCCCCTTCCTATCGATTGCTATAAATAATAATAATAAAGTCTTTTATCAGGTGGAAACAAGAGCCGTGCATTTAATAGCTGGGTCGTGCCTATCTTAACCTACTCTTTTGGCGTACTGAGGTGGTCTCAAACAGAACTGGATGCCTTGGACAGAAAAGTTCGTCGATTGCTAACAGCATATCGCATGCATCATCCGCGTTCGTCTGTAATGAGGTTGTACATCCCACGGAAATGTGGGGGTCGTGGCTTTTTAAATGTTAAAAACCTACAAAACCGTGAGGTGTGTAATCTCAGGGAATACTTCCTTAAGATGAACGTGGAGATGTATAGGGATGTTGTAGCAGTAGACAAAGGACTCACGCCGCTTTCCTTGGCTACCACGAATTGGCGTAGGCTGCAGGTACTTAGTGTCTCAGACCGCATTAGTGTATGGAAGGGTAAGGAGCTACACGGTAGGTTCTATCGCGCCCTGACAGGGCCTGATGTGGACCAATTATCCTCCGTGGCTTGGCTACGCTTCAGTAACCTTTTTGGGGAAACTGAAGGTTTTGTCTTTGCAATTATGGACGAAGTCATCATAACGAACAACTACCGGAGGCATATTATAAAGGACGGGACGATTGACATTTGTCGGGCATGTCGTCGTCCCGGGGAATCTATTAGACATATTGTCTCCGGCTGTTCTCGTCTTGCGGACGGTGCATACTTGCATAGACATAACCAAGTAGCCAAGATCATCCATCAGCAACTTGCCCTTAAATATGCCCTTGTGGATACTGAGGTACCGTACTACCAATACCAGCCATCGCCAGTCCTGGAAAATAGTCATATCACGCTCTACTGGGATCGATCTATTATCACAGACAGGAATATTGTTGCCAATAGACCTGATATTGTGATAATAGACCGATCTGAGAGTCGTGTAATGTTGGTCGATATCACTATCCCGCATGACGAAAATCTCGTGAAAGCTAAGAAAAAAAAGTTGATGAAGTACCTAGACTTGGCTCACGAGATTACCGCCATGTGGGGTATGAAATCGACTCGACGAGAAATCGAATCGAAGAGCTTCGACCAACATCTTAAGAAGCTCTCGCTAGACGGTTGGGTTAAGGGTTTGATACAAAAAGCGGTAATTTTAGAGTCTGCCCGCATTGTGAGAAAGTTCCTCTCTCTGTAACCCTGACCACTGGTTGCTTGAAATAAAAGGACTCCGCAGCCGGTGGAACACTATTTTTATATAATATATTTTAGAATGTCTGTTGTTTTGGTAGATTTTTTAAGGTATATTATAAAAAAATATGTTTTAAATATAAATAAATGTCATAATAATAATAATAATATCCTAGGACATATTCACACTCGGCCATCTGATCCCAAACTAAGCAGAGCTTGTGCTATGGCAACCAGATAACTGATGTACTACATATACTACTTTTCTTTTGTAAATACATACTTAAATAGATAATTACACCCAGACTCAGGACAAACAGACATGTTCATGCACACAAATGTCTGTCCTGGTGGGAATCGAACCCACGACCTGCGGCGTGAAAAGCATGTATCTTACAAGCCACGCCAACCGGCCCGACTGGATACCGACTTATAAAGGATAGGATGGGAAGTAGATTGGACGTGGAAGGGTATGTATAGGAGAAGGAAATATCCTTTTTCCTATCAACGTTGGTAGACAACTCTGCGACTCAATTACTTGCGGATGTCTATGGGTAGTGCTCACTTAACATCAGGTGAGCTCAAACTGTGATCTCAAAGAAAGTGTACATGAGAGTGGGAGATTATATACACTGGTTTTTCCCTTGCTAGTTTCTTTTTTCGTCAGATTAATTTTAATATAAATTAATTATTAAACGATCAAGACGCATCTAAAATATTTTTTATTACACTTACACTCGAAATAAAGTTTTATGTAAGCGGCCACATAAGAAGAACCAAATCTCTCATCTCATCGTTTTACAGCATCATAATTGTCTGCAGGTAATTAAATGTTTGTTTTTTTTTTAATTAAGAAACATTTCGCGAAGTCGAAAGCGGGTCATCACAACACATCGTGGTTTTTATTTCCAATTAATAAAATTTATAACGAATTCAAACTGTATTTTATCTAATTTATGATTA
Organism: Papilio elwesi; assembly: GCA_029849275.1. Lineage (NCBI taxonomy): Eukaryota > Metazoa > Arthropoda > Insecta > Lepidoptera > Papilionidae > Papilio > Papilio elwesi. The sequence continues at coordinate 6,109,555 of CM056713.1, forward strand.
TATGCTACAGTTTAAACGCGATAAATTATTTAAATTACCAACCAAACGTCCGTATTTCCATACATAAATTTAAGGATAATCTTTTGGCCAACCTTTCTTGTGATTTGCCACTATTCGCCTTGTATGTATCTACTGGTACGCCAGGCTTGAGGTAGCTGAGTCCGGAAAGCGAAAGATATTTAGTTATTTATAAAGAGATAAATGGAAATTAGAAAAAGACACACAGTATCTAAACAATAACATTCAAAATTGAATACACGAAGAAATCGTCTAACGCGACTAAAGAAGTTCGACGAAACTGTTTCAAATTTAAATAAACATCTTAAGCAGTTATAACTTCAGAAATGGGATACACCAAGTTATAACTTCAGAAATGGGACACACCAAGTTATAACTTCAGAAATGGGAGACACCAAGTTATAACTTCAGAAATGGGATACACCAAGTTATAACTTCAGAAATGGGATACACCAAGTTATAACTTCAGAAATGGGATACACCAAGTTATAACTTCAGAAATGGGATACACCAAGTTATTACTTCAGAAATGGGATACACCAAGTTATTACTTCAGAAATGGGATACACCAAGTTATTACTTCAGAAATGGGATACACCAAGTTATTACTTCAGAAATGGGATACACCAAGTTATTACTCTACATACGATAGACGCATACGATGTGATAACATGTGTTTATATCAAGTATATGGTTTGTCGTTGCCCACACAATACCTCTGTATTAGAAAACTACTTGTAATTACTGCAATCAAGGACTGTGGGACGCCAATCAACACAAGACGAGCCTTGCGTTCCGTAATTGCATCTTCTCATGCGATGTTCTGACAATTGACGTCAGTGATGTACCGCTTGCTACTCAGTTTATAATTATAATAAAGATTCATTTGCTTCATATTGATTCATAAAATTAGTAACATTACTTAAAAGTATGTTAGTAAAGGACACAGTAACACAAAAGAAAACAAACTTGTTCTGATAAATGTATTGCACTAACAGACACAGTTGGTCGAAGCGTCAGAAAAAGCTACCCTTTTAGGTCTGGTTCCACCCTCTGTCGCCCCTTAACCGTTTGCCCTCTTCTATAAAATATACAATTATATTAAATAAGCCCAGTAGTAGCTCACAATTTTATTTATCTATTATATATTCCACCTAATATTATATATGACAATGCAAGTTTGTTACGCTTTAACTTCTTATCGAACTATCAGCATGAAATTTTGCACACATGTTCATAATTACAATAAAATAAGAAACTTCCCACGAAAAAGGAACATACAACCTAAAAGTATAGGTTGCCAAGTTACAAAAATTTCCAGCGAGGAAGACAAGACACGATCAGGGAAGCCGCTGTCAACAGATAGGTTTATACAAGCATTTGTTGTTCAGAATAGAACCGTGCCACCATGATAAATAATCCATGCACTCGATCCACTGAGTAAACGTTAATAGATTACAAAAGCATTCATTGTGAATCATTCACGACAGTCGATCATCTGTCTGTGTGAAGGTTTATACAATACTATAAACGTTTTAATATTAGGAAATTATATTTAATTACAAAATCTTTACATCTGTTAAAAGAATCTTCTGTTAAATTGCGTTACAGTACCTTATAATATTTCATCACTGTTTTTTGTATTGCGGGTTAGTCTTCAAATGCTACTGACTTCTGGTGGGAAGACAAAACCATGTGAGATAGTGGTCTCATATTTTGGTTTAAAATCTAGAAAACCAAAATAGGCTACTGGCGTACCTAGAGCACCCACCCCTAACGATAGTGACAGCCCTTTCAAATCGGATAGTGCGTAAAGATTGGCGTCTTCGAATCCACTTGGATTCTTTAGTGATGTCGAATAGGGATCCTTACTTTCCTGTACAACTCTTGGAAACCAAACTGATTGTAAGGTACCTTACACAAATAATTGTATGTATGAAAAGTTCCACATTAACCAACTTTGTTTCAATCAAGCTCTCTCCAGCTTTTATCACCGTTCGCTCAAATTCTTCGTAGAAGTCTTCTAGCTTGGGAACCCATGCGCCGTCCTGTATATTGACGTCATTCTAAAAAAAAATAGCCTTGTCAATACGTTCTAAAGTGTCTAATGCACTTTAGAAATTCTAACACCAATTTTTCGGTTTATTTCGAAGATAGAATCCGAGCATTGCTATCATGATAATTTCTTTGCACTTTGGTTGCAAGTGTATAATTATCGCTGATTATAAATTATCTAAATCTGTTTACCCAAATTACATAAGCCGCGAAGCTACAAAGTGTTGTGTAAACACACGAGATCGGTGCGCGATTTCAAGGCTCCCATCGTGTCACTTCCTGCGCCCTCTCGGCGCACTGACGGTATCAGATATGGATAACACAAGTATCGTGTGAATGAACCGAGAGAGCTTATTGTTTCTGCTGATATCGCTTACATCAGAATGACTTGGCTATTTGCACAACATAATGTGTAGACAGACAGCACTATTTTTTACATTAAGCTTTGTAAAGACCTTTAACGTCTATTTGGCTGGTTTGTTGAATTAGAGGCAATCTATACTATGCTATTGTAAATGCAAAAAATGTATGTATGGATGTTTGATGATGAAATTTGGCACAGATAGATTACAGTCTAGAATAGACTACTTTCATCCCGGAAAAATGTTCCCGTGGGATACATTTATTTTGTTTTTTACAAGTGTATATCTACGTATATAAAAGGCGATGTATGTATGTATGTTCCCTATAGATTCCGGAGCCCGGGTGAAGCCGGGGCTGATGACTAGTGTCTAATTATAATTCACTTTCATATTGTTCGAGCCCACATGAGGAGTCATTAGTACATCTTGCGTTACCTTCCGATCCCTCCTACACCAACCATTGTTCTTAGGGAACAGAGATGTTGCAATCTCTGCAAGCGTGAGCGTACGATCGTTATCTCGCATATTACAGATTTGCATGCGTTTTGTTCCAGTGCTTCCTATTTCGTAATTTTCTAATCGTTTACACGTTCCGTTTATTTTGTAGGTTAATTTATGACAAATGTCAACGCGATTCGTAGCAGTGCCATCTAGTTTTCATTTTGTTTATTATAATGTAATGACATCTTAATTTTTTTCCTTATCCATACATATCTATGCAAAGACAATCATAGGTTACGGATATCTATCTATCTTTTTCTATTATATATCTACATAAAAATGGACGTGTATGAATGAAATATAGCGACACTGTTTAGCCAAAACATCACTGAGCGATTGCGACTTTGTATCGTAGAAAGTGGCAAACTAGCAAGCAAATGTGTTCCAGATGCGTTGCCTACCTTTAAAGGGCAGAGGAATAGACAGGAAAAAGTATATTTCCCCAATAACCCCCTCCCCACCCAATCCTCATTCCGTTCCCATCCTATCCTTATGAAGAAAGGGTGGGAAGGGGAAAAGGACTGAAATTAGCCCACTATCTCCTCACTCATCAGACGAAACGCAGAGTACTTCTACTTCACGCCTATTTTCTGTGAGGTCGTGGTTTTTCACCGCTCGAGCCTGCCAATTCGTGCATCAGATGTTGTTGTTGCGGACTCTACCACTGTTAAAAGCTGTGTTTAGGAGTGTGGATGTTTGTAGTCTCAACGTATATGTCACTATGGTGTTTGCATGTGGATGATTGTAGGGTGGTAAAAGATATGAGGCTTGAAAATGTATTTTTCGATAGTATTTCATCACAATTTGTACGATTGGAAAAAAAACAGTGGTATTAACATGAAAGTACCATCACAGAATGTGGATAAGTAAAATTGCAATATCAAATTCTTTTATCACTAGAAATCTCAACCACGAGTCCACTTTCCTGCTTACTTTTCACAATTTCACTTTTGATAATTCAATTAACTTTATTACAGCCTTTCAATGCGTTTACATGAGCGAGTTATCCCGCAGCCATATAATTCTATGGCTTGTGGTGAATCTGTTTAATGAGGGGACAATTTTCTGCATCCTGTCGGAGAAACACGATTTCCTTAGTTAAGCGGACTGTACTTTCGTTTGATCTTGTATGTAATTTAAAATAATAAAGTTATCGGCAGCTTCTTGTTGGATACGTCAAGGTCTTCCCTGTTTTTTTCTCATTTCCTTTCATTTCAGTAGTTGAAGTTGTTTGTATGGGTTTGGATTTATTTCATAAAAGAACAGCACATACTGTCTACTACTGTCTATAGTAATATTCCTGACCGTTATTCCACACCAAGCCACTTCTGAACGTATGTTTCCATAGTCTACCACAATATCTGGTTCCCTACTTTCAATATTGAAAGTATGAAAATAAAATTTAGAAGAATTATAAAGAAAGACATCTAGATATTGGTCAGCGATGTTTTATTCTTGGTATAGTAATGACTTATAGAAAGTAAACTACTCTTTACGACCCTACGACACGTGACGGACACGACAGGATCGCGTGGGTGTAAGTAACCTCGGCGTTCGTCATCATTCGTTCATGCGTGGGGAGGTGTGGGCTAACTGACAAGGTTAGGCGGTTCGAGTTGAATTATTTTGATTAACTACGTCTTTTAACGTGGAAAATCAATTGTACAAATTGCATTCACATCTATATATTGGGTCATGTGGGTGGTAAGTTGATGAATGTTATGGCCTAGACAGAGATGCGCAGAAGGATTACAGCAATACAAACCGTTGCATTTAAGTGTTGCCTATACATATGTAATATATAAACTAAACAATTGAGGCCCGGCATTGACTATGAACTGTTTACTCGTGTCTGCTCTTTTGTATGAAAAGTGTTGACTTCTGCAAAATACTCCTCTTCCCTCATACTTGAAGTTAATACAAGATATGCAGATATTCATAGAGAGGTCCAAAAGGGTAGGGAGATGTCCCTACCCTTTTCCCACTTATGTGTGGTCGGGACAATATAACCGTACTTTATATATGTAACAGTTATTAGGGCCGGCCGCCTACCTGACGCCAACTATGTGGCCACTACCAGTGTGATCAGACATCTCTGTTGTCAAGAATATTATAGTATTTATTTAATAACCATAGTAGTTAATTTCCCCTTCATTTTTTTTTATATAGTTTTGTTTATGCAAACACATACTTTATGTACGCTGTGTTTATCTGTAACTGAGATTACATGTTACTTATTACATAGGTTTTATATAATGTATAGTCTGAAACTAATTCATGTAGTTTTGTAGATGAACCATATTAAATAAATAAATAAAAAATAAAAATAAATAAATAAAATGAATGTATATTTTTAAATTTAGATCTTTAAACATAATATTTAAAGTAAAATTCAAAGCTGTTTAACTCCCCTTTCGTGTTTAGACTCGCTTCCGCTTTTAACTTACACCGCTGTTAACGAAATGTAACAGTGCGTAGCGAGCGAAAGTCACCGCGCACACTGGACCATGGATGTTCACTGTTAACAGTGTATTAAGTGGAAGCATTGTGCGTTTCGTCTGATGAGTGAGGTTCCGGAGGCCTAATTTTGGTTCTCTTCCCCTTCCAATTATTTTGTATTAAGGTTCCCCTTGAACAGGATTTGACGGGTTGGGAATGGATATGATATATCCTTTCTTCTGTTTATCCCTTCTGTCCAATAAAGGGAAGCAACCCATCTGCAACTCATAGCTTGTAGCAGATGGGTAGCGGTCACTTGAGCCTCAACAATGACGGAACACGTACATTATAATTTAATGTTGCTATGTATACTTATTACGTAATCTATATTCCCTCTACCGTGACATTACTCTGTGGACCGTTCCCCATACATTGAGGTCAAATATAAAATTAAAAGCCGCCGTAAACGTTTCTTTGTGCCGAAGCGAATTATTATACGAATGAATATTAAAAAGTGTAACATTTTGTTACCGTGTATGCATTATTTAGTGACTCAAGGACGGTTAAGATCCTTGTAGCGAGGCTCGCTCCAATTTCTTTGGTTATTAAACACATAGTTGGGGGCTAGCGAACACGGACGCAAGGCGAACCGAATCGCTGCGATACGTAACGATACGATAATTCGCAGGTTTTTTTTTAAACTTGCCTGATGAAATATTCCCTGTACTAGGTGACCCATTTGAGAATTTCTACAACCACCACAGCAATGTTTATCCATGTCTCTTTTAAGACAAATATCTTCGTATGAAAATCAGACAAAAAATTTGATAAAATCGATGTCGATCCGCGGATATAGATTCTCACATGTCCTTCATTGTTGTGGACAGGAGGTCCACAGTCTGTCATGTTTTGGCCTACCTGAGCTCGTTTAAAGTGGGTAGCGATCGCTATCTTTACCCAGAACGACTGGAAAGCTTATATTATCTGAGTCAAGAGTTGAACTTTATAATCCAGCCTATCTTTATATTCTATCGCTCCTTACTGTAACGTCTCAATTGCTTATCGTAAGAAAGTTGGTAATTCGTGAAACCCATATCACTAACATGATACAGAACTTTGCTTTGTCTATACTTGTACTAATATTATAAAGATAAATAATTTAATTGTTTGTTTGTTCCGTTTAAACTCAAAAAACTGCCGGATTTTGAAATTCCTTTTACCAATAGAAAGCCTTTATATCTGCCAGTGAGCATCTCCCTTCCCTTTTCCCACGTTATGTGGGTTCGGTACATTATAGCTACAGTTTTTAGCAGCCGGCCTGACGCCAACCCTTCTTTCCTATCTGCCAGTAACCTGGGCATTTTCTGTTTACCTTTCTTTCAGAGCGATGCCGGAGCGGTTCCCTATATTGTGGTTCCTATATTACTTTAAATTCAGTATGTAAACGTCAAAGAAGAACGCTTCGCAACGCAACGTTTCAATATATTCGAAACCGGCCAAACCCACCCTAGTACCCTTGGACAGACAAGGTCGCAACATAGGCATCCAATTTTTTTAATTTACAGACTTTTATTGACTCTGTTCATATGAAATATAAGTTCATTAAACTACATATTGTAATCGTGTTAAAAGTGTTTTGTATATCATTTATTAAATGTAGTTTTTCGTAGCATGGCGTCTTTTACTTTAAACTTCTGACTATATTTCAATAATTTAAGTATTTAAATTATTATCCCTATGAACATTTCATCAATAAAAATCTTTCAATCGGGTTTTATTCCCTGGGAGAGAAGCAGACGTAATCGACAATATAGAGGGAGTAACAGAAGGGGTAAATCAAGGGTGGAAGAGGGGAAGGTTCGATGACCTCAATATTAGATTTAGCTCTATGTTCAACAATTTTCAATGAATCTAAAGCTTGTGTTTTTGTCAATAATTATCGAAAATTTGATTTTAAACTGAAATTGGTCCGAGCATCCAAAATATTAGGTATACCGTCATTACAACTAAGTCAGGTTTAATTTAATTAATAGAATTAATACTTTTTTATTTTACAGAGCTGTGCCAACAAGCAAGAGAAAAAAGGAAAAGTCCTTCGCCATCCTCGCGGAACCTCCAGGTCCATCGCGGCCGACGAGTCCTAGGTCCTTACCCATAGACATTCGCCACGGAGCTGGGAGAGTATCGCCCTTCAAAGGTATCTTTCTGTTATTTCACCACGACAGTTTCAAGTAAAAATAAGTTCTGAATTTAAATGGCAAAATTTTATTAAAGGGCGGGGTTTTCGGGAAGAAACTTCCCGGCACACAACTCCCAAAACCTCAGCGGCCAACTCCAGATCCTGCTCACCCAAAAGAAATCGAACCGGCTCGCAGTCTAACAACGACAAAATGGCCCAAGTGGCTATGATACCTCCACCAAACGTTCTGAGCCGGCCACGCTCTCCGAGGAACTTTCTCAAGGCCAACATGGAAGAAGTAAAAGAATTAAGCGAACTAAATAGAGAAAAACACGAAGCGGAAGCGGAAATTAAAAGGCAACAAGAGGAGGAAGCTTTACTGAAAGAAATGGGATTACTAGACAAAACTTCGGGAAGAAGCAGAATAGGATCACGAGCCAATTCTAGAAGTAGTTCTCCCAACAAAGTAAACCTCAAGTCGAGATCAAACTCTCCATCGGCAATCTTGCAATATGAAAATATACCGGCTAGTAAGAAGGAACCGGCGAAATCTACAGGGAATAAATTAAAACCTACAACGCACAGATCTAGATTGAATTCACTGTCTAAAACGCAAACTCAATCAAATGATACCTCGCCTAAAAATTCTAAAATACCCAAACGCCAGAATTCAGTGTCGCCAACAAGAAACAATAGAAACTTTATTAATTATAGACGACCTTTTGACAATAATTTAAATAAAAATCAACGATTTATATCCAACAGTACCAGTAGTATTCACGAGACCATTAAAATTGGAAGTCAAGTACACGATAAACGCGCTATAAGTCAAAGTGCCGAGTTTCTGGATATTTCTCCAAACGTTCATAGCAAGCCTCCCATATCTCCTGGTAAAGGCGGGCCTCCTCCTTCAAATCGATCGATTAGTACAAAACGACTTTCGCCCATAGTTGGCACTCCCAATAAAAGTCCGATTGACGAGCTTAAGTCGAGTTCAGCTAAAACTACGCCAAGAACTACTCCCGCGGCAAGGAAGTCTGTGAAAACTGCTGGCGTCACACCTGCTACGTCTAGAATAACTTCTAGACAAACGAGCAGAGATCAAAGTCCCGAAAAAAAAGTTAATGTAAAAGGTACTTCTGGTTCTAAAGTTGCCTCGAGAACATCTAGCACAATAGCTGCACAAAAACCTACAGTCGGTAACAAGGCTGACGTCAAAACATCCATGAGCAGAACCAGCAGTGTGAAAAGCCTGACACGATCATCAAGCACAAAAAACATCAATGAAAAACCACCCTTAAATAAAAATAAAGACAAAAAAAATAACCTTAATGAGAAAGCTAAATCAACGACAAAAATCAATGAAATAGGGACGAAAAAAGCTTTATCAAATCAAATGTCAGAGACGTCGGAAAAGGTTGAACAAGAAAGTACTGCTGGTAATGAAGGAATAAGTACAACAGATGATGTTACAAAAGATGATGAAAACACGACTAAACAAGATAGTGAAACACAGTACGATAAAATTACTAACGAAAAGGGAGATTTAGTCATATTAACTAAGAAAAATGTGGTTTCTATGACTACCGCAGCTATTACTGCCCAACCACTGGAAGTCGTAACTACCGTCACAAATCAGCTACCAGCTGCGTTAGAAAAGGCCAGGGAGAAAGGTATTTTCGAAAGACTGGGTTCGAAAGATTTAATAATCCCTAAAGAACGAGAAAAAGAGGAATCCGGATTAAAAGATGACTTAACAATCAAACACAACTTACCACCAAAAGATTCTACCGTGATAAAAGACCCTGTGGCCACCAAAGAGGAGAAAAACGGAAAACACGACGATAAAAAGCCGCCGAAACCTACAAAAGTTTTATACGGTGAGGACAATATTAAACTAAAGCTTTTGCAACCACCGTACAATAATCCTCAAGTCGAACGCGTCAAAGAAAAAATTGATTCCATACTCAAGGAACCGGAAATATCCACAGAAAATATTCTAGCCCCGGCAAAAAAACTTGAAGAGAAAATTTCGGAGACAAAACAAACATTCAAAAATGTGGCTGATAAAACGAAATCTGATATCCACGATGCAAAAGTAGAAGCAGAAACCAACTTAAGCGAAACGAAGGATCAAATTGATATAGAAGGTGAAAAAATGTCAGCTGAAATGCGCTCGGAAGCCACAAAAATTGTCGACAGCATAATTACGCCAATCGAAGAACCAAAGGATATTGATGAAAAATTAAAGGAAATTGCCAAAGAAACCATTGAACCGATTGTCACGGTAGTGAATGAAAGAAATAAATATGACACAAGGAAACCAGAAGTAGTTAAAATGACTGAAACTTTAGTGAAGGGAGAACCAGAGGTGGAAGCCCTGAGCTCGAATATCTCAACGCCTGGCGTCGAGAAGATTTCAATCGAGAAAAAGGCGCCAGATGGCAGCGTATCTGATAAATCTGCAACAAGCAATGGCGGGTAAGACTTAGCTATTATTTTATTATACATTACACTGACTGTTCTGAAGCAACAGTTTTTCTGAACGATAGGACACTTATATAGCTTCATGGAAATTTCTTCGTGCAAATGCTGTTACTATATTCACACAGAAGAAATAAGTTCCAAGCTAGCATAACTCTAAATACTATATTGACCTGACAGTATCTAACCTATATTGACAAACCGTTTTCTTACCATTGGATTTTCTTATTTCGTACGTCAAACCATGTCAATTTAACGTAAAGTCTACGCGATTACAGTTCGCGCAATCAATAGCCACTACCAAATCACTGAAATGGTCAGACCCGCCGGTCGTTTGGTCGCTGGTCCGCATTGACCGCGCGCGGCGCGTGGCGTGAGCCCCCGCCGTATTAGCATACGGGAACACTGACCAGGGTTGTCACAATACACTTTTATAATTTTGTATCCACCTGAATACTCACAATACGACATGTAAAATGATTGTGGCCTTTGTTAATTTTATAAATATTATATATTGTCAAGATTAGTGATTTACCAAAAATGGTAATCACCTTAAAATCAAAATGTGTCGGCGATAAACACAATAAGTGTGACAAGCCCATACAAAATCCGAGAGCATAATCCCCACCATATATATACCCCAGAATTATCTACAGCCTACTCTTTGCACGATAGTGTACTATTGTAATAAGTGAAAACGCGCTGAGTAGCTTTTCCATCCAGCTTATTCCCGCTGAGTCCACCCCAAACTGATTAGTCTGATCTCTTTTCGAAGAATGTTATACCCTGGCTACATTTAATCTTAACTTTAATTCCGTCAATTACTTGTATAAAAGGTTCAACGCCCTTGTAGGGCTGTATCGATACAATTTTCCGAGAATTACTTTAACCGCTATCGTTTTTAATTTCCGTTGCGTATACTTTAGCCTATTAAAAGTAGCCAGCCCTATCGTACAGCACGGTCTGTACATCCTTCAGCTGGTGTTATTTATATCATTTAGGGAAGTGTTTGGTCAGGCCGTCTCCTAACTAAGGCGGACTATTTAACCATCGCAATTACTGTTATTGATTAACTATGGAACTTAACCGATATAAGTAAGTTGGGTTAAATCATCTTATTTTCGGCCAAGGAATCCGTGACCTCCTTTTACAAATGATTTATTGACATGCTGTATAGTCTCTCAGAACATGGAAGCAGAATCTAGTTTGTGATTTGTCCCTGGGGAAGTTTTGCGTCCAGCGGGCACATCTATTTGCTGATGACGGCTGAAACATCGGTCACTTTTGTGTTCCAAAAATATCTTCTAATCCTATATAAACTGCATGGAGGCACCATAGATTATAGAGGTACCTTTATAATCTATAGTTATAACACAAACATCGCTTTTATAGTTTAAATTGATGACAAACAAAGATAACGTAACAATAGATATGTTGTGTTAAGATTGTCTGGGTCTTTTTGATTGTAATTCCATTCAACCCCTAACTGAACATCCCTAGATAATGTATATACACAAATGCCTACTTCAAGCAGTACTTTTATAGACTACCAGTTATTATTAATAGATATCACGATGTATGTAGCACACATTTCATTAACTACGCATATTTAGAAAGGAAAATAATATGCACAAATATAAGTCAAGCTACGGTCTTTTTGATTATTTTTGTCGCACAAATGAATGCATAAAATTGTTAGCACTTGAAACGGCCCTTAAGAAATTCCACCCTTAAGAAATTAGTTCACGCCAAGCCAACAGTCGAACCTCGTCCGTCGCGTAAGACGCGCGTCCGCCATTTTGAAATATCATGGCGCGAAAATGTAGATGTCAAAATTGTAAACGCTATGTGTCATCTGTGATTTATATAAAATCGTTCGGAAATTAATTGAGTGCAATAGATTGTCTTAAAATAAATTTTTAAACATATTATTTCTTGTAAATAATGCTGCACAATAGAACAGTGTACATATTACCGAATGAACTTCTACCAAAGCGGTACGGAATTTCAAACAGGTAATTTTTATAATATCTAAAGATACGTTAACTTAATAAATTGATTCTTGTGTTGATGACTTTATAAACAATAATTAAAGCTCTCTTGTTTTGATAAAGTGAAATTACAACGTATAGGTAATTTTGAATATCGGGTCAGAGTGATGTAAGAGCTTCCGAATATTATACCACGACTATTTCATTTTTAGTTATCACGGAGAGTCTTCGCTTTTAAGGTAAAATACAATATTATCTTGAATATTTATTTATTAATTATTATGACACCACCGTTACAGAGACAGTTCCAGTTGGATGTTACAAATATATAAATAAATATAACAAAAAATACAAACAAGCAATAAACACTTGAACAACTAAACTCTTAGATTAGTCTTCCACGCATATTATAAGTATCAATTTACATAATTTTTCAGATTTAACTTTTAAAATAATAAAAAAGACAGATCGTAATAACAATTTTCAACTTTCAGTTTCCTCCAAAGCACGAGCACCACGCCCAAACCACCCCCGCGATCCCAACGTCAGACCAAACAAGAAATGCAATCCTCTATCGATGCCAACAAAGAGAATACACCCGTTGAGAAAAGACCAAACATCTGCTCAAGACTTATGGGAAAATGTAAAACGAAATGTTGCTCTTGCTGCATGAAGACGAAACAAGACGAAGAAACAGACGAATCAGAACAAAAAGAGTCAAGAGAAGATTCAAAAGAACAATCAAAGCAAGACAAAGATAAAGACGATATAACGAAAGCTGAAAAGAAAGGAGTGTTGAGTAAATTGAACTGCTTTAAAAAGAAAGATGCGGAAAAAGAGAAGATAGTTGCGGAAGTTGGAGCCGGGAAAGTAAGTGAACCAAAGACTAGATTACTGGAGAGTAATACGACGCAAAAACAGAGTAAGCTGAGGGCTTGGAAGCACACAAAATTCACGAAATCTTTGTATGAAACTGTAAGCTTAAAAAATAAAATGTTCAATACCATTACATTCTAGTCAAAAATGTATGTGTTTAAATGGTATAATGGAAACTTAAGTTAGTAACTAAGTTAATTGTTCTTGTATTGAAATCGTATTGATTTATGAAGTATGAATTGCACGTTGCTTTCACGTTCGTGTTACATTAAGCTGATTACGTAGAACGGAAAAACAACCTCTGACCGCAGCTTTGATTGGGATCAAGGCTTTACCGATGGATTTGTGTGAAACGTACTGGTTTTTAGTTTCAATTAAAATTGTTTTGTTTCTGTTGCTTGGGATCCATTAGAGATGGCCACAGCTTGCCTTGAAGCTAGGTCGATAGGTCTCCTACAAGATAGACCAATCAAGGTGAAGATTGTGGGAGTTGATCCAAAGGGGAAGCCTGTGTTGAAGGTACAGATTACAAACGAACGTACAGAAAGGAGTTCAGTCAACACTGATTGAAACGAAACGAGTCCAAGTAATGCACTAATGCTTTTAAATAATTATAAAGTAAATTTTCCGTGTTTAAAACAGGCAGCGACAATAGAATTCGAGAGCGAGACGAAACGAAAGCGGAAGCTGCGCGACGTGCTGTGCGGTTGCTGTAAACGCCGCGTGGCCGACTCCTCGGCACCGCGTCGCGTAGCCACTGAGGGCGTGACGCCTCCTGTCGTCAATGAGACCGGCTGCTGTGGCAAGAAGAGGAGAGATGTGGAGAGGAGAGACAGTATTCTCAGTGACAGCACGCCTAACACGTGAGTAGTTTAATATAGTTTAGTAGCTGTTGATATGACATTCTAACTAATCGTGCCATTTAGATTTAAGGGTAGTCCGTCGCTTCAAAACCATCCAATTTCTTCATTAAAAGTTGTACTGCATAAGCATTTAAACTGTTAAATTTTCATTTACTTATCAGGTCCTGCAACTACCGCCTTTGCCGGTGGCTGCGCGGCGCATGCCGGCGCAAGTCCGAGCCCGCCTCCAGCCCGCGCGCCAGCCTCTTCTCCAAGAACAAGAGCCTCTCCCCCACATTGCCCCCTGAAGTATGTACCGTCTAAGATAACAATTTTTATCGCACGTTATCATTTGTTTTCGGGACCATAGAAATAATTTAAAGTAAGTACAGAGTATTTAAAACAGTAAAGTACAGGATACAGCGATAGGAACTCCACTCTAACTGGGTGTCCATAAGACTTCTCCCTTATTTTATTGAGAACTTTTAGATTTTACTTTTCGTAGAGCCGCTTCAAAGCGCCATTTCGCCATACATCTTCATGAAAACGTAATAGTTTATACAGTGCATGAACATAGCTCGCAGAATACTTGACACATACTAGCTTTTGCCCGCGGCTTCGCCTGCATTGATGCCCATAAATTTTGTTTATATTTCGAGATATACTACCATTCATATACGTTTCTTTATCTGTATCCCTGCCAGTGTATGTGTAAATTTCATGATACTCAGTAAAGTCGTTATGGCGAGAAAGCGTAACAAACGAATCTACATTTGCATTTCTAACTGACTTCTAAGTTGGGATTTTGGACAATTTATTTTTTTCATCCTCATAAACTTTATTGTCTCAGTAGGATATAATTAAATTGCACAAACCAAAGTACAAAACTATTCAAGTCAATTGTAGCCATGTCTACCAACATCGATACTTTCCACTTTCCGTGAAAAAGAGGCTGTTATATAAAAATCCGTGTCGACGCAAACAAATACAAAGGTCCAGTACGTCGTTAGCCCTCCGTAATGCCTCAGCCAGACTCGGCCATCACGCAAACTGACTCACAATCTACTCGAAACTCGGCAAAAATTGGAGGCCACGGCAACAAACCTACAATTAGGTTTGTTCTTTCACAGTACAGTTTAAAAAGTAATTTGACTGGGAACTTTGGCAATTATATGCGTCGACGTATTGAAGTTTGTTATAAATATTCAAGCTTTTAGCAGAATTTATACAGAATCTTATTGTTAAATAAATCTACTTTCTTTAGTTATGCTATCTAAGTAAAAAATGCGCAGTGACAAATGTACAAGAATGACTCACATTTAATTGGGTGCTAAATAACCATTATCGAAATTGGCGCCCAAAATGGGACCAATAGAAAAGGAAGCTTTTAAAGTAACCGATTTTATTGGGTTTTATAACTTCAGTGTGTCTGTCTCGTATTTGCTGAATTCTGTGGAGCTTGTTACAGTAACAATATTTAGACTCTTTTTCAACGTTTAAAATTACAGTCACCAACAAGAGTTCTGTTCTATGCGACTGCGTAATGTAACAAATGCCAAAAACATCGCGTCGCTCGCGTGATAAGCATTTCTTTGGCCAAGATTATCATCTAAACATTACACGAAACAAACTTATAATATTAACCAAACAAATCGTTATAAACCAAGGACACGGGCCAGCGCCAGCATACAATGGCCCCAACAAATCGATATTTCATCAAAATAAAAGCAATATTCATGTGATTTGGACAATTCGGAATTACGTTGCATTTGTGCCATCGACGTGGTTTCCGTCAGTTCATTGGTGCCTTGATTCTTGAAACACCTTAAATTAATCATTCATTGAGTAGACAGGACTTTTTAAAAATGTCTGTAGGCCACTTGACGCCACGTGAGTCTCCCCAACCTTCGCAACATGTTAAAATAATAGTAACAAGTGAATCTGCTAAACGCCGTCGGGTTAAATTTGACGGTGATGTGGAGGTAACGACTTTCCTTTGTTTTTATTTCTTATTGCTCCTTGTTACATTTGTCGTTGCTCTCTTTGTCTATGGAACACTTTTGACCCGTGATTTTGTATTGTAATATATCTATAGTATAAAATATGATTGGTTTACACTGTATATTGATGTGTGGCAGGACACTCGCACCAAGCTGGATCCTAGTCTGGTGGAGCACACGAGCGTGATGCGCGGCGCCATCCCCATTCTGCCCGCGCCACTCGCTTACTTCTGCCTGCTGTGCAACATCGTCGTGCCCGGACTTGGTGGGTGAACCGCTTGCTCGTTTGCCATCTTTTCTATAAACAAATAAATGATATAATTTGTAATGTTTATTATTTGTATTGCATTCTCATTTCAGGTACAATATTCAGCGGCTTGTTCTGCTTGTGTTTCGGCATACCCAGGTTCGGAATACACGACAGTCCACGACACAGAATTGGTAAGATTTGATCATTTCCTTAAAAAATAAATTTATCATTTTGTCAATCATATAATAATTATTGGCCAAACCGTCTAAATCGGGCAATGAATATCTGAGCGTACATAGAATCAGCCCGTGTCTGCTAACATTTCCTCTAATATTTCCTGTTTTTGGCTGCAGGCTCGTTTGTGATCAACCTCTTGGTGGGCTGCGGGCAGCTGTTCACAGTGCTATTCTGCCTGGTGGGCTGGGGCTGGTCCATTTGGTGGGGCACCATCATGGTCAGGACATCACGTGAGTCTAATTTTAAACTTTTTTATCTCATCGTCATTGTCTATGGTTGCACTCAAAACTCTCACTCTCTTTGGATTTGGAACGAAATAGAGTTTGTCTTTTGGCCTGCCTTTTGGGCATTAGTTGTAAAATTCTTTTTTGTGCAGTTTTATGTTTAAATTGTGCGTACACGTGATATGAAACATATATTTTTGGTGTTCAGGAAAATATCGTAAGTTGAAAGCCGAAGCCGCGTTGGAAGAGGCAGAAGCAACGCCGCCGGTCACCACAAACAACCACACGCGCGCGTAGCGACGCCATTTTATATTTGACAGCGCGCCAAAACAATCAATTGATGTTTGACCTTGAATAATTCAAAAAGCCAGCTATACAAAGCATTGTTTGAGGTAACTTTTAAACAATATTTAAAATAAATATTATAAAAAATAATAAAGAAATTCGAAATAAGATATTAAATAACATTTATGTGTAGTTTTTAAAAAAAGTTTAATGTAAATAATTACCTTGGAATGTATTGTTTTTTTTAAAAACGTCCATTATCGATATTAAATGACTTTCTATACGAATTGCGATATTTTGTCTGTATTCTGTTATGTGTTTTGGCACAACACAGACAAGTGGTTTTTATATATTAAAAAGATTGATTGCGTCCATTGAAAGTTTATTTTAATGGACTTATGATGTAATTGTAAGATTAAAATGACTAAGCTATTAATTAAATAATTTGTGTAAACGATTTTATCTTAAATTAAAATATTATATTATAGAAATGTATATAAAAAAAGTTTCCACAAACGAAAAACGTATTATTCGAGTTTAGTATCAATTTTGTAAGCAATTAATATCTGCTGGTCAGAACTTTACCACGTCGTTGTGGTTGGTTTCAACCTTCCGAATGATGTTACCAACGTTTTTGGTATTTTTAAATGAATAGTAAGTAGACAAGAAGTGTATGGCAACACAGTACTATGCAAATTTTAAAATAATATAAAATCATAATTCTTTTGAATATATAGTCGTAACAAATAGATAGGAAACACTTATTTTATTGTTTTACTTCAAGAGTATATAGGCTAAACTTTCCGAATATCGACATTAAAGCATGTCTGTACAGTAATTAATGCCAACGTCATTATAATGTCTTGAATAATTGTCTTTTGTTATTTAAAAAAAAAGATTCGTTTGAAGTTGACAGTATTACTGTGTTGCCATACAATATTTTTAAGCCCCAAGTGCTTCGTCAAATTATTCTACTAGTTTATATCGTAGTGTTGCAAGATGAAATTAAATAATGTTAACAAAATTAAAGAATTGTGTTACTAGTTAAATTGAAAAGTTAACTTTGATATGTGATAAAATTATTATTAATGTCTTCATTAAGGAACCAGAATACCGGGTCTTTATAAGATGATTTCACATGATGATTCAACAAAGTTAATAGTAAATCTATCTTGTTTAAAGTTTAAAAAAATCAAAAATATTGACCAAAACTAGCTTTCCATTTATTATCATGCAAAAATAGTAAAATAAAGACAATAATACCTTTTGTTAAATATTGGTTTCATAAAGTACTAAGTTTCTACGTTCTACGTTTCTACTTATATAGTATAAAGGAATGAATTACGAAAACCTTCGTCAGGATCCAAGTCAGTAAATTAAAATAAATGAGGTGAATATTATAAATGAAAATGTTTTCGGAAATAAATTGGCAACACTTTTGTTTTACTTTTACCAACATTGTTTACTCTTTGACTGACAAAGGCACTTTAGATTATTAATGTTTATTATCTAACGCATATTTATTTTAATGTAACAGAACCTAACATTATATTTTGTACTACTACGTACTTAAAGTTGCTTGAGAAAAATAAAGACTTACCTTTAAAGGATATTTTTATTTAATTTGTCTGCATTACTTTGATATTAAATTATGTCATAATATTTTTAAGTTAACATCACAGGAGTGATTAAAATACGCATATTCCGTTGACCCGGACACCTGGAAAGAGTGGATGATACAAGGAACGTGAAGCGTGCGTACTTGGGACGGCTGAGTGACGCTGAGGACTTGCGTGAGCTTCAGGATCGGGGAAGTAGACTCTTGCCGGAGGCAAAGGCCAATTTGAGTCACTGCGCCACTATTTCCCTCAGCTGGTCATACTGTTCAAAGGGTAAATAAAAGTTCGTATAAATTTTACAGTTTCATGTTTATTTCATTATTTTCGTTATAATTACAATAAATAGCGATCGTAGGGTATACAGAAGTAGGGGAGCATCGCGAGGGGATGACACCACACGGGCCTCATCTAAAGTGTTGCAATCTAACATCTACAAGGTGCTGGAGTTCCGATACACGGCACGGCACGTTACAAAACTATGTCTTATTCCTCTATTGACATTTCACAAAACAGTATTTTCACATTGTCACAGTTATTGTACTGTATGGGCATTTGAAAGTACATATTAAAAATGTCCGTCTGTGTTGAATAAAAAAAGTGTTGAATGGACTAAAAAAATATTTAAAAAAATATATATTTGCATTAGAAAACTGGCAACACTACACCGCATGCGTTCGGAACTCTAAGGGTGAATGTTCACTGTTACGAACCGTTGTATGGTATTAGATTTAGAAGCCAATATTACTGGAATAGCCCGTAACAAACTCCTAACTTAGATTTAACTTTGTATTTAGTCCAAAAGCTAAGAAGTTATGTTTTAGTCTTAAATAATAAAGTGGCTTCATTACTTCTATCATCAGACAACGAAACGTAACAGTGAACAAGTAAATTGTTCAAGAAAATTCACATGAAAAGCCTAGAGTTGGAGATCGTCAAGTATTAATTCTATGGAAGAATTCATCAGACATTTAAATTGGTGCAACTAAGGGGAGTGTGTCCGAGGGGAATAGAGATCTATATACAACACTTACAAGACAGTTGAATTGTTACAAAACGCACTGATGAGATCCCATTTATCTATTAAAATGTTTGGATTTCAAAACAAATATTAATCGCACATTTTATATATGGTCCTTCGACCCGGATACCGAAAATCTAAAAATTAATTCTATGTACGCTAGTTAAGTCCATGAAATGTATAAATCAGTTTGTCTATTGCTAACAAAATTAATAATAAATAAATATTTTAAATGAAAATGACTCAACCTTATAAAATCAAAACTTCTTGAGTCAAAGAATGTGAAATCACCACCAGCTGTGACCAAACTTACTCAAACAAGTAAATAATTGATTTCAGGATAAATGTTTAAGTCTCCTGTCCGTCACTTAGATTAACATGACGATTCGGGATAGATAAAAAAGTGACAAGATAATTTATTGTAAAAATGCATCTAATAACTCATTATTTATCATATATCATAATGTATCTTATATACATCAGAATAGTCCAATAAATCTTGCTTTATCTTCAAAAGGGCTTACGTTACTAAGACTGGACAAACAGATGTACGTTTCAATTTAATTTAGAATTTGTAAAAGCCTTTTGAATGTGCATAGTTTAAGCTACCGATGATTTTAGTAAATATATATAAACAGGTATATTATGCATTAAAATACAAGACATTTATCTTACACGTATACTGAAACGTTATTTATTACGATATAAATATGTTTATTGCATAGAGTTACAGAACACACACTAAATATTTATAAGCTAAACTTTCAGTCGCAATTCATAAGTTATCGTTCATTAAATATTTTCAGGCGAAGTCTTAAGTGTCAAGTGTGTGTATGTGTGTAAATTCACTTCGAGAACAAAGTCAGTTCATTTTTAAATAAATAACACATTTCTAAAAAGATTCAACGCCAAGGGCTGCATAAAAATTTCCCGCCAAAATTATACTTTTGATGTAAAGTTAGAAAAAGGGCACAAGTTGAAGCGATTTTTAAGTAGAATAATTATTTTCTACCTATATGTACATTAGTTTCGTGATATTGCACTGTTTTAAAGCACCTAGACATATGCAATTAGTAAGTTCCCAAGTTCAAAAACGTTTTTAGAGCAACACTTGTATTTGATAGCATTCCTAGTACGTGGCAGAGTCGGTAGAGGGCACTGTCTCGATAAATTTCATTTATATCGCCACTATATAATCAGCCCGTTTCAACAATCTGAGCATCTAATTAAATAAATTATTGATTTGTCGGCGGACATCCATAACGGATTCGTCAAAACATGATATACAGGTTGCAATAAAGAAATAATGCATAAAGAAAAAAATTACCACTTCTGATATTTTATCGCATCTGGCAATACCGATAACTAACCGAAAACTGTTGGCAACACAGCTGTTCATTTTTAACTTATTAAAAAAAATCTGTTGTTTTTTTTTCATTTTATCGTTGTGATGTAAGTTTCTATTATGCCAGCCAATTATTAATTACTATATGTAAATAAAAAAATATCGATTTATATTCACACTGAAGGAGGCAAGAAGACTAATAAATTAAATAACGTATAAATTAAAAATTTAAATTAAAAAAATATTCGCAATATTTACATTCATACAAAAAATATATAATCGCGACACGTTGACATAAAAACGCGCAAGTGAAGACAACGAAATTGTCTATGGCAAATTGTACTTACCTATCGCCCTCCCTCCGGCTGTAGTATAAAAGAGGTTTATATAAAAAGGGACTCTTTGGTAAACCTAACAATAACCCACCGAGGCTGTGCCCTAAACAATAAACCGATTTGTACTCAGCCTTAAAACTTACAACCTAACATCGGTTTCTCCTGAATACTGCGGACATATAGGAACCTCGTCCAAACAAATAGTCGAAAAATGTAGGCGAAACAGTTTAGATGTAGTCATTTTCTTCACCATTAACAAAGAGTTGTTCCGTAAGCACAGCCCTCACTAAATACACCTTAAACTATATGACAGCGTATCTGCTAATCGAAAGATAATATATTTAACTATGTCATAGGAAACAACTGAGTATTCTCTGGCTCACAAGAGTAAGGCAACAGCTACCTTACCCCACGTAAACAGTTAATTGAAAATTTTATTAAATCACATTAATTTTAGCGCCATCTAGTCACGATAAACAAACGACAAATTGATATAAGCGCCGTCTAGTGTCATACAAACACAAAATTTGATTCTTCGATAAATTATTCCAGAAAATAGTTTTGTAGAATGAGTTACAGATCACTTAAATATATACCGTATGATTATTTAGCGATAAAGCCAGCAGATGGCGTCGCGAGTGCCCTGCGTTTGATTCCCGGCCGTGTTCACTGCAGTATACAGTTGTTTTTCCTTTGTATCTCGACATTCGAGAGATTTCTTTCGATTTCATCATCCTCCGCTATCCTGTAAAATTAAATATGTAACACTCGTAATGAGCCTCATTTTAAATCGCAATTAACACTTGTATTTCACGGCCCAATGCACTCTTTTTTAGAAAGAGTAGAGTAGAAGTTGGACATATGGAAAAAATGTTAGCTTACGCGACAAATTAGCTATTATTTTATCTTTTTGAAATAAACAACTTACGCTTTTTCTTGTTCGTCCATCTCCTGCACCAGCCTGTCTCTCTCGTTCACCGCTGACAGTAGCTCCTGCAAATTAGTAAAGGTATCATTTTTGTGCTAGTGGAGGTGATAGTGGGGGTGGAAGTGGAGATACTAGTGGTGGAAGTGATGGTATTAGTGCAGATGGTACCTGCAGCAGCAGGCGTTCGCGGCGCTTCTGTCCGGGCGTCTTGCGCCACTCGTCCACCGCGAGGGACAGCCGCAGCTCGCGCGCTAGCAACTCGCAGCGTCGACTTAAATCCTCTTCTTGCTCACTGCGAGAGTTAATATTACACTTTAGAAACCAGTACATAAACTAGCCTTAGGCGAGAAAGTCGAGTGCAAGGCACAATGAACAGGGACAGGCACAAGGACAGGGAACCTAGACTGGAGACTCATTAAAAAGCCTATTACATCTGATGATGATTTTAGATAATCTTACTGAGAGACCATCATACGTAAGCCATTATAAATGCCACATCAAACTTTATTGAATTAACAAACCTTACCATACAATTGTACAAATATTATAAAAATCAATTGGTAAACTGTCCAACAAGCATTTTGGGTGTGTTAGGAATTCATTGGAAAATATATATCGCGCGTGTGTTACATATTGTTTTGCACACTTACAGTATGTTGAGCTGCATCTGCCGCCGCAGCAACGCATTCTTCTTGTTCACCAAATGGAACCATTGTGACATCAATCTGTCTTCCTCCTGCAACACATTCAATTGATCTCATATGGATTTAACTAATTCTTTCACTCTATTCATCTAATGCTATAATAATGTTTTTATATCATTAAAGCTACATATAATATCATTTCTATACAACGATAATACAATATTTTACTAAATAAGTAACTCTTACAACACAAACATACTGACATTAATACTGGTCTTAGGACAGTACCTTGAGGCAACCCAATGAGTTTACAATATTAACCTGTGACAGTTTTACAACTAATGAACTCGCTCATCAGGAAAACGTGTAAATCGACTCGAGAGGAAAAACCCTATCCACTTGGTGAGAACCCAGCTTCAAATATTTGCAATTTAGTAGATAGTTTTCTGTCGAAAGCTAAACTAAGTGCAACGATTTCCCTATTTAGAGTAGAGGTCATTAGAAAACAGGATATCACAGTCGTTAGAGTGTACTGCCCACTCTTTTCGTTACGTTTTCTTAAAGTTATTGCTTGGAAATAAACAGTATTAAGGAACATTGAATAGGTGCTTGGTATGAAAGACATTAAATTATCTACAAATAAACAATTACTTTTTAAAATTCAATATAAATGTGATGATACACGGAGAAAAGGAAATGGTACCGGATTATGGGGAGCTTGGGTACAAACAAGGAAGATTCTCTTCCATTTCTTCACCTGTGAAGCATAAACGTGAGAACTTCGTTACTTAAAATGACAATACGAATGTCTGTCCGTCTATACCGATCAAGAAGTTTGGACTGAAACTGGTTTGGCCGTTCATTTATAACCGGCTTGTAGCGCCGAACTGTTAGGTAGCTACGGCGGGCGCTCCATGGAGTGATGGGGCTACATCTTACACCGACAAATGAATCTACGACAGTTTTCCAGAGTCTTAGTTTTAGGAATGGAGTAAAAATGGTTCATCCGTCATTGACTTCTCTTTTCTTTCTGCTTTCTTTTCTCTGTAACTCATATTGACTTTTGTACAAATTTTCTTTGCATTCAAACCATCTTCTTTCAAGGCCTTATTGCTTACCTCTGTATTATCAGCGGACTCCATGACCCGCCTCAGCTGTTTCTCTAGCGCGGCCGCTTTATCGTCCACCGCACTCTGTTCCTTCTCCAACGCCTCCAACTCACTCGCGATGTACGAACCGGTCTCTTTGTCCTGATAGAAGAAAGAGAACATAAGTAGGTTGATAAGGATCATTACAGATGCATTGCCAATGTCTTTCTGTCTTAGTTTGTGGGGGAAGAGAGGGGTGTGACCTCATCGGGCGCGCCATCTGCGGGCGCCAGCCTGTCCACGAGCGCGGAGAAGGAGTGCAGTGGGGAGCGGCGCGCGCCCTCTGCCGGCGACACGCTGCGCACGCTGCGGGACTCGCTCTCGCGCTCCTCTGCAAAATACCAACAGATCGTTTAAAATGTAATAGATATTACATAGGAGTGTTCTAAATAAAGTGTCAAAGTAGTGTGTATGGACCCTACAACTTCAAATCAGTGTTCGTAACTGAATAAAAGAGAATTATGTTTTGAATAATCTAAATACATAAAAAAGGAAATGTCCTTTTTCTGATCTTCTCATCCTCCATCCATTAAATCGATCTATCCATCTACCTATCTAGAGCTATCCATAGATATGATTCCGCTAGGTCACTCACACACAATATTGCCCCTTTGCCTCCAATTTCTATTAAAAAAATACTTATCTATTTTTCACTAAAGCGTAACTTAATAGCCATTGCATTTATGAACGTAATTACCCGATCGATCCGCGCTGCCGTAGCTCCTAGAGCCGGGACTTGGCGGCGTGTCACCGCGGGACACCATCGCCTCTAGTTGCTCCACCCCACCGGCTAGGAACATATTATTTTACATATATATAACGATATACGATATATGCATATGCAGAAAACCATTGGTATTTGGACTTCTTCCGCCTGCGGGTTTTCGTGCAACCTTAAAAATACGCCACTACATAATCAATGTAAGGAATGGTCTATACCAGTGGTTCCCAAAGCCACAAACTAGAATGTCTAAACGGCAACGCTGCCGTCCGGCCGTCAATTAGTGACCGTCCGGCGGTAATTTGACCGGTAATGCCTATATTAGGGCCCACTCAGTATTCGCTCGCAAAGCAGTGAACCAACACCCATAGTTTGGAAATTTCCGGTCTATACAATTCCAAAGTGTTATGGTCCTTCGAGCCGGATAAATTTATTTTTCACTGGCAATTGTTTACTAACAAATTAATGCTTTTAATATTTTAGTTCATATGAATTTTAGATGATATGTTTTCCTTACCGGCGGCCAGTTCCTCCATGACAGACTGTTTGCTGATGATCTCCACGGTGCCGCGGTTGCGCGACGGCGACAGTGGCGACGTCGGACTGCCGGCACCGAGATGTTTTAATATTAAAATTCAATCTGTATATATATATAGACTACATAGTCCAAACTACTGGGCATAGAGACTTGAAGTTTTGCAGAGATTTCTGTTATTACGTAGGCGAGAACTAAGAAAGAATATTTCTAACTAATTTAAATTCATCTTCTAAAATATTAAAAAGCAGGGGATGAACATTTGTATGAATAAATAATTTTAATCCAATGTAACTTGGCCACTTATCTATGTGATCAATCGTATTAAATAGGATTCAGTTTAGGCTGTACATTAGTCAGTCGTACATTAGTTAATTAAATTGCACGGCAGGTAAGACCCAAGGCTCAGCTTGTATTGTATACAATTCTTCTATAAACTCTATTAACATAATGTATACAATCCAATAGGAGTGTTTGTTATAAATCGCTGTAGTAGGTCTTGGTTCGATTTCATTGTCGTCTAATAATTCTACTGTTGTACAACCTAAACACAACCTTATTTCATGAGCTATAAAGTGATTAATCCTTATATTCACATTACCACAAATGTTATCTTTAAAACTTTCGTAAACACAGAACAAACAAAGCGTAATTCTAATATTAGATAATTGCTCACCTCACAATGCCAGCTCTGGCGTCCGCAATCAACTTTCTCGCTCTCTCCCGCAAAATTGTCTGTCTCTCTTCCTCTGTCATTGGCTGAAAGTAAAATATCATGTTCATCTCACATATTGTTTTAGCTGGAAAGAAGACCACCTACAGACAGACTTCGTAAGAAGAACGACAGGCGTAGGACAACGCCTATATACAATTAAAGGTAGGCTGAGATATTACTCTTGTAGATAGACATAGCACAGAAACCAATAACAAGAAAACATAGAAATACTAAAACATTGCCCAAACGTCTTACCTTCTTAGTGGGGCTTGCATCGCCGTTCCTAAGCCCATTCACTACCTCCATCTTATTTGCTTCTTCTTTCTCCTTCGAATTCTGTCGCCTGTTCTTCTCCTTTTCCCTCGCTTCTCTTTTAGTGGCTTCGAGCAACTGTCTCGCTCGCTCTTTAAGCTCATCATGGCGCGACAACAGTTGCTGTGACGTCACAAGGCAAAGCGTCGACGCCCAATCAGAACGAAGCGTTCAATCCAACAGACCAATCACAAGGAAGCAGTCAACCGAGCGGACCAATGAGACACGTCGCAGAGGTGCGTTTTGTTTGCACACGCATGTTCCAAAGCGGTGTTCGATGGCGGTAATGGAAGCAAATGGAAAACGATGCAATAAGTCAATTATTTATATTAATAACAAAATTTCAAATGCATACGTTAAATAAAAACAAACAGATTTTTAAATGGTAATAATGTACACAACAAAATTTATAGCAATGCCAATTTGAATTGATTTAACGAACGAAAATCATACAGATCATACATTTTCAATTTATTGTGATGATGAAATGAACGAAACGGACATTTTGGTTCAACACTTTCAAATCACCCAAAACAAAAATCTAAATCTTCAAACGAAACATATCAAGACTCGCCTGAACACAACGAATTAAGAACTCACCGGCGTGGGTTTGGGTAACTCAGGAACGGGCTGTGTCTGGTGTTCGGGGTGCGTTTGTACTTGAGTTGGCTGTGCAGGTGGACTCGGTTCTGGTTGTAGACTGGTCAACGGGTCGGTGACCGCTGGTTCTATTGTTGGTTTCATTTCTGGTTTCACTGGAATAAAGGCTCAGAACCTGTCACATTTGAAGCCTTAGAAACTCGTTGGTGTGATACCTCAATTGTTATTTGTACCTTTACTAATGGTTGAGCTATTCCAATAATTTATAGAGAAAATTAAACAGAGAGACAACGACATCACTCAAAATCAGAAGAGCGGCCTTCTGCTTCGTAACTGTATACGTTAAAATTAAGTGTTGTCAAATGGAAGGGTCAAAATCTCACCAGTTTGACTGCTCAAAGTCTCCTGAACTGGCGGCGGTGGGGGTTCCTCCTCCTCCTCGTCGGAGCCGAAGGGATCAGTGAGTTCCTTTCTCGTCATCAGTTTCTCAGGCCGCGCGGGAATCGGCTGGAAATATTAATATATGAATCTATATAAGAAACGGGCAACCGGTCCATCCGAAATTTAGTAGGCAAGAAGATGAATGAAAAAAAGGGAGATAGATAGGAAAAATCATATTTCCTTTTCATCCCCCCTTCCCATACTCTTCCCCTTTCCATCGTATACTTATTAGAAAAGGATGTTCTCTATATCTCCCTTTTCTAATAAGGGGAAGAGGACTGAAATAAGGCCACCTCACTCATCAGACGAAACACAAGCATACTTCTACTTGTCGCGTGTCTTCTGTGAGATCGCGGTATTTCACCGGACGAGCTAGTCCTGGCGTGCGGTAGATGTTGTTGTGTCTCTACCATTGTTAACAAGATCATGTGCTGAGGAACTAAACGTTTGTATTGCGCGTGTACATGTCATTAGTAGATCTCTAATGTCCCTCTGACCTCTGGTACATTGACCGGGTCCGTGAACCACTTGGTGTTGGAATCCCTCGCCTTCAGGTCTCGCGCTGGCGACAGCATCTTGCCGAGGATCGTCTTGGACTGCTGCACCAGCATATCACGCACGTCTTTAATGGGGGCCGGTGAATGAGCCTTCTCGGGGCTGGCACGTTCTTGTGACTTGGTGTCTGAATCTTGAGATCTGCGGGGTACATGTACATCATCGTCAGATTATAAGCAACGTTATTCTACAATCTAACTAGCCATATTGTAATGCCGGAAAATTGTAAAGTAAACAAACCATTTACAATTCCTATCATAAACATCTTTTTAAATAAAATAAAGATAATAAAATCTTCATAAATAACATATGCACTCACGCATGTTACCCAAAGGGATAGGCAGAGATTACGAATTTCCATTTGGCGCGTTCCTGGCGCACCTGTTCGATTCTACATCCATACATTCTCTTCATGCATACTCCTAGCGTCAATTCGTACTCATATCGATGGTGAATTAGTACCGACCCCGGGCGTGGCTTGGCGCGCATGCGCGACCGTCGCTCGCTGACCTCCCTGCTGAAGAGGTCACGCGGCATCCCGCCGTCCGTGTCGTGCCGTCCTACAAGATACGATGACTCCGTCTCGTCGTTACCTGCAATCAATAAGTTAATTTAGATGAAATAACAATACCAATAGGTATCGGGACACATTTAATGGTGGCCACTAAACTCCTACACATTGGACTGGACTGGACTGCTGTAGGAGTGCACTGGAAGGGAGTGGCGGGAGGCATTTCATATATAATGAACTTTGAATAAAAAGGAAAACTAAATGTCAAATAATCACCTAGTTGTTCAACTTGGAGTTCGCTGCCAGTGAAGTGCGCGCGCAGTTGGAACAGGTAAGTCATGATCTGAAACAAAACAGTACAAGAAATCAGCTGTTGCAGTTGTTTGGGTTGTTTTGTATTGAGCCTCAGAAAATGAATGAATGGTAAAGAATTGAATCAACGCACGAACGAGTCAATGAACAAAGGAACGAGAGATCGAATGAACTGAAAACGAATGTAGTTACAGCGAGTTTATCCGGCGTGGGTCGGGCGCAGACGTCAGCGGCGGTGAGCACCTGCGAGATGCCGAGCTTGGCGCTCGCGTCCAGCGCCACGCGCAAGTTGCGCTCCGCTTCCTCCGGCTGCAGCCCAGAGAAGTCTCTGTAAATAACAACAGACCGCTTAGCAAGTTATAACCGATGTCTAAAGGGGTTTAATATATGGGAAGGGGATGAAATAACAAATCAGGGTATACATTCCTTATGCCAGTAACTAACACTATGATCATACGTACATGAGATCAGGTCGGAAGCGATGTATGATCGCGCAGAATGCGAGGCCGGAGCGGAAGCTGGTGGTGAGGTTGGTGATGCGGCAGGCGCGGTACTCCCGCGTCACCGACTGACACCACTCCAGCAGGTCTTGCACCTGTTGCCACATCACAATACAAATACATACATACATTATAATGAGTAAATAGCACTCTAGCACTAAAACCAAAATAATTAAGAGAAATAGGTACAGAATTTTTTTGTACACCTCTATTAGTTAGTAGTAGTTGCCCTATTAGCGCTGCTAGTTACTTCTGAAGAAGTAGAGTCAAATATCCGTCGACTACACTAGCGCCATCTACACTATTATACTACACTATTATAAGATATAAAAAACTTACCGGCGTCTTGTCCGTATTCAAGACCTTCAATGGGAACAGTTTCTCCATATCGACCACTGGTGTCTTCTCACTTTCATCTCCTTTCTCATTCTCATTCGTATCCAGGCTGATGTTGTTCAAATTTGTCTTCAATTCCAACGGCTTAAGGTTCTTTTTGGCTATTGTCTTCGGTTTGAACTGCATCGCCTTAAAACTATCAACTAGGGGCTCGTCTACTTTAGGAGATGACGTAAATTTGGGGGATTCTGTCTGGATAGTCATCTTTGTTAGATTATTTACATAATGGAAGTCTGGCCTCTTGTTGATGTTCGTGTCTTTGGGTGTCATGTCGAAGTCTATGTTCTTGGGAGTAGGAGTGGCCGGTGAGGTGGGAGTGGCAGGATTCGTGGGCGTGTCCGTGGCGGGCGTGATGGGCGCGGTGGGCGTTGCAGAGTTGTCAAAGTTGAGGCTCTGCACGCTGTTGGGCGTCGCCGCGATATCGCTGTTGGTCAGGCTTTGCGTCATTTCTTCCACTTGTTGACGTAAGTCAAGCATCTGTTGGACCATTTTATTATTTAAGTATATGGTAAAAGTTAATAATCAAGTGTTAATGTGCAGGCTTTAAGGGTAAGTTCACATAACCGCACGGAACCACCAAGAGTGCGACATTTAAAACGCGCGGTAGACCTGGTCTGATCTTAGCCTTAGGATGTATGGAATACTTGGTGCGGATTGAGATGTAACTCACTTGTCTTGTTGAGTTGTCAGACAGCGTATAATCGTCCTCGTCCAGGTCCTCCAGCAC
This sequence comes from Papilio elwesi, assembly GCA_029849275.1. Lineage (NCBI taxonomy): Eukaryota > Metazoa > Arthropoda > Insecta > Lepidoptera > Papilionidae > Papilio > Papilio elwesi. The sequence goes on from CM056713.1 coordinate 6,139,660, forward strand.
CGCGATGTCAGAGTTATTGTTCACTGATAGTAGCGACGCCAGGGACTGCATATCCTCGTCCCTGCAACATAAGAGCGGCAGTCAGTACCTTGTTATTTTATACCAGTAAGTGCTTAAACCGATAACAAGTCACCACTACCAAGATACGATATCAAGTACTCACGTGGCGTGTCCCTCGCGCAGCAGCACGCTGTGCAGCGTCAACTGTATGCTGGCCGCGCGCAGCTTGCGCCCCGCCGGGTCCAGCTGGACGCGCAGTGTGCGCTGCGCGGCCGCCAGCGACGCGTGCTTGCGCAGGTCCAGCGCAGCCGCCGCTAGACGGCGACGCTTGCCAGTCGCTGATACCTGTCACATCCATCGACCTTTTACAATACAATTCATTACAGAAAACATTGATGCCTTTATCCGGTGGTCGCGTATCGTTAACTGATCCTAGGCACTGCACACTGTGTATTAAAACAGTTCAGTTCAGCATATATTTATAAGTGACTAACTATTTGCCCGCAACAACACAACGTTCATTCTTTCTTTGCGCTTTTGTAAGTAATAAACCACGCCATTATTAGGTCAGAAATGGTATAAACAGAATTTATAAATAACTAGTGAATAAATACAATTTGACTCACATCCTCTAACACGAAGGTCCAGTCTTTGTCCTCCAGCTCGTTGGTGCGCGGGTCCCGGAACAGAGTCACCGTCACCGTCTGGTTCTCGGGCACGGTGAATATCACCGAGCCCCTGCGATATAATTTACTCATACTACAACATCGTTGGTACAATTTAGTAGCAATGATTTAATACAAAAATGTAGATATGTCATTAAAAAAAAGAAAGACTCGAAAACGTCCCAATTGGAACGTCTTTCTTTAACTCCCGTTTAAGCTGCGACAAATACTACCTCGCCTCTTTTTTCGCATTATTTTAATTATGCTATCCTTTTCACACCATTAGATAGTGTGAATGTTGCTGTCTCTGTCTTTGGAACACTTTTTGAAATAAAGGAATGAAAAGAACATTAAAAATAGCCACGCATGATTCAAGTATCAAGACGTGAGCAGCAAATAGCTGCGTTCGCCTCAAGCACTCACTTGAGAGGGTCCTTGAGCGAGGGCTCCCACTCCACCGGCTCGGTGACCTCGCGCCGGGAGCGCCGCGTCCACACTATGCTCAACTTGTTTGGCTTCCTGTAACGCACATGTGCACAGTTTAAAAAAATACCTTCCTACATTATCATGGGGAATTACATCATGATTACCGCCCTGTGTCATACATATGTAGGTCTTTTACAATACCTTCCTCAAAACGCGGTCCCCAATCTTTTTTGTGACCGATTTGTCACTGTTTGAAGCAGTTACACGAGACGAGGAAAGGGGTTAGAAAGCGCTTCGCTTAAACCTATTCAATTGTGGCTAACCTCCCACGGGAGTCTTGGCTCGGACCATTACTGTTATTAATATCACCGCATCGAGAAGCCACCGAGCTCTTAGATCGCTTGTGCGGACGCCCCAGAGAGTGACAGGGCTTAGGAGCCCTCAAATTGGGGCAGGCTTAGCATTGCGATTCGATGGTGACTGTCCGATTACACTATTATAACCGGACTAACCCTCATATACACAAGAATTGGTCCATAAAATTATTAAAACTATCGTGAGACATTATCAATAAACTTTTTATGAAACGGCTTTACTCACGAGAGGCGGGCCGCGACCGCGAATTAATACCGCTCACCCTGAAGAAGGACCTCCGACAGGTCCGAAACTTGTCGGTACAAAACACCGAGAAAAACGCGAACGTGAGTAAAGCCGTTTCATAAAAAGTTTAAGAATTGGTCCCTACGCAAAGAGACCCTGCCGCCCTCACCCAGTCCCTCGTCGTTGAAAGAACCAAGAGAGATTAACTGCCAAGTTAAAGTTATCGTGACTACAAAAAATAACCAAACAAAATAATAACTGAAAGACTCCGATATTAATTGCATCATTACGACCTTTCCAAATTGCATATTCTGTATATCCACTAAATTGCACGCCGTTAATTGTTATAGTAGACATTTAACACACGGAATTCAAGTTAAAATTGGACAGTTAACCTCCGTCGGTAACTGCGTCAATTCAAATTCAATTAAGCTTTGAATAAGGATTAATTAAAAATACTTTATCGGACTATATTAGATTTTACCTTTTAGTTAACTATTAAAAATCAAATCTACTGGTTTCACACAGTACTATAGATTAACTTACTTAAACTTGATTTAACCAAGTCATCAGCTTAAGCTCTTATGGCTCGATTCTAATTTTTCAGCGATTACCACTAACTTACACAATTTTATAATCCTTAGCTGAATAGAATGGACCAGCTCGACCGGTGAAATACCACGGCCATACGAAACACAGGTGTCAAGACGTATTCAGCGTTTCGTCTGATGAGTGAGGAGCCGGAGGTGTAATTCTACTCCCCTTCCCAGAGGAGGATTTGGAGGATCACGGGGCAAGGGATAAGGGAGAAGGAAATACCGTTTTGTCTGTCTGTCCATTAAGGTAGGCAATGTATCTGCAACACATTAGTTATTTTTGCAGATACCTATGGGTGGAGGTCGCTTGAAGTCGGGTATAAAAAAGGAATGGAATAAGTGGGTTTGTCGAGGTTCGGGGTATCACTCACCATTTGGGCGTGGTCTCGATGTCAATGCGGTGGTAGGAGGCGGTGTACTGGAACTTGGCCGCGCGCTTGTTGACGCGCTGCAGGCGCTTCCACACCGACGCCATGGCTCTCTGCGACTGAAACAACAAAACACTGCACGTCAGTAATAGAACACTAAATTACATAATGTAACCCGCCTGCTCGCGTGCTTTTTACAAAATAAAAATAAATATTCTGCACGTTACTCATATTTAAACACATCTCAGCTACTTCCTTCAAGTCCATGACAGCGCAAAATTGCAATAAAAATATTGAATTAATCCCTAACTAGCAAACTCTACAATAAATTCTACCAAACCAATCTTCGAACCTCACTACCTTAAACCAAAGGCCACACTGCATTCGCTAAACCACAAGGCTGCATAACATAGCATAAGCTTGATAATGGATCTAACAAGTTAATAGCCACTATCTAGGTTATCAGGCGGGCCGACGACCTCCAAACACCCGGAATTTACAACTTGGAGTGTTTACTGAACTGTTTATGGTATTCACAAAACGTCACGCGTCTAAAGACTGTTCACACGGGCAGGTCAGTCGCGCGGTTTCAATTATATATTCATTATCTTTATTACAACTACCGCGATGATAAATAATGAACCGATATTCAAAGAAAATGTGCGTTAATGTTGTAACGCATTAAATGGATACGAAAACTGCAAGAGAAGTATGGCAATATCGTTCACAGGGAAATCGATAACGCTGTCTCATCTCCCAAAGCTAAATCATTATAATATAAAATTTCATACGCTCCTCAATAAAGCCTAGTGTACAAGGTTGCATCAACATGAATGAAATAACTACATAAAAGAACAACTGTCTCTTGTAAGACTTCCCAATCAAAACATGTAATGAATAATTGTTGTGACGTGAAGTGATCGTACAGGGGAGGTCAGGCGGCGGCCCGCATTGTATCGCAACGCTAATTGGTTGAACGCTAAAAACACGTTGGTAGTGCGGTGACTCAACTAACGCTGCGTGGGACTGCCCTGGCGGGTTTCTATGGCAACCAGTTTGAAGAAAACGTGATCAATGTCTTACACTCATAAATCTGTTTATCAAACGAAATTCAAAGTATTTTATATACAAGAAAATAAGTAATAGGCTGTTACTAAACCAGTGTCAAATATATTTCGACCACATCACAATGAACATAAGGCGTTATTGTGATACAACACTAGTTTATTCACCAAAGACTTCTGCGAGAAATTCGCACATGCCAGCTACCAAATTATAAGCAACTAGTGATCCGTCCCGGGTTCGCCCGGGTAGCCGTTTCGGAATCTATACGGAACATTGTCATTCATATACGTAGATATGCACCCGTAAAAAAACTAAATGTATCCCACGGGAACCGTACATTTATCCGGGATAAAAATAGCCTATGTGCTATTCCAGAGTGTAATCTATCCCTGTATCAAATTTCATCCAGAAGCGTTCAGCCGTTTTTGAGTGAAAGAGTAACAAACATCCATACATATAAACATTCGCATTTATAATATTGTGGCGTTGAAGTAACTATACTTTTAGATTTTTTGACAAACATTTGTTATTTTTCGTAAAAAAATTCATAAAAAGTATCCTATGTTACTTCTTATTAGGAGGTATTCCTCCAAGAATATGTGTACAAAGTTTGACGATGATCGGTTGAATAGTTTTCGCGTGAAAGCGTAACAAACAAACTTACATTTATATTAGTAGGGATGTGAAATCTTGTTCTACAAATCAGTTAAGTAGTTTTTAAGTTTATCTACAAACAAACAATCAAATATTTTCTCTATTAGAGTAGATAATACTATAATCTACAATCAGCTCGCTCCTTAGGAATTTTAATTAAAACAAGTTACCTACTTAGCTAATGACGTATGACGTCGTGTGAACTGATCGTATCTTGAAAGAGCGGTGTTATCTTTTACAGCTAATTATGATAGCATATAAGAATTGATAGGGAAAGTATTCGCAATCCTATAATATATATGTAATTGCAAAGTTACAATCATTGCCCTAGCATCGTCTAGAGCGATGATGTGAGTGATTTCAAAAGTTAACTACGGCGGTAAGACGATGGCGTGATCCTGTGTCGTCATACATTTAACAGTGGTAGAGTTCGCAACAACATCTGTTGCACGAATGGGCCGGCTCGACCGGTGAAATACCACGATAGCACAGAAAACAGACGTGAAGTAGAGTATTCTGCGTTTGATGAGTGAGGTGCCGGAGGCCTAATTCTAGTTCTCTCCCCCTTCCCACCCTTTTCTTATAAGGAAAGGATGGGAAGGGGAAGAAAACTTGAAGGTGGAGGGGATGTATAGAAATTGGAAATAACCATTTTCTGTTTGTCCATTAAAGGTGGGAAACTCATTAGTTACTTGCGGATGTCTATGGGTAGTGATCACTTGATATCAGGTAATCCGCTTGCTCGTTTGCCACCTGGTATTATTTATAAAAAGAAATAACATTGTAAACGTGCAAGGAGAGCGTTTGCTCCCCAGGGTTGTGCGCAAGCTTAGTGCAGGTTATACCGATGCGTACTGGAGATCCCGGAGCCCCCGCCGTCTTAGAACCCGCAACAGCGGGCTGCGAGCTCTACCACTGTTATATTTTATCATGTTTCCAACCAGCGCTGCAAGTTATCTGTCAACACTAGTTAGGTACCACTTGGTTTCAGATGAACGTGCAGCTTCTATGTATGGATGTCGAAGAAAGATGTATCAAAAATGTGTTTAATTAATTATTACATCTCAAATTATCTTTACGCATACTATGATAGTAAAACCACATTTCGTTAACCAACTGGGCCCGTGTGTACAAATGACATTGAACGATTGAATAAATAATGTGATAACGGTATATTTACGAGGCAGTATCGGCCGCCGGAAACGATTATCTATTGCACACGCTTCTGTCGGAAGCTCGGACCTTATGAGCGATTTTATTAAACATACATTAAGTATCAATTATTCAAGCAAATATTGTTATACTTTGTAGTTTTTTTTTCAGATATTAATTGTTGTACCTGGTATCCCACAGGTTTGAGGTAATCTATTAGGCGACCAGCTGCTCGTTTTCCCCCTAATGATAGAAAAAGGGACTACTAGACTAAGAACTCACACTCACAACGATAATCGGCCGCTATATTTGTGGCCGGGAACCGCAATCGCGTCTCACAGAATTCCGGTCTCGTGAGTTCTGTACTAGAACGACAGGCGCGGGTGAAAATCGCTCTGAGTTCTTAGCTTAACCAAATAGAACCCCGGTCTCGTGAGTTTAGAAATAAAACCTACCACAGCAGGCGCGGGTGAAAATCGCTCTGTGAGTTCTTAGCGTTATTGTACCTGGCATTGCTCGAGAAGATGATCTGGATAAAGCAGAACTCTGAAAATTGACAAGTCGAAGATAGATATTTTCTGTACAGGACTAAACAATTTCAAGCACGATCCAACCTCTGAAGAAATCACGCATATAAGTCATTCACTCGGAAGTATTGCATATCTTTTGTAATATTTTCGTATACCTTATGACGATATTTTTCGTGTGCACGTTCAAAGTGCACCATATAATCCAACATTTCATCATCCGATATATTTTATTGCCACAGATTATCGTATGGCATATGTATGTAACTTATACGTCTTCAGTGGTTTACTAAAACCACAGACTATGTGTAAATTACAATCTATCAATGAATACTAATACCACATAGTCACAATACAAGGTATGTATATCGTCAAATTATGAACGATTCGTTAATCTACTAAGTGAGTTTATAAAACGCCTAGAATGATTTTAAACTGACGTCCACGATCTGTCGGTGACAAGAATCTTATGACTTACACATGAATTGTTTTCCTGTTGATTTTAATTAGTGCACTTTTGAACATCCTGTATACACACAACTAAACTCGTCACAGACCTAGTTCCTAAATTGGCTTAAAGTGTAGACAGCTTTGCGGTCCGGTGATGGAACATCTTTTATTTCATTCATAATTCTTTTTAAATCTATATTACCCAATTGGGGTAAATAGATATAGCAATCAGTAATATTTTTTCTCATATAATATATGGTCCACATTTATTTCAATTTAAGACTTTGTAATTCATCCTTTCTAGGAAGATATAGTTATGGTTGGGATTTTCAATTCTTTAGTCCAGAAATTCCCAAACTCTGGGTCGCAGCCGACCAGCGGTACCGGGCAAATATACGAGTTGGGGCCTTAAAGCCACCTGCCGGGCTAATTCTACTATATTCTCTTTGGGCCGGACAGTCCGACTGACGGTCCGACGGCAGTGTTGCCGTATGAACAGTCTAGTTTGTGGCTACATCTATCAATTTTTCCAAGACAGTCATGAGATGGGTACCATGATTGGAAGTTTTTATTAGATGTGTCCGAGCCCAGTAAACTTTGAGAACCACTGGACATTTTTAAAGCTTAAACGTAAAACACACATTAAAATTGGAATCGCCAATACATAGAAAACTGAATTTGTCTGAAACGGTGTTTTGGATGTTTGTCATAAATTAAGTTAACTTAAAGCTAACGTAATAACGTATCTGTGCAGCACAACTCTTTCAAGCTACAACTTGAACTTGGTTTAACTATCTAATGTGCCGTTAACAAGCCAATATTAAATCGCCTACGCCGAATACCAGTCAAATTAACCAGAGGTGTGCGATGATGTCATCTCGCGGTTTCGAAATGATTCAAACTGTATTCCGTGTGTATAGAGTTTATTTACAATAACACTGCTTCTCATATTTCTTTTATATAGATATTTGTTCAGGGTAAAATAGTCGTTTACGACTTTAAACGTCTTTACAACCCATACAGAAAGTTGTATTTTCTTCCGTGACGTGCAGTCGGGTCGGGGTATCCCACTTACACAAATTGCCTTGTTCCCTACAATGAGACAAACGCAACTCCTTATCACAGGTAATTACGTAGCAGAGAGTTGTATTCGAGTATTTCTGACTTCTGCTGGTCTGCATCCTACTGGTTATTGCTTCGTTGCGTTTGCGTTTTGAATTGTCGCTTCTAAGGTGGAATAGCCCCCGATAGTACATTATCAAAATTACAGTAGTTGTCAAGTTGTTCAATGCGTTGACAATCGAGTGCGTAGGTAACACCTACCTTCATTACCAGACAGATTTGTTTACATATCCACTATCTACACCTTAAATTTACATAATTCTTATTTTAAAAAAAACTACCACAGAGTAGCTAACCATTTGGCATAACTCAAATAGTTGCAGTATCTCCGAATTTATTTTGACAGTGGTAGAGCCCGCAACACCTGTTGCACGAATGTCGCGGCTCGACCGGGGAAAGACCACGACCTCACAGAAGACAGACGTCAAGTAGTACTCTGCGTTTCGTCTGACGAGTGAGGTGCCAGAGGCCTAATTTGAGTTCTCTTCCCCTTCCCATCCTTTCCTAAGGATAGGATGGGAACGGGAAGAGGATTGCACGGGGAAAAGGACATATCGTTTTTCCTGTCTATTAAAGGTAGGCAACGCATCTGTAACATTGCACCTACCTTGTTGGGGATGTCTATGGGCAGCGTTCACTTTAAATCAGGTGATCCGCTTGCTCGTTTGCCAGCTTATTCCATAAAAAATGGAAAGTCATATTTTTGTTCTTACAGAAGATAGGCATGAAATACAAGTATTAAGTATTTAGTTTGTTGAGTGAGGTGTTGGAAGCCTCTTCCGCTTCCCATGTTTTCTAAGGATGAAAATATGGGAAGGGGGAGGTCATGGATAGGAATAGAAAATCTCCTTTTTCTTATTTATCTCCTCTGTTCTTAAAGATTAGGCAACGCATCTGCTACTCATTAGCTTGTTGCAGATGTCTATGGGTAGAGGTCACAATTATTCTTTGAAAAATAATTAAAAAACGATTGTTCTAGCGACCCTCCAAAATTTATTTTTGTCTATTACCTCTAACAGTTATCGTCATTCAAGCACAAAATATTAATGACTAATTTAAGCCTTCCTCGTGAATAATTCCATATATCTGTGAAAATCGTGTATGATACGTTCAGTAGTTTTTTATATATATCGCCTACAGACACACATACGAGGCGACTTTTTTATTTATAGTGATGATATAATAAAATCTATACCAACCTAATAATACCTTTGATACATCACCAACCATTAGAAATGCGAAAGTTTGTTAGTATGGATGTTTGTTACTCTTTCACGCAAAAACGTCTGTATGAATCTGGATGAAATTTGTCACAGAGATAGATTACAGTCTGGAATAGCATATATGCAGCTCTTAATCCCAAAAAAATGTACAGTTCCCGTTTGATAATATTTTTATTTTTTTGTCTACTTATATATTCCGAAACGGCTACCCGGATCACTAGTTAGATATAAATGCAAGGCAACCATAAAAAATAAGCGAACTGAAATCTAAATAAATGTATCAAAGGAAACTGCAGAAGTAGTGCAACACTAACCAACTAATTATTTCTTATGTATCAGAAACAACGAGAAAGCGACTCACTTGTTATTGAGTTGAGTCACTGGCCATCGCCTATCAGGATCGACAACAGTAACATGTGATAACACGCAGACTGCTTTAGGAGCAAGCAGTCCATTCATTTTACTTTATTAAGGTCAAACTACTTAACGCAAAATGGTAAATGTAAAATAATTTCACGTATGAATACACAAATGGAGCACTCAATGAATAAATATTATATTTATATAATATATTCACACACATAATACACATTTCGGGGAACTGGACTGGTTGGAATGGTCTTAGTCCCACACGCAAAATACGCGCTAGTCGTGGAGTTGCGGATAAGCCCCTAACTACTAACCACTACACAAATACACGTATAGTTCTAGAGAAGGCACTGTCTGATAGAAAGAATATCCCATAACTGACAAGCATGCATAGATGATGAAGCGAGAGAGGTGTGCCAGGATTGCGCCAAGTCAATCCATACCCCTACCCCTCTGGGTTACTAGCGTACTTAGTTTAGTCATTTTTATACACACACGAAACAAATAAGAAAACCCAACAATGTTTACATATTATTGTGTCTTACTTCACACAATACGCTAGCTCCAGCACAATACTTTCTAATTCACAATTCTTCAATACTGTAACGTCACTGTTAGTTGACTTAAGCTTGGCCAAAGATACAAGCTTCTTTAAAGTCATTTTAATCGTTACATTGGTTGGTTTTACCGAGTCTTATTTTAACGGTGTGATTAAAAACCCGACCGACCCGGGTACTAGTCGTTAAACTGCGTCCAGGACCACCAAGGACGGGCAGCAGCGTCCTTTCAGTACGGTGGAAAATACTGAGATCGCCAACCCGCCTGCCAAGCGTGGCGATTATGGCACAACCCCCCCATGAATGCCAACAACAAAAAAATGGCCCCCAGCACTCGGCGGCCCTGTCGTTCCTGGCTACGGTAGCGGTCAGGACAACGGCGGGGCAGGGGGTGCTAAGAATCCCCGGAAGAGATCCGGCTACCACACTCACCGACAACTGGCCCTGGCAACACTAAACACGCGCACACTGCGGACAGACGAGAGGATCGCGGAACTGGAAGAAGAATTGAGCAAGTTACGATGGGACGTTATAGGGTTATCTGAAGTCCGAAGAGAGGGGGAGGACACGATAACCCTCAAGTCCGGAAACATGCTCTTCTTCCGGGAGGGCGACCAACAGTCCCAAGGTGGTGTCGGGCTTATCGTCCACAAGTCCCTTGTGAACAATGTGGTAAAGATCGAGAGTGTGTCGACTAGGGTGGCGTACCTGATACTCAGAATAACCAAACGGTATTCGCTGAAGGTCATACAGGTTAACGCACCGACTTCAACGCACTCCGACGACGAGGTGGAAACTATGTATGAGGATATATCACGAGCCATACATAGTTGCAAAACCCACTACACTATTGTCATGGGGGACTTCAACGCGAAACTAGGCAAGCGGTGCGGAGACGAGCTGCGAGTGGGCAATTTTGGATATGGATACCAGAATCACCGGGGCCACCTTCTGGCCGGCTTCATGGAGAAGGAGGGACTCTATATGATGAACTCCTTCTTCAGGAAGCAAGAGCAAAGGAAGTGGACCTGGATAAGTCCCGATGGTGCTACAAAAAACGAGATAGACTTCATCATGTCGAGGAAGAAGCAAATATTCAATGATGTCTCAGTGATCAATGCGGTGAAAACCGGGAGCGATCACCGAATAGTCCGAGGCACATTGAATATCAACGTAAAGCTTGAGCGAAGTCGACTGATGAGGTCTACACTCCGACCAGTACCCATCCAAATCCAGAATCCCGAAAGCTTTCAGCTTGAACTTCAGAACCAGTTTGATTGCCTAGGGAGTAGCGTGGGCGATATTAACGACGGGTTCGTGCAAGCTCTTCGGACGGCGGGTTCTAGGGTCTTCAAGACCCACCGTACAAAAGCGTCCAAGAAGCTCTCAGACTATACTCTTGAGCTCATGAAGGAAAGGCGAGAAATGATTCTGCACTCTTCGGATGATGCGAAACGATACCGGCTGCTAAATAGACAGATTTCGAAGAGCATTAAACGCGATATACGCCAATTTAATACAATACGTATTAAAGAGGCTATTGAGCGGAATAAGGGCTCCAAAGTCTTTCCCCGAAGTCTGTCTATTGGGCAAAGCCAGGTGTCGAAGCTGAAGACTGAGGATGGCAGAGTTGTTTTCTCCAAACCGGAGCTCTTGAGTGAGGTTGAGAGGTTCTATGGACGCCTGTATGCGGCATCGCAGAAACCGATCATGGATCTGGCAGAAGACCCAAGAGCCAGATTAACCCGACACTATACCGAAGAGATCCCGGACGTTAGTCTCGACGCGATTAGTATGGCTCTCAAACAACTCAAGAACAACAAGGCACCGGGGATGACGGAATCACAGCAGAGTTACTGAGGGCAGCTGGAGGACCAGGTCTTAAGGTTCTCCAAAAGCTATTCAATTCCGTCATTCTCGAGGGACATACGCCACGGGCATGGAGCGGGAGTGCGGTGATCCTTTTCTTCAAGAAGGGCGATAATACCCTTTTGAAGAATTACAGGCCCATCGCACTTCTGAGCCATGTCTACAAGTTGTTTTCGAGGGTCATTACGAATCGTCTCGCTCGCAGATTTGACGACTTCCAGTCTCCCGAACAAGCCGGGTTCCGTAAAGGCTTTAGTACCGTGGACCACATACATACGTTGCGGCAGGTTATAAAGAAGACCGAGGAATATAACCTGCCACTATGCTTAGCGTTTGTGGACTACGAAAAAGCCTTCGATTCGGTCGAGGCCTGGGCGGTACTGCAGTCTCTCCAGCGGTGCCAAATCGACTACAGGTACATCGCAGCGCTGAGGTGTTTGTATGAAAACGCTACTATGTCAGTCCGAGTACAGGGTCAGGACACGAAACCTATCCAACTGCAGCGTGGTGTAAGACAGGGAGACGTTATCTCCTTGAAGCTCTTCACCGCGGCGTTGGAAGACGTCTTCAAGGTCCTGGACTGGAAAGGACTTGGCATCAACATAAACGGCGAGTACATCACCCATTTACGATTTGCTGATGACATTGTAGTCATGGCTGAGACCATGGAGGAACTCGGTACAATGCTCGACGACCTCAATAGGGCCTCCGAACGAGTGGGTCTCAAAATGAACATGGATAAGACGAAAGTTCTGTCAAACATCCATGTTCTACCCACTCCTATAACGATCGGAGGCCATACTCTCGAAGTTGTTGACGATTATGTCTACCTAGGACAAATTGTCCAGTTAGGTAGGTCCAACTTCGAGAAGGAGGTGAATCGCCGAATCCGACTCGGATGGGCAGCGTTCGGGAAGTTGCGAGAAATCCTCACGTCCCAACGTCTACCGCAGTGTCTCAAGACGAAAGTCTATGACCAGTGTGTGTTGCCAGCGATGACTTATGGTACTGAGACGTGGCCCCTTAATGCGAGTACCATTAACGGCTCAAGGTCACCCAAAGGGCAATGGAGAGGGCAATGCTCGGAGTCTCTCTGCGTGATCGCATCAGAAATGATGTGATCCGCAGTAGAAGAATTGCAAACCTTAAGTGGCAATGGGCCGGACACATTGCTCGCAGAACGGATGGCCGATGGGGCCGAAAGGTCCTAGAGTGGCGGCCACTTACAGGTCGATGCAGCGTAGGTAGGCCTCCCACACGATGGACCGATGATCTGGTCAAAGTTGCGGGAGCCCACTGTATGAGGGTGGCAGAGGACCGATCTTTGTGGCGATCAATGGGAGAGGCCTACGTTCAGCAGTGGACAGATATCGGCTGAAACGACGACGATGACGATTAAAAACAATGCCTTAGAAGAACACTGTTATAAGTGTTGTCCAGTTTTGGAATTTTAAAACTGAACCACAGCAACACTGTAAAGCTATAAATAAAATGAGGAAATTGCGGAATTCATTGAAAACAGGTAGCAATTGATTAAAATTAAGGTCAAAGTACTTGTTGGAAATTAGGTAAGTGCGAAAAATTACCTGCCAGTTATTATAAAACATGATAATAGCTAGATTGAATCTCGGTGGTGACTTAGGCCTTACTGCGTTGCGAATTCAGTTACGAGGCTATAAATTATTGAATGTAATGGTACTCGTGGGAGACCGACCCACGCTGCGTCGAACTAAATGTGACCGTTCTAGGACCTTTGGGGTCTACGGGCAATCCGTTCTGGTCGCAATCTGTGTTAAGGTTTAAAAATCTGTCACTGGAACCCACTAGTGAGTAGGGGACCGATCTATGAGGCGATCAATGGCAAGCAGTGATGACAACGGCTGGTATTAAGCTCAATTTAAATAAGCCTGAGGTAGCAAGTGACTGCTACCCATAGGCATCCGAACAAGCAAATAAGACGCAGATGCGTTGCTTAACCACAGGAGGTAATAGATCGCAAGAAGGATATTTCCATTTCCCCATACATCGTTCCCCGTCCAATCCTCGTCCCCTTTCCATCCATATATTCTATAATTACATTGATACATTAATCTAATCGACGAATTAGGACCTACTATAATTCCATCGCTATTGTATAAGCAAGTCATAATACGCTTGTGTATGAATACTAAATATGTATAAAAAAGAAGTCGATGTATGTGTGTGTATGAACTGTACCTATATCTACCTAGTATTTACAAAAGAAATGACCATCTATGGTAGAAAATATGGTTCATTGTGATGCGTGTTTGTTTGTTGACTGGGTCATAATATCTGCAAGCGATTTGTAGGAACTTGTGACAGATGGTTAATTAAAAGTAGGCTGTACTCGAAATTGGCGTTACATCCGAAGTCGCTATGACGAAAGTCCTTTCGTATCAATGTTAAAGCTCGGCACAAACGAGCCACCCACCACAGCGACCGGTGGCTGGCGCTTGCTACCACCACAATTGTAACAGTGTCAGAAGGGAGCACCAGCAGCCACCGGTGTTTGGAAGCCACCACATATCCGATATATGTAAATGTATCAACATGCATTGAGGCGTCGTGCTTCATTTTTTTTAATGTGAGAAGGTGGCAATTGAGCAAGCGGATCACCTGATGTTAAGTGAACGCTGCCCACAGACATCCGCAACAGGCAAATGTGTTGCAGATGCGTTGCCTACCTTCAATGGACAGAGGAGGGCATAGACAGGAAAAAGGATATTTCCTTTTCCCCGTTAACCCCTCTTCCTTCTCCGATCCTCTCCTTATGAGGAATAGGTGGGGACAGGAAGAGGACTGAAAGGAGGCCTCCGGCACCTCACTCATCTGACGAAACTTCACGCCTGTTTTCCGTGAGGTCAAGTGCCACGTGATCGATCCTTAACCTCCATTATAATAAAGGTGGCAACCATTATAAATGTATATATGTTGCGACATTTTAATCTTAAACACACATCAACACACTATACTGAATTATTTATGTATAAATAACTTCAATGGGATGATGTCATAGCTTTAGTTATGGTTGCTGGGTAGATAAGCCGAGTACAGTGCTATGCTAATGGAGTTTACTGAATATTAATAGGATCGCTTATAAAGTAAACAATGAACATGCAATTTTAATTATGTAAAACATAAGATTTAAAAAAAGAAAGTATTATCATTGTAAACCCATTATCCCCCCCCCCACCAAACATTAGTATGATAGTGACAAATTTATTATTATTGTAATTAATCAATTAAATGTTTACATTATCCCCACCCCACACCCCACCTTAAAACAGGCGAAACTAGATCTGCAACTGAAACTCATACTCTGTTATAGCAAGTGAGTAATAGAATAGGCTATGCAAAACATATATGTTATCAAAATTGATATAAGAATATGGTCTAGAGCCTAGAGCATCTGTGTTGCCACTGATACTCTTATTTTCCACACAATTCTTCTTTTTTCTATACACAAAAGTACACTAACATATAAACACAGTGTACATAATAAGCATGTTGAGATTATGACATAGAAGATTGTAGAGAATGGAAAGAGAACATAACAGAGAAGGTATAAAGAGAGGTCACAACAGTGTACAATGAGGAAATCACACAGCGAAAGATATTAATCAGTTGCAAATAAAAAATGTATACTTTTTAATAAAAAAAAATATTTATACTGCCTTGTAGAATAATAAATGAGAGAAAAATAAATTTGCATACAATAGCATCTGCATACAAACTATACTGTGGTCCCATTAAAGCAAAAACATGCACAGCTAATTATTACATTTGATATGTAAATGTTTTTATGAAAGACCGCAGCAAATACTGCAACAGGAGGGGATAGAAAAAACTATAGGAGAAGGGAATTGGCCCTAGCTAGCTTGTAACTAGGTCTCTAGGTCAATGTTTATTACATTACGCTTTATCTCTTATAAAGTTGATTATTTATATATTATCTGATATGAATTTCTTGGAATTATATTACATCACCTTACTTACAATATAGTGAGCTCATCATCTCTCAGCTCTATTTCCAAGTTAGGTCAGGTCGGCCTAATACTACCATAGTCCATACTGTAAAGGTTTTTTCTAAGTTAAACTTTCTAAGTATGGAAGTATGGATGTTAGTTATTCTTTCACTAAAAACTACTGAATGGATATTAATGAAACTTTACAATATTATAGCTTATACATGAGAATAAAATATATAACAAATTTCTCTTGCCAATCTTCTTTCAATCATCATCTCAACGTGCCCGAACCAGCAAAGTATACCTTTCTCAATTTTAATTACAACATTCTCTTTTCAGCCACACTTTTTCTAATCCTATCATTCAGTGTCATGTTTTGCATACTTCTCAGAGACCACATCTCAACTGCATAAATTTTACTAGAGTGCTTGTCCTGCTATACCAACTCTCACTCCCATACAATAATGTGGGTACAAACAAGGCGTTATGTATTGCTAGACATGGGTTTATAGACACATTCTGGCTCCTCATTACAGTGCCTATAGCCCCATTCCTGTTCCATTTATGTCTATTTCAATCACTTTCAAAAACCATAACTTTTGTCTTGTCTACATTTGATTTCATAGATTTGCCTTCCAATTATCCATTTACCATTACTTGTAATTCCTTCACCGATGATGATCTCTGATCACTGTGAAAGGAAAAGCATCCCAACCCTTTTCTAAAGCCAATTTGTGCATCCCATATTTTTACTTCTGTTTCATTCATGACTCTAACTAGCAACACCTTAAAATAAAGTTTGCCTACAATGCTGAGAAGGCTGATTCCTGGGTTTTTACACTCATGCTGTGAACCTTTTCCATTATTTAGCGGGACAATAACAGTCTTACACCAATCACTTGCTTTAACTGGCTCTAACAGAATACCTATTATATGTTAAACACTAATAGTAGCTTCCTTAGATGATGGGTTAATACAACAGGAAATAATTGACATAATTATAAGCCACAATTTTCTGTAGTCTAGTATTTTCATTATTTGCACCTGTATATGCTTTGTTTGTATTAAGTGAGACATGGAATAATATTTTTAAATGTATTTTTTTCATCATGTTTCTAGTTCTAATTTTATTGTCTTTCTGTATTAAATAATAATTATTATGTGCTCTGTATGACACAAGCTTTACATGAATATATTGTTAGATATTATATATAAATTGGTTAATCACATGTAGTAGTATTAAATGTTATATTGTAGATATAAATAAAGAAAAAATTAAAATACCCAATATTGTGATAAAATAAATGTGTACCATTTAATTAATCTATTATATATACATTTTTTATTTGCTCATACTAAGAACGGATAAAATTAAAAAGAAGACAATGGGCCTGCAATTGCCAACATTTGAAAAAATTAAATATTCGAAGATAAGAATAAACATCCAGACAACAGCGTATGAAAAACAAATAAACAGCACTTGCGCCGACTTGAGCGTACTATTCGAACTAAAAATAGCACCCTCCAATCAAAGGAAACCCTAGCCAGATGCACTTGAAAAATTACATCATTGACTACGAAGTTCAAACAACCGACCATGATATCACGATTTCCTGCCGAATACATCATCGCTCAGGTAATTAAGGTTGAGCAAATAGCGCCCATCCTTGACTTGAGCGACCTAGGACATATATCAAAGGTACTTACAGTGCGAAATTCAAAGTCGTAGCATTCGAGATGAACGATTTTTGTCACGATGTTTCCTAACTTAAAATAACAGTAAACTAGCACGAGTTTATTTATTATACTGTTTAAAAAGCACCACTTTATACCTTTTAATTTACGTTCTTATTTTTTTTTACGTGAATTTTGTTTAACACAAAACCTCAGTCACTCAGTCCATTTTTGACGTTCTGCCCAAACTGTGTTGCAACATTATCAAATTACCTGTTTAATCTTGTGTGTTTTCATCACCCTCATGGGAGTATGTAAGTAAAAGGTAGGAAATATAAAAATATAAAATTTTGCTATAGTAGACATTTCTAGATGTGTGAATGGCTAATGATAAAATTAGGCAAGATCTTTAATTTCTTATTTAGCAAAAGCAGACTCTCAACAAAAGTAAAAGCATTTAATAACAATAACATTCAATGAAGTACACGAAATCTACAAAGTAATAATTGCAAATTATACTTACTTTCTACCCTTCAAAATTAAAATAATGGCATGGCTAAAAAACAATATTGTAATTGTTTACTGTTCAAACACGTTTAAGTTCATAAGACTTGTTATAATTTGGGGTAAAACGAAACTGTCACAACAAATTGAAAATGGCCTATGTATTTGCAGCAACCCGAAACTTGTCAAATTTTCAAAATATGAAGTGACTTACAATGATTCTTTAGTTGATTGTGTAACTATATTTGGATTAATAAAATTTTGTTATATATTTGCCTATAGTTAATAGTTATAAAACTATTTATGTGATTTTGTATTTGTTACGCCGGTGGAGGTTATGAAATAGAAAATATAGAAACCTATTGGTTATTATGTTTTAAGATATAACTGTTCCACCAAGTATTTACAGCAACAAACAGTGTTATACTCATTATGTCGAGAATACTACATAATCGCCTCAGGTAAATGTAATAGGCTTAATATAATTTATCATCATCCAGAACCTCACCTTAAAAATATTACCTTCAGAATCAACAATCATTGATTAATTAATATTTTTTGCTTATAAAGTTTCAATACATACTATTAGCAGAGGTGAAAATAATTATAAAATATCTATACATGCTTATTTGTGTAAATTGCAACAGTACCAGATCTCCAAAGTTCGTAAGGCTATGTTAAATTTGTTTGCGAGAGTTTTGTTATGTGTTTACATTTGTGTGTGCTTAATATCAACTCACGTCCCAGTTTCATTAATACCCACCGCACAGTGAGTTATGACACATTAATTCACAGATGTTTTAATTTACCTTTAAGAATATTTTGAATTGGATTTTGTAAATAAGAATTTGAAAACAGTAAAATGATAAGAGTTAGTAAAGAATCAAATATCAATGGAATCGCCTTTGATCACAATGGTAAAATGAGCTTTAGTACAACCAGTTATCCCGAGGAGTCAATTTTTAGCCAAAACCTATACAGTTTAGACAACCGCAATACTGTGTTGAACCCAAATAAGTGGGAAAAGGTCAGGGAGATGTTGAAAAAATGAAACAACAGTTTAAATCATTGATGTATCAAGTTATGCAATTTGTGCATTGATTGAATCTAACACCATACCTATCAATAGAGACAGCTTGAAATCTGATGCTACATTAGCATTCAAAACAATGTAAACAAGGCTTCACTTAAGACTGGTACTGAATATTCATTTATATACACACCTTAAAACATAATTTTGAACCTTGAGCCTTTTGCCATAGAATCCATACTTTTATAGCAAACATTTTAATAGAATCATATTGGTTTTGAGTTGGCTTTTTCTTGAAACACTTAACAAAGTATGTATTGGTTTCCTTGTATTATTATTTTATACAAAGCATTTGTATGACAACCGGGGTAAAAGTCTATCTTTTTAAGGATACTGAATGAGTTAAGAATTAAACTTGATCCATTGCTATTTACAGATCATCCCTCAAAAAATCAACAACTTGGTCCTGTTTTGACAAGCGGGCTGTGACCTTTTCAATATGGACTGGAAAGAGTATGCTGTTGTACAAACCTATTGATCCAATTCATATTCCGAGAAGGAAATATGGTATGCTGATTGCTAGAGCAGTGCGGGGAGTGTTGAAGATCAGATATCTCATTTTGGGAGGTGCAGTTGGTGGAGGAATGACATTAAATAAGGTAAAATTAAGTTTCCTAAGGATTATTGATAATTAAATTATTTATATTAGTTGCTAATAGAAAGTTGTACAACAATGTGCTTAATTACTAATATATATAAGTTTGAATAGAATAGAAGCAATTTGTTAGGAAAAACCCCTACTTAAGTTTTTTTTTTCTTAAGTTTTATTAAAACAAATACTTTCTTTTAGAAATATGCAGAATGGAAGGACGGTCTCCCTGACATGGGCTGGTTGAATGACCTTCTTCCTGATAATGAGCAGTGGAACAGGTTCACAACGACACTACTTGACGCCAAGGACCGAATCGGTGATCAGTTTCAAATCGGTAAGATCTTATTTAGGCTCATGTTTTATTTTAGCTAGTTGTAGACTACATAAATATGTTGTAGAGTCAATGTCATATGTATTTATTGTGTTATATAATTTGGTTTACTTAGAATGCACAAATTTGGTGTCGTAATATTTGTATTACATTTCTTTCTTTCTGTTTAGTTCCTTCTACTGCTTAGTGTAAATAATTGATACAAGTTACCTCTGAAAATGGATCTGCTCAAGACTTAGAAATGATTTTGAAACTCTGCAGCATTATAGCTTGGCACAGTACATTAGTCATTTTAATACTGTGTGTGTTTTTTTTTTCAAATAGCAATAAATTACCATTATTTCTAAATATTCAGTTAACAGTAAGGTTAATTTAATGAAAAAAAATTGCAAGTTCATAACGAAATTTTAAATTACGTTACATTTACGTGTTTTTATAACATCAAAGTATTTAATTGATAATATATTTAAATGTTCGACGATTAATCTTTATTTTTCTACAAGAAGTGATAGTGTATGTGGGTACGATTGATAAAATAGTGTAAGTTGTGTATTGTACACTAAAACAACGGTTGTTGGAGGAGATTGCAATTGCAATTGCAATTGTATTATAACGCATAGTTACTCAAACCTAAGGAACACCATAGCAAAAGAAAAATGACTGACAATTGGAATGTAAGAGACGAGCATTAATGTAATAAAAAAATGTTAGCTGTTTCATTTGCTAGGATTTGAAAATCTAAGTAAGATTTAAGTTATATTGAAAGTAGGAGGCACACTTTTCAATCTATAAGGCGTTTTTAGAACATAGTTATTATGGCGTTAGGGCATTAGGCCTGGGTTTGTAAGCACGGTGTAAGGCTGTGTGCGTGTTAGGTCGCCAGCTGACGCTGACGCTGCATGCAGATCCTCGACTACGGGAAGCCGGCGTGGAACGTGCGGCTGAACTGCGTGCTTGGCTGGCGCAGCGCTACGAGGACGCGGTCGCCGCCGCCGCCGCCGCCAATAATACCGGTAAGTGGTGTGGGGTAGTCGCAGAAATTTTGACTCGTACAGACGATCAAAAACTGTATGCAAACTAGGAAGTGCTACTTTATATATTGTGTCCGTCTAGTTTCATTTAAATATACACACAAACAAATAAATATGTACTGATTTCTTATGATAAGCTATTGATATTAAAAGACATTCTAATTTCAATAGGAAGATGGTTGGGTTCTACCTCCGGCTTGGGATCCATTGATAATTGAAAGTGTATCGATTGAACACATCCATTATGCTACCATAAGTTTTTTAGCCAAATCAAACTAGTACATAGTTTTTTAGAATATTTGTCTTCCAGATTATAACTTTAACCAACAATGCGCCCTCCCCTCCTCATCCCTTATTCCTCTCCTTTTTATTATTCAGCCTGATAATGTATCAGTCACTACATTCATTATTGTGGATGTTGTAACTTAATATTGAGTGAGCTGCTTACTCATTTGCTTCCTTAGGTCAATTATTGTGCGACCCATTCGTCTGTGAAGTATTAAATATGAGTTCAGTTATATTGCAGAGGAAACATATTCTTGATTTTTGTTAGTAACTAAAGTAGTTTTTATTTTGTTTTTTTATTTAGCGATCCGCCCCGGGTGACCATTTCGGAATGTATAGAGAAAATCGCCTTTTGTATACGTAGACCTGTAGATATCCGACGGGAACCGCCCTACCATTTTCCAGGATATTTGCTATTCCAGAATATAATCTGTCTCTGCGCCGAATTTCATCCAGATCCGTTTTTGCGGGAAAAATGATCAAACATTCATACTTTCGCATTTATAATATTAATATAGTTTAGATAGTAAAATTGATAAGTAGTATTTCAGGTGTTAAGTAGGGTCCAATAATCTAAACTTGTGAGAGGGGTAAATACCAGATGAATGTGACTTCAACCCTTAGAATTAAAGTATTATAAACTGGACTGAATTTTTCTTTTTGTGTTAAAATGATTACATTTTGAATTTAAAATAACAACACTGTTTGTATTTTCCCGATCTTGTGCATGTTCAATGTAATTGGCGACACTGAAGCGACGGTGGCGACGCCACTTAATTGATAGATAGATAGAACTGTCTAATGTCTTTTTGCTATTTGATTGCTACACAATCAACGACATTAATCAGGCTTAATTTTAAAATCGAATGGGTCGCCTAAAGGTAAGTGATCACCGCCGTCATCAACATCCACAATATCAGAGGACCTGTAGATGCCGTTCCAGCCTTAAACATGTGCTGTTCTCATTGTTTTTCCTATTTAAATGTATGCACAATAGTAACAATTATAATATCAACTTTGATTAGCTTTGCATGTATATCTGTTGCAATTATGTAATGTATTGTTTAGTTTACTTTAATATTGCTTTCATGTGTTCCACTAATTTGTTATGTCCTTGATTACACAGTCATAATAAAGTATCTAGGTATAATTGCTTGTGGGATATACAACTTGTAAACAATTTGTGTGTATTATTTTTTTATTAGTTATTCATTTTATTATAAATGCATTTGAATAGCACGTGTTTTTTTATGTTTAATTTAATCCGGTTATTGAAAGGAGTCGCAGTGGACTCCTGTATGCCTGACTGAGTGGAGTTGGAGTGGAAACTGGGCCACTTGGCTTAACATTTGATCAGGACCCTAGGTAATATGTACATTAATAAATCAGAAACCAAACTGTTACTTTGTCATAGAACCGGCTCCGAAAATCCAGAACAACCTACAGAGTAGACCGGCCCCCACTTCAACTGGGGCAAGGGGGTCTGCTGAGGATTCTGTCGCTTATGGTAATTTTTTTATTTTATATACAACTTCCATTTGTATATAATGTGTCTTCCTAATACCTGCCGGGTAAAGGATCATGCAGCTAACGATCATACAGGAAAACAGAGGCCGTAGTATAAGAAAGTGGTTTAAAGCATACAAATTCACATATTGTCAATATATATAATTAACAGTGGTAGCGCCCGCAACAACATCTGTTTCACAAATGGGCCGGCTCGACCGGTGAAATACCACGACCTCACAGAAGACAGGCGGGAAGTAGAAGTAATCTGCGTTTTGATAAAATATTCAGGATGTCTTCAGATTGGCTTATCGGGCCACTTGTGAGATTTGATAGCGATCAAATCAACATAATTAGTGCTGCTCGAGCAAAGCCGGGGCGGATCACTAGTTGTCAATATAAAACGTTGACCGATTTAATGCCATAGAAAAAAGAGTGCACGCCCTACAAGAGGAGGTGCTGGCACTGCAGGCGCGGTACCAACGTGAGCTGCAGCGCCTAGAGCAGGAGAACCGGGAGCTGCGGCAACAGAACATGCTGCTGCGGCAGGGGAGGCAGCTGCCCATTAGGAAGTTGAAGGTAGGGGATACGATACTAGGTGATTTACACTAACAAGTAACTCACCCGATATTATATTATTGTTACCTGCTGATGAGAAGTGTTACAAATGAGCTGCTAACCTATGTTAGGAAAAGTGGGGGGAGGGAGTATTGATAAGAAAAAGGAAGAAAGTTTACAATGGGGATGGGGCACGAGACACTTGAATCATGATCAAACAAAACGCAGGTATATCCTGCATGAATATCCTCCCATGCTCATGAGGTCGTAGTGCCACTGTTGTGAACTGAGCTGAACATGTTCCAGCGGTCTCTCATCGACATGTACTCAGCGGTACTGGACGAGCTCGCCGGCTGGGACTCGGGCGAGGCGGGCAGGTTGCCCCGCGTGGTGGTGGTCGGCGACCAGTCCGCGGGCAAGACCTCCGTGCTCGAAATGATCGCTCAGGCCAGGATATTCCCGAGGGGGGCTGGGGAGATGTGTACAAGGTAAGCTACCGTATAGTTTGTTCTTTCAAGACCACAGACCTGCCCTCATCCGCTGGGCCCTCCCTGGGCCTATCTACGTTGCAGTTCAGAACAAACGGACTAAAGATATGTTGGTTTGCCGTGATAACAAAGGTTTTTTTTACCTTAAAATTCGAAAAACATCTTTTTCTCGTATTACTTTATCTCACGATTATGACGTCATAACAAAATTGTTTACATGTATAAATAGTGTAATGGCCGCCATGTGCGGTTTTGTTTACAAAAAAATTATCTTGTGAAATATTTTCTTCGTATCGCATCATCTTCGTGTTATTTTGTTCCAGGGCACCAGTGAAAGTGACTCTGTCTGAGGGTCCATACCACGTGGCGCAGTTCCGGGACTCCTCCAGAGAATTCGACCTAAATAAGGACTCGGATCTGGCCGATCTCCGCAAGTAAGATGGCTTAATATTCAGACTGGACTAGGATACTACATGATGATCTTCCTTTAAAAAGTTCTCCCCCTCTCTCACTCTCTCCCCCTTTTCTCTCCCTCCCTACCTCTCTCCCTCTCTCAGTAGTCCACGTATTAATACAAAGTTTTGTGTCAAATTTCATGTTCCAGTAGTTTCGAACGTGTTAATAGGATAAGTCAGTGAGGTCCCTCCATTAATTGTTCTGTGTGTATTGCTTAGGGAGGTAGAGTTGCGCATGCGCAACAGTGTGCGCGGCGGGCGCACGGTGTCCACGGACGTGATCGCCATGTCGGTGCGCGGGCCCGGCCTGCCGCGCATGGTGCTCGTCGACCTGCCCGGCGTCATATCTGTTAGTACAAACAACAAAATTATGTACCGTAAGCAAAGAATATGAAGCTTGATACAAGAGTAAGTAAGTAAGTATTGGTCGCGGTTTAGATGAACAACCTTGCTATGGCCGGAAAGGGACCCCCCTCTCTCCCCTTACCTTTACAATCTAATCCACTAATAGATAGGTAAATGGGAATGGAAGTGCTAGCCTATGCCTCCCGTACGTCAATGAGATTTTTATAGATTTAATGTTAAATAGAGTTAAATGCGCAAAAGGTACAAGAATTATATCGACAATTTTATCTTAAATTTAATAATTTCTTCGTATTATTGCAACGAATACTATAAATACGAATGTTTGTTTGTTACGCTTTACCTACTTGACGACTCAAATGATCGTAATAAATTTGCGCACACATTGTCAGGGCTACAGAAAATGATTCGCTGTCTTTTATTCCGAAAACTAAACTATTGCCGAGGTACATACAACCTTCACTAACAACATCGGTTGCTATGGTGATATTTAATGTATTCACAATAACAACATTTTTACAGAACGTAACCTATATTTTAAAGTTATTATACGCAGAAAAACGTACAAAACTTTCCAACATGAGATTAAAAACTAGCTTCAACTAACTGTTGTAATCAATTCACATGGTATGCATTGCAGACGCAGACCGTAGACATGGCGTCGGACACGCGCGACGCCATCAAGCAGATGACCAGGACCTACATGGACAACCCCAACGCCATCATACTATGCATACAGGTAGCCCGACCCTTAACTGTACATTGTCATAAATACTTAAGTGTAAAAATAACTACTGTTATTACACTTACACAGGATTTTTCTAAATTCCCCTAGACCTTGAAGAACCTTTTACTCATAAAAATGCCTTTGCTCATAAATACCTGCACTTGTTCCAGAATCGTCCTCAAAATATTGTTGATTGTCACTAAATTAGTGTACCTTTATTGGACTCAAAGGAATGACAGCTTAACTTGACGCTTCAGGACGGGTCGGTGGACGCGGAGCGCAGCAACGTCACGGACCTAGTGTCGTCGTGCGACCCGCAGGGCAAGAGGACAATATTCGTCCTCACGAAGGTCGACCTGGCCGAGGAGAATCTCGCCAACCCCAATAGGGTAAGTATTGTCTTAATTGTTAAGATATATATATACAGTGCCCCCATTGATGCTTTGAGACCTCCCCTGCCCAGCACATTCGCAACAATAAGTTAACAGTGGTAGAGCCCACAACATCTGTTGCACGAATGGTCCAGTTCGACTGGTGAAATACCACGACTCACGTTTCGTTTGATGAGTGAGGTGGCGGAGGCCTAATTTCAATCTCCTTCCCCTTTCCACCCTTTCCTCATATGGATACGGTGGGGACGGGGAGGGGTTGGTTCGTGTGATCGCATCTGCAACTCATTTGCTTGTTGCGGATGTCTATGGGCAGCGCTCACTTTACATCAGGTAAACAGCTTGTTTGCCACCGTCTTACATTCAAAAAAAATGGAACAGGAGAAGAATAGGAACAAGTAAGAGATTTCTTCATGCTTGCTTTCTAACTGGTCCATTGCTGCGTTTTGCTGCTATAGCTATCTTTACAGAAGTTCTTTTCGTAGTTTTAGGTTTACTGGTGATACAGTTTACATCTGAGTGATATAATTCGTATTACAGATCCGTCGCATCCTGGAAGGCAAGCTGTTCCCTATGAAGGCCCTGGGCTACTACGCGGTGGTGACCGGGCGCAGCCGTAAGGATGACTCCATACAGAGTATCCGGGAGTACGAGGAGAGGTTCTTCCGCTCCTCCAAGCTGTTCAAGTAAGTCTTGCGCGGGCGCAGCTTATGTGTTAAAGCTAATTGCATGAACATGATTATAAAGTCAAAGCACTCCAGCTTATGAAAGGTGGGTTTTTTCCTTCATGAGAAATCTACGGGATTGGTTTCTCTCACATCTCACTCTCTCTTTCTTTCTCTACGTCTCTTTCTCGGTCTTTAGATACACATATTATAAAAATTTGCAGGGACGGTCTGGTGACACCATCACAAGTGACCACCCGCAACCTTTCTCTGGCGGTGTCCGAGTGCTTCTGGCACATGGTGCGCGCCACTGTCGAGCAGCAGGCGGACGCGTTCAAAGCGATGCGCTTCAACTTGG
This sequence comes from Papilio elwesi, assembly GCA_029849275.1. Taxonomy (NCBI): domain Eukaryota; kingdom Metazoa; phylum Arthropoda; class Insecta; order Lepidoptera; family Papilionidae; genus Papilio; species Papilio elwesi. The sequence goes on from CM056713.1 coordinate 6,166,308, forward strand.
AGACTGAGTGGAAGAACACATTCCCCAGGTGAGAGGAGTATGAGTTGATACAGATGAAATGCAGAATGGTTACTAGACGCCTGTGTTCTGTGAGGTCGTGGTGTTTCATCGGATGAGCCTGAGGATAGCCAGGAGGATACTAAGAACTGTACTTTAGTGTTAGTAACGGCCGTACCGTTGTGTAAGTGGCAATATCACGAGGTTACGCGGCAAAGCGGCAGCCAGGCGCATTAGCAACTTGCGGGTGTAATATTTGTCCCCGCCCGTGTTCTAGACAGCGCGAGCTGGACCGCGACGAGTTGTTCGAGCGGGCGCGCGCCGAGCTGCTGGACCAGTCGGCGGAGGTGTCGGCGGTGCCCGCGCCCGCATGGGAGCGCCGTCTTCAGGACGCGCTGTGGGCCGCCGCCAAGGAGAGGATCTTCGCCGGCATATACCTGCCGGCGGCCGCGCAGGCGCACGACGATGTCGGTCAGTATACACCTTATGCGATTTTTGTTAATTAATGCGTACTTCTCTGTGTTTTGAAAAAAAAATTGAAAAATGGAATAAAAATGTATACACATCTGACATGTCAAACATTATCTTATGGCGTTGATGTTCTTAGCGAGAAATACTCCTTTATAAAGATAATGAAAAATGTAGCATGAAAATCGTTTATTTATATATATCTTGGCCGCTAACATTTGCGGGCGTCTCGGGAACACGCCGCCAGTCCAGAAACGCGTAGAAGACAAACAAACACACATTGATTGTTATTACATTGGATTTACATTAATATTTTATCTTTCCAACATTTCCTTTTTACCCTATATCCCTTCACTATCTCGTCTCATCCTATCTCCCCTCCCTACACAGAAACTCCAGTGGTGCAGGTGAAGTACAAGCACAAGGGTGCCGGTGACGTCACCGCTGTAGACCTGGACCCCTACGATTTTGACTTTAGTGAGACATTTTACTGATTCAAGTAATTACTGTAGGGTTTTTCATTAAATGTAAATTATTACGAATTTAGTGCACTTTTCATATCATTGTATTTAGTTAGAGAGTGAAGTTAGAAAACAAATGGTTTTTGGCCCTGTTTCTGAAAGGCTGATCAACGGAAAAAAAACTAGCTGTCAAATGTTTTGACATGAATTTTAACTTGACAGGGCGTAAGTACGTTTATCTACTTATCGCAACCAATATCGAAGATATTTCTAGGCTTTATAGTTTAAAAGGTTTTACTTTAAAATTTTGTTACTCTCTCTAGTTCTTAAAACTTTGAGGTTATCTTAACAAAAATTCGTAGAACATTTCCTCGACACTGACTAAAGTGTGTGAGAATTGATTTCTGAAAACTCCGCTCCAGTGAGGTTAGAGTTTCTCTAGGACCAATCGAAATGAACATCCATAATGTATGACTATTGCTGAGTGTGTGCTCGTTTATCTACCCATAGACAAGTTCAACACGTGCGTGGACATAAAGCTGCGGGAGTGGGCGGAGCGCGAGCTGCCCACGCAGTCCGTGGTGGCCGGCCGCGAGGCGCTCCGGGAGGAGTTCACTAGTCTCATGGCCCATTCCCAGGACACCGACCCGGTCTACGAGCCCGTCAAGAAGGAGGCTGTGGAGGAGGCGCTGAGGAGACACACCTGGGAGGAGCGCGCGCAAGATGTGAGTATATATAGGTAGCTTAACCAACGCTGGCGCTTTCACGCATTCACATGTGTCGCGCGGCATGACGTCACACTGCATGTGCACCATGGAAACTCTTTCGGTTTTTATTTTTTCACCCCCTAAAGGTCTAAAGTTAGGGATGAAAGTTTGTATGGAGAAATATTAATAATGCAATGAAAGTTGACCCCAGATCTATATGATCAGGCTTGCAAATTCGGTTAAATTAAATTGTAGGGTGAAACCACAGGGCACAGCTAGTTGGGATTTAAGTATTTATTTAGTTACCAGTGTGTATTGTTTATTCTTGCAGGTGCTGAGAGTGTTGCAAGTGAACGCACTACAAGACCGGTGCGTCGCGTCGCGCGCGGACTGGGACTCTGCCGTCACCCTCATGGAGACCGCCTTGAAGGAGAAGCTCAGTGCTGTCGACGAGGAAATAAAGTCGCTCACAGGTTTGACACGGCATAACTTTGTGACGTTGTAACTGTTGGTCACTCAGGCAGTTGGCATACTTTATTGTTAATAGAAATACCGTCTTGTACTACCTATTTTCAGTGTAAAAGGTAGTTTATGTCCTTATTACACCCCTGAAAATGTGTGCGCAAAGTTTCATGGCCTTCGGTTGAATTGTGAATGCGTAACATACATACAAACTTACATACCCATTTATAATATTAATAAAAATATGCCATGTGATTTTTTTAGATAAAATTGGCCCCGAGGAAGTTTGTAAGATTTGTCGTTGCTAAAGATTTTACGAAGAAGCGTAGAAAGCTTAATTTTATATAATACAGATTTGTATTTTTAAGTACAGCGCCATCTAGCGGTAATGCGATTATATCTACTATTACAGAAGGTCAGGTTGGAGGGGTTCAGTAAGTGCTTCGTATTTACTTTCCCTGCTTACTCGGGCAGAACTTCGCCTTACACTAAGTTCGACAGTAAAGTGCGTCTCATCAGCCGAGACATCTTGCTTTTAAAGGCCTAACTACCGAAGTCAACATAATTACTTCAACTGCTTAAATTTACAAAAAGCTACTCTTTAATTACATTAATATAAAATAAATTCAAGTTAAATATTTATACGTTATTCTTGTTTGATAAAATTGCTAAATAAGTGATTTGTACATTATTTCATTACTTTATACGCTGGTGTTCCGATTGCGTCTAGTATTTCCTTGGCGCTGTAGTGGTCCCGGAAGTGGATGAAAACACTACTAAAAGCCGCTATGCGATCCCTTTTCTTATTAATTGGACGTTTCCTTACGCATATTCGACTCAGGGGATAGAGAGTGTACCGGACTCACACCGACAAAACCCCCGGTGCTCACCAGCATTGCTAACAAATTGTACCGGACTCACACCGACAAAACTCCCGGTGCTCACCAACATTGCTAACAAATTGTACCGGACTCACACCGACAAAACCCCCGGTGCTCACCAACATTGCTAACAAATTGTACCGGACTCACACCGACAAAACCCCCGGTGCTCACCAACATTGCTAACAAATTGTACCGGACTCACACCGACAAAACCCCCGGTGCTCACCAACATTGCTAACAAATTGTACCGGACTCACACCGACAAAACCCCCGGTGCTCACCAACATTGCTAACAAATTGTACCCGACTCACACCGACAAAACCCCCGGTGCTCACCAACATTGCTAACAAATTGTACCCGACTCACACCGACAAAACCTCCGGTGCTCACCAACATTGCTAACAAATTGTACCGGACTCACACCGACAAAACCCCCGGTGCTCACCAACATTGCTAACAAATTGTACCGGACTCACACCGACAAAACCCCCGGTGCTCACCAACATTGCTAACAAATTGTACCGGACTCACACCGACAAAACCCCCGGTGCTCACCAACATTGCTAACAAATTGTACCGGACTCACACCGATAAAACCCCCGGTGCTCACCAACATTGCTAACAAATTGTACCGGACTCACACCGACAAAACCCCCGGTGCTCACCAACATTGCTAACAAATTGTACCGGACTCACACCGACAAAACCCCCGGTGCTCACCAACATTGCTAACAAATTGTACCCGACTCACACCGACAAAACCCCCGGTGCTCACCAACATTGCTAACAAATTGTACCGGACTCACACCGACAAAACCCCCGGTGCTCACCAACATTGCTAACAAATTGTACCGGACTCACACCGACAAAACCCCCGGTGCTCACCAACATTGCTAACAAATTGTACCGGACTCACACCGACAAAACCCCCGGTGCTCACCAACATTGCTAACAAATTGTACCGGACTCACACCGACAAAACCCCCGGTGCTCACCAACATTGCTAACAAATTGTACCGGACTCACACCGACAAAACCCCCGGTGCTCACCAACATTGCTAACAAATTGTACCCGACTCACACCGACAAAACCCCCGGTGCTCACCAACATTGCTAACAAATTGTACCGGACTCACACCGACAAAACCCCCGGTGCTCACCAACATTGCTAACAAATTGTACCGGACTCACACCGACAAAACCCCCGGTGCTCACCAACATTGCTAACAAATTGTACCCGACTCACACCGACAAAACCCCCGGTGCTCACCAACATTGCTAACAAATTGTCACAGGATCTCCGTTCGGAGCGGAATTATCATGACAATCATTCCACCAGGACCTGGGCTCAGAGAGAAGTGGCTGTACTGGCAGTCGACCTCCGAGGAGCAGAAGCGGCGGTCAGAGGTCCGCAACGAGCTAGAGCGCTTGGGGTCCAGCCGGCCCAGCCTGGCGCACGACGAGCTGGTGGCCGTGCGGGACAACCTGCGCCGGCGCGGCGTCGAGGTCGACAACGACTACATACGGGAGACATGGAAACCGGTATATTTGAAGTGAGCATCAGATATTTTTACATAAGGAGACAAGATATTGTCTGATGTTATACAATCTTTCATATCCATGTTTGGTAGCGATCGGATCAACGTAATTTTTTTTTTATATTACAAAGTGGCAAACGAGCAAGCGGCCCCTGGAAATAAGTACCGCTACCCATAGGCATCCGCAACAAGCTAATGAGTTGCAGATGCGTTGCCTATCTTCATGGACGAAGGAGGGGACAAACAGAGAAAAGGATAATTCCATTCCCTGTCCATCCCCTCCTCATCCGTCAAATCCTCTTCCTCTTCCCATCAATTGGTGCGTAGTTTATGTGTATGGATGTTTGTTTCTGCTACGCAAAAATCGCTGAACGGATCTGGATGAAATTTAGCACAGACATAAATTATAGCCTGGAATAGTACATAGGCTACTTTTTATCCCGGAAAATGTACGGTTCCCGTGGGATATTTTTTTTTAGTTCGTCTACGTATATATTTCCGGGTGTAGTGTAGTATAGTATTGCATTTTAACATGGCTTATTATTTACTCGCTGCAGGCACTTCCTGGAGCGCGCGCAGACGAGGGCACGAGACTGCAAGAAGAGTTTCTACCTGTACAGTCAGCAGAACGGCACCGGGGTCGGTACACTTGTTATTATTATTTCATCACTATGTGTTTAGAAATGGTGGGGATTTATTATTTTTACATTTTGTCACTGGGTGTTAATGAAGGAAGTAGGCTGTATCGAATTTTGTATGACATTGTTTTAAGTTACAATCTGTGAGAGACGATGTGCCCACATCAAATTTGGATCTTACTGTATGCATTAAACATTTAATATGCAATATTTTGTTACCAATTCTAAAAGTCCAGCTCCACTAAATTTGTAATATATTGATGTTTGGTTGTTGCACAGAAGGAATGTTGCGAGGTGGTGATGTTCTGGCGCGTGTCGGCCACGCTGCGCACCACGGCCAACGCGCTCCGGCAGCAGATCGGCAACCGCGAGGCCGCGCGACTCGACAGGGACCTGCGCGAGGTCCTCGACGAGGTACCTGACATACCATGGCAAACTGAAAATTAACCAGTTCTATTGTAACAGGGTCCATAACAAGAAAATATGAAGTACGACGTAAAATATTTTACATCTCGTCTGATGAGTGATTTGCCGGAGACCTAATCTAGAATCTATTCAACGGGACAATGATTTGACGGGGGAGGGGATGGATAGGAAATAATGTTGGATGCCTATGGGTAGCTATCACTTAATAATTAATGAACCGCTTGTTTGCCACATTCTTGTGTGTGTGTATTAATCAATCAATGTGACTCAAGTTGTCTATGTTCAATGAAGAACCGGAGTATAGACACAGGTTGACATGACTCTTGTTATGTTTTATTGCAGATGGCCGCGGATCCGGATCTCAAACAGAAACTCCTGTCTGGCAGGAGAGTGGACCTCGCCGAGGAACTGAGTAAGTTATTGGCTTTGAATATTACTTGCAATATACAACAGATCCAACCAATGTCTCTACGAAACCAACTTAAATGTGAGTGTTAAAGATACATTTAGGCTGAAAATATATCACGCCCGTAACTCAGAGGGGTAGGACTAGGTAATAACAGAGATCTCTGTGTAAAATTTCAAGTCTCCGGGTCGAGTAGTGCGGGCTGTGCGTTGATATATCAGTCAGTAGTCATTTTCCAGCTGTTCTGGACGGGACAATGAAATATTATTTTTCTTTTTATCCTCTCCTCTATCCATTGATTAGCTTCTTGCAGATGTCTATGGGTAGCGATCACTTGATATGGAGTGAAGCTTTTGCTACCATTTGTAATTTAAATGTTACATTATATATATTTTGATTGTCAGAGAGAGTGCGACAAGTTCAAGAGAAACTAGAAGAATTCATAGAGGCTCTGAACAAAGAGAAATAGTCACTCGTTGTATTATACCATAGACAACGGACTATACTAGTTGTACATTGTGTGTACTGACCGCGCTGTCCACTTTGCCACTGGGTTTCACTCAAACAAACAAACAGACACACAGCGCTTTATACACATTTTTAAAACGTTCATTTATTACTAGGTTATAATTTTTTTTCAATGAAATACGCGAATTAAAACAGGATGAAAAGAAATTAATATCGTTTATTGTGTAAGTTATTATTGCATAAGTTTAAGCTAAATTTAAAGTTAGTTGAAATAACCAATATGTTGAAGGTTTCAATGACAGAATAATAACAGATGCGTTTTGACAGCTGTCAGTGCGCGGTAACTAGTGATGTAAACGAATGAAACCGGATGTATCGATTATCGTTTCGAAGTCATCGAGGAATCGATTTGTCTTTTTTAGCTGCCGAAACGTTGTTAAAAATACGTATGTTTATAAATTTTGTCTACTATAAGTTACTCATAAGGTCTCCGAATAGATACAAATATATTTTATATTACGAACCATGTATTGTCAACAAAAATTATTTATTTGACCTTAAAAATTTTCCAAGTTACATTATTATAGTAAACTAAAATAGTTATTTATGTTATTCATATATTATTTCAATATACAAAGGTTTTCATTTTTTTAAATGAATTTAAAAAACAACAATTGTACAATTTCTGATTGTCTTGGCTTAACGATAATTTAATTATAAATGAATTACAACACGACATACATCTGTATTTATCTGTATTTTGATGAAATCATGTTTTTTTACATTTACATTACATTAATTTACCTTTACTGTTTGTGATCTGAAATGAAATAAACAAAGTCACACCAAAACTAACTAAACGATAAAAAATGTGTTGTGTTTCTCGCTGATGAACAAGCTTTCTATTTGTGAGATAGTTTTTTTTTAAATCGGATCAGTAGTTTTTGAGTTTGTCCGGAACAAACAAACAATCAAATCGTTTCTCTTTACGATACTCCACTTTTATTGATATACATATTTTAGGGGTATTCAAAATAAAAGCGCTCGTTCCTTTTATGTTTGTGTGAGACTTGTCAAAGTGGACGGGTTATATTATAGTTCATTTCGTTGTTTAACTTAACGGCTTGATCTAAGTTATATTTGTATAAAAAAAAATAAAAATGTTACAAACATTTATTGACTTTTTTTCCAGTATTTTTTATATAGATTCAACTTCATTCTTCAGAATAATGTTTAAGCTTCCGTCGTGTTGATTCGTCGTATTTAATAGAAAGGATGTCTCCAGTTTCTAAATCTATATGAACATAGGCAAGGCGAAACGAGGTTTACCGAGCCAGCCAGTAATCTATATACAGTTATAAAAGGCCATGTATGTATGTTCTCTGTAGACACCGAAACGGTTGAATATCCATGAAATTTCCAGGAAATCTTCAGATTGTCCTAGCTGTGCCCGTGAAGTTCAATCGGATGAACATGCTAGCCGGGCAAAACCGCGGCACATCACTAGTTTATATATAAAAAGCGAAGTATGTATCTTCCCTATAGACCTATAGACTCTGAAACGGCTGGACCAATTTCGATGAAATTTCCAGGGATTGTCCAGATTGGTACATTCCTGTGTTGGTAGCGATCGGATCAACATAATTAGTGGTACCCGGGCGAAGCCGGGGCGGTGCACTAGTTACATATAAAAGACAACACAGAGCGAAGCTCGGTCCACATCTAGTAGATTTTGACGGTTGAAAGTCAGTAGATTAAACAACTTTAAGCTTCACAAATACACATCTTTTTAAGTACAGTCATACATACAATCAACTCCATGGGTAGTCGAGCCTATATTCTTCGTGACCGGAATACATATGAGCGTATACAAAGAAATTAATTTCTTGATTCCCCGAACTTTTCAATTTTTTCAAAAGCTCTATTCTTTCAGGGTCGGTTTTGTATCCACCTTCATTATCCAATATGTATTCCGCGACGAGCAATGCTTCAGTGTTGCCAGCCTCTAGCAGACCTTTAATAAATGCACTGACGAATTTATTTCCGTCTCCAATAAACTGAATTTGATCTCGTATAAATATTATCAGATTGTTTTGATAGAGCGTTGTAATGGATTGGAAATATCGCGAGACTAAGTCTTGCAGTTCTTTTCCAACATAATTACCGAATAGATTACCCACAACAGTCATTCCCTCTAGTTGTTTCTTCCTGGCATCCTCGAATTTCTTCGGGAACTGTTTAAGACAGTAATCAATAGATTTGTAATAAAGCATCACGGCATGTAGTCGAACAAAGGTTTCGAAATATCCCTCCATCGGCAGAACTGCGCGCAGATCCGCAACAATCCTCTCTAGTACGGGCAAGCACGATAGCCTAGGATTAAAGAATGCCTTGTAATATCTTAATGAATTAACAAATTCGTCTAAATACGACTCCGCACATTTAGTATTTTGTTTCATCAGAGACGCTAAACGATCGCAGAAAGGTACCCAAATGTTGTCAAGTCTGTCCTTCCGTTCCGCTTCGCCATCTCCGAGCAACAAATACTTGGCAACGATGCGAACTTTCATACTTTTACACTTACGGACGAAATCGTCATCATCTGATAGTGTTTCTATGGTAAACTCCTCTAGAAACTCTTTGATCACTTTGTTAATAACATCTTTGTTTACTTCTGGAAGTAAATTTTCGAGTCTGCATAGAATCGGCATCGCCTTATTCTTGGATACTCTTTGAAAAGCACCGAATACTGCGGTCCAGTACTCCGCTTGTATCTCCGATGGTATGAAGTCTCCCTCGTATAGAGACCTGTACAGGTACCGACGCTGCTCGACCGACAAATCTATTGCATCTAGAGCCGGCGCCACCACACGCCACACTTCGATCTCCACTTTTCCAGTTTCGTTTTTTCTAAAGTAAGAAAGCGCCGAGCGCAACGCAGCTCCGGGTCGCTTTGTGACAACTGTCTTGTAAACTGCCGCAATTCCCGCGCGCCTTTCCCCCAGCAGTAGTGCAAGTTTAAACGTGCGCCGCCACTCAAGCGATTTTTCTACATACTTGTCAATGTTAACAGCTTTACAGGTTAACAATCTGTTAGCGACCGCTTTGACGCCGATCGACCGCCAAGCGGTGGTGTCTACGTCGACGGCATCACTTAGGTGGTAGTTAGCTTGCAATGCTGCAGCTAGTTGCCTCTTAATGCTTCCTTTTGGTTCATTCATGTATTCGCTAATAATGGGACGAAGATCGGCTCGGAGTAACGCGAGGGGTCGAGCGAGACACACGTGCGGCTCACCGGCCATCACTTTGTTGATGGCTTCAATGTGAGCCGCCGCTAAACCATTATCCTCTCCGAAATACAAAGCTAGTTTTTTCAAGAAACCATCGTAATTAAACGAGCGTTCTTTTAGTGTGTCTTCAAATTGTTTCGTCGATTCGAGAAGCGTCGCATCGTGGCGTAAAACGTTCATATACGATTCATTCGTTTTAAACACAGCGAAATTTTCGCGAAGAAGTCCACGGCGGCCGACGCGCTCGTTGTATATTCGCCGAAGAAGATTTTCATCCGAGGGGTCGCGCTGAACGGCCTTTATCAAGGCATCCACCGCGCCGGGACAATCCTTAACCTTTCTATTTAATGACGATAATACATTAAACAGAATTTCAAACCGATCATGAGCCAAAATAGGATCCATAGTTGCGGCCTCCAATAGGAGTTCAGGTAGACGTTCCCGGACTATACGTTTTTCTGTCCCACTTAATTTGTACTCAACTAGAGAGGAGAACTTATCCATGAAGGCCACACGAAGCGCCGGAGGGCATTCCTCCCCCGAAATCAATGCACGTAGCACCGCTGCATGCATTCCTTCGTCACAGATCAACGGCGAAGCACCATCGAGTCCTAGATCGCGTCCGAAGTCAAGTAGAAGGCTCCACGCGTCTGCGGGCAAGCGCCAAACGCACGCGCGTACCACCATACTCCGTACGATGGTTGCACGCAAATTGCTAGACTCATTGTTGTGCCGTTCGACTAAAAAGCGAATCAACTTCTCCACTTGATCCATATTTTGGCCGCATTTGCTTACTAAAACGAGCATCATGAATTCTCGATTTTTCACGGAGCTCTCCGCCGCCAGCTTCTTCCGAAGCTCGAACATAGTTCGATCGTAATTATAGAATCGATATCTGTCGAACAGCTCGTCGAGCCCCGTTCGGATCGTTCCCATCTCCATCTTGGAACAGTCCGAATACATGCCACACCTAAGAATCTCAACACACGATCCGCCTTTTCTCTTTTTCAAACAACGCAGGAACTTTGATGCTGCATAGCACCTATAATCTTCGGGATGAAACTTAACATCGTCAAAAATAGTGTCCGTGTTCTGCATCTCCGGACGACAGTAATTCGGGTACGGACAATCTGTTACCTTATCACCTACGTCTTTGTCGACGAACACTTTCTTTTTGAAGGCCGCTCTCTCGTCAACATTTATTCTCTTTATGAATGGTTCCACAAATTTATAAGAGAAATAGTAAGAGAGGTACTCTGCTCGAGCCAGCCTCAGCACTATCTCTTTGAGCTCCTCATTGCTGAGATGTTTGGCTAAAGTGTTTCTATCGAGAAGCCAAGCCGCAAAAAGCTCAGGCTTTTCTAGGATCCTTTGCTTATGTTGTTTCATTATGTATTCAGTGGTGGTCGCGGACAACGAGCCATACCTTTCATAATTATAGTATTTCTCTAAGATTTCAAAGTAAGAATCCGGTTCGGCGTGTAAAATATATTTGGTGCATTCGAAATAATCTTCCTCGTGTTGCAAGTAACGCTTTAACGCTTCCGTATTTTTGCTGAAGTTCTCGTAATATGATTTGAGTGCTCGCGGACAGTACTCGCAAATAATCTTCAGATGCTTCGGCGTAACTTTGTCTATGATGTTCAGAAATTCCTTCATAATGAACTCGGACGAGCAGCGCCACAGGAATTTCACCTTCATGTCATAATCGTGGCTGTAATATTCGTAGAACTGCTGACATCTTTGAGGACCTCTCAAGTTGATTTGCAGCCAGTGCTTCATTTTGTTTACCGCTGGCCTTATCATGTACGGATACAGTTTAGTTTCTAGATATTCAGGATTGATTACGTTTTGATATTTAGATTCCAGGAGCCACATGCAACACTTTAACGCTCTTCTAACATCAAGCATGTCCTCATGCTGCAGTGCTTTCAGGATGAAGTCTACATTCCGATGTTTGGATGCGACCTCGATTTTTAAAAGTCTATCGAGACGTGACGTTTCGGGCGATTCAAGAATAATTTCCAGAGCTGATCCCTGCCGGTATTCATGTTCAACTAGGGAGTTGAAATGACGATGCCTTTCGCCAAGATTGTTTCCCCGAAGAGTTATTGGTATTGAAGACATCTGGAATTAAAAAAACAGTTTTTTTTCTTAAGACAGAGTGATTCAAGAGGAAGGTTAATATGTATAATGCATGCATATCATAGCAGAGAATTTCAAATAAATCAGTCTTTAATACGTTTCCTCACTGCAGGGACATAGGCCTCCTCTATGACAAGAGAGGGAACGGTCCGTAATCCACCACGCTGGCCCAGTGCGGTTTGGTAGATGTCAGACGTCTTCGAATTTAGTGGTAAGATATGCCGATTTCTTTAGGATGTTTTCCTTCAGTAGTGATGAAATAAATTGCACAAAGTAAAGTGCCTGTCTCGGTTCGAACCCGCGACCTTACCAGTACGAAGGTCGTGGCCTATTTGAAGAAATAAAATAAATATTGTGAAGATTTGCCATATAAACTTGTTTTTGTGAGGTTAAATATCATATTTTTTCCAGCACATATTAGTAAATATTGCTTTGGATTTAGCTGTTTCTTTTCACTAAAGGTAATGAAAATCTCTATCGGGATAAAAAAACTCTTTATTCCTTGAATTTGTTGTTAAAAGTTTACTATGTGAAAACAATAAAAAGTCGATTCGCAAATAAGAATGAGATTATGCCTATGAGTATGTATACGCAAAAAAAATTTTTAATTGATTCCCGCGCGAACGAAGTCGCGGGAACAGCTAGTATGTATAAAGTTTGTCATCGACGCATGTTAAACGTTCCATATTTGTTTGCACCCGGTGCCTCTGCAAATGTAGTCTACATACACCGAAAACTATTTTTGGACGATGATTGCATATTGTAACACTCTTTTTAACTTTCATTCTATTTTTAAAAAAAAGCTAAAAGAATTGGGAGCACTTTTTGAATGCAAAATAGAAAAAAAACAAATGCAAGAAAAATAATTTATATTACAGCTAAGTAAAAAAAATGTGTGTTAATAAATCGTATTATAATTATTATGGACATTTGTAAAGTCGAACAGGTAATCGGTAGGTTAGAATTGAAAACATGTTATGATCAATGTCATTAACAAACCTGTGCTTATTTGTGTACTGCCTACAAGCATACGGACGGTCAACCACGACCATCCACCACTTCACAAAAACAGAGTAATGTACACAAACAAATGTACATATAAAATACATGTATGATTCATTTAGGCACAGATAAAACACTATACATCGAGCACTAACTGACCAAGTGCTCTTTGACGTGCTCAGATAATAATTGTACAAGTTGTACCATTATATGGTATGCATGTATCACATTACCCTAATTAGTGTGGTAATGTAACGTAATAAAATACTAAACTAACAAAATTTATAAACTAAAAGTAAAGGTTGAATACGTTACAATAGTGTTTTGTCCTTTAATAATAAAGCTGTTTAAATCTCAGATTTCTAAAAAACTCGGAAATCTGAAATATGGATTCGTCCCTAAGGGCGGCAAAACTGGACCGTCGTATACTTATTTCGATTCACAAACGCAAACTTATTTTGTTTGAATAACAATAATCAGCTAAAACTTAATTTATTATTAATGTTTGTTAGTCCCCCAGTTTTATGTAAGACCTCAACCCAAACTCGGAGCAAATAAGGTTATGGTTGCAGGCACTTGATATTTATAAGATCTTATTGCCGGATAAATAAACTGTTGTCTTCCGTTGTACACCGTGCCGTTGTATCAATTCCGGACACTAGGTTCCAGCGGATTTATTTTAATTTATACTGAAATAATAATTATGACCGGGGAGAATTTTCATAACCTGGCAACATTGTATTTTTCACATAATGCATATGCCTTACGGGCAGGGCTGGTTATGGCATATTATAATTATAGTATTAATACTATAATTTCATACCTCGCACTCATCCATAACTAAACATAGTACGAAAAAATACGTTAACAAATACGACCAATATGTTGGTACCACGTAGCAATACTGCACTCTGCATTGTCCGAAATACAAAGTGGATATTATGATTTTTTAATGTGAGAAGGTGGCAAACGAGCAAGCGGATCACCTGATGTAAAGTAAACGCTGCCCATAGACATCTGCAACAAGTAAATGTGTTGCAGGTGCGTTGCCTACCTTCAATACACAGGAAAAAAGGATATTTCCTTTTCCCCATTAACCCTCTCCCCATCCAATCCTCTTTCTCTCATTTTTCCATCCTGTCCCCCTTATGAGGAACGGGTGGGAAAAGGAAGAGGACTGAAATTAGGCCTCCGGTATTACGATTTGTCGACGTAATTGTCAATTATTATCCACAAGTAATAAATAACCGTCATTGATAAACTATTTGCTATTTACTGGGAAAAAAACTTGTGTATTGATAAACTTGATAATCAGTTTATTTGTCGCCAGGAGCGACAGTATCGCCAATGCTTAGGCGTTTCAACAGTTAATTATAATATATATCATAAAAATATAGTCTACTATAACGCTTTTACAAATACCATCTTTTTAATTTTTTTATGTTATCCTTTTCAATGTACCTAATCCAGCCCTGCCTGGCTGTCACTGTCATAATAAAGTTTTAATCTATTGGTGATGGTCACAACAAAAACAACCCCAATATAATTAATTATTACACAAAGTTTTTGATAATTAATCTACGAAAAGATTAAACAATTCTAGTTAAATAATGGATTCTTACGACCGTATCGCTATGTCTATATTGAAATTTGTCACCGGCGAAAGCGAACATATTTGTAGGTTATGTTTTGCAACTACAGAGAAGGAAGAAGTATCCGTAAAAGATTGTGTAACAGTCCAGAGATCCTATTACAATGAGACAGTTACTTTCGTTACAATGTTCCGTGATCTTGGTGTGAGTTCGTTGTACAATTTACATAGTAAAATGTATTTAAAAAGAATCAAATTACTAAGTGAAAGTGTAACTTTACTAGGAAATAGCTTTTACACTCACACGATTCCTATCGTATATATTTTTAAGTGACTCTTTATTAAAGAGATTACCTCCAGCTCTCACCACAGAAGGAATATTGGCCTTAGAAGTTATTGACCTAGGCCAGGATAGGTATAAGTAGTGCTTGGGCTGTATGCTAAAGTGATTTTTGCCTGGATGAACAAACAGCAGAGATATTGAGTATTGGCTGATGGTAGATGATACAGGGCATGCTTTGGTTACTGCTAAATACCTAGTAACTAGAAGTGTGTTTCAACATCGAGCAGTAACTTTGTGGCACAGTTGCTGTGGACCATTCTGTTCTAGTCTCTTCTATATTTTGAAAGTATATTTAAAGATATTTCTTTAAGCATGATAGAAATGATTCCCTTAAATATTCCCTTCCCTCTCTCGGAGGAGGAGGGCTGCAGTGGGGAATATTCTTAAAAAGGCTGATTTATTTATTATTATTATGATAGAACTTAAGTTAATACATATTTTATTTCCAGGTGACAATAGAACCACTTTTACCTCAAGTTCTGTGTATGTCATGTGCTACAAACACCATTAATTGTTATTTGTTCCAAAAACTATGTGTATTTTCAAATAATGGATGGAATGAAGTACTAGATCAATTCAGTGACAGCCTTGCACCTTCAGGCAGCATAGGAAATAATACTCAAAGTATTTATCTTGTCATAAACAAGAGTGACAACATAATGTTTACAAGTAGAAAGAGGTACTCATATGAAAGCAAAAAGGTAGTACTGCTTAAAGTAAAAGGTATTATGAAGAGTAGGCAAAAGTATGTTAAGGTTAAAGGAGCAGTTACCGATTCCATATGTGATGAGTGCGGCGAAAGGTTCAATTCCAATCTGCTCCTCATCAGGCATATGAAACTCCACACAAAATTTAGATATCCTTGTAAAAAATGCCCGAAAATATTTTCAACGCAGATTCAATTGGAGGAACATGCTGAGAGGATTCATTATCCAAAAAAGTTACAATGTGCGAAATGCGCGAAAACGTTCAGCACAGAGAGAATGCTGAAAATCCATGATAGTGTATACCATGTAGCAGCAATATGTAAGCAATGCTTTATTCAATTTCCTTCAAAGAAAGCCTTAAGAGCTCACATGGATATGCACAAATTGAACAGATGTTCACACTGCAACAGACAATTTTTAAATAAACACAACTACAAGTTCCATCTCAAGGTATGTGGCAATACCAAACAAAAACAACCAAGTTTCTTTTGTGATATTTGCAATAAAGGTTACGTGCGTAAAAACGGTTTGCGGACACATTTGAAAACGGACCATGGCTTTGGCAATGTACTGACTTGTAATTGGTGTAATAAGAAATTTGATGCAGTAAGCAGATTAAAAAATCACATAGTTAAGCATACAAGAGAAAGAAATTTCAGTTGTGAGCATTGCGGTGGTAAATTTGTGACACAAGCAGCGTTAATATACCACATAAGACTACACACGGGTGAGAGACCATTTCCATGTGATGTATGCGGGGAAAGCTTTTTGTCAGCATCAAGAAGAATGGAACATAAGAGACGAAAACACATTGGCCCCACACAGGAGTGCCCCATCTGCCATGTTAAATTTGTCACAGGTTATCAACTACGGAAACATGTGCAAAGGCATTCCAATCCACAAAGCAAACTATATGTCACCGATACAGCTCAACAATATTCAGTGCCTTCAAATCACCAGTAAATAATACGATTGAATTACATATCTTTTATTCATAGTTCTAAAAGTTTGCTTGCTAAGATATCCAAATTGATTCATTCTTGATCTCAGTCCCTGGATGTACTGTCCAACACATGCGTGAAACCAGCTCGCAAAACAGTCTCCGACATTTGTAATAGGATGTACCTAAATTACTAAGTAAAGAGGGTATTATTCATTAAATATACAATATATAATAAAATATCACTTGGAATCATCATTATATATTTTATATAATTAGTTAAATAACACATAATTTACAAAATCTAATAGACCTATTCTTAACACGTAATATATATCGAAATATTTAAATAATTATGATGAATACAGTGTTCATTAGACTTACATGTTTTGGGACACTAAGAGTGTATGCTTTCAATTATTTAATGCTAAAGTTAAAAGAGTTACAACTTTAAATTAATGACAAACATAGAAGATTGATTTTCACAGTAGGTACGGTCGGTAGAGATCATGTGCGATCTGAATGAGATGCCATTGGTAGAGTGCCTCAATATCACACTCGGTGTAGTCTTCTGTTGGGGCAACCCAATCTCATGAGATTCAATGCCAACCGTGGAGTCCTGTCTAAGGTATGGCGATAATTCACTCCAGTACAGATTCCGGCCGTGTAGGGAATATTGCTGTCATATTTAGGCAGGCGCAGCGATATACCAACTCGCGGCATTTGATTCGGTGGAACACAGTGACTCCACTCTCAGTGTTTTCCAGTTTTGGGGAGTGTGCATAGTAATTACTCCAAATAATTCCCCCGTCTTCAAGTACTATTGGATGTTTAGATACACAGCAGGCATCCTTTTATAGTAGACATACCGAGCGATCAAACGAAACAATTTGAATAGACATTCATCATGCATACAGCAAAGGTGTGGAACAAAATGCTAGCATCTGTGTTTTTGTCCAATTATGACAAGTATCTTCAAGAGAAGTTTGATAAAGCTATCGCAGAACTAGAGCATACCATGTTTTGACCACATCTAGTTTATTGCTTATAAAAAAAGAACCCATGAACAACAGCAATGTATATTTACCAATAGATCCAAGCCAAGGATATTTATCAATGCAGACTGCACATCATGTGGCAGAATCAAAAAAACTTTCATTTCTGTGAATGAACTTTGAAACTTCTCATGTTTTGTTCACCGGGCATATTTGGGGGTATCATATTCCTACCATAATACAGTTTGCTTGTTGGATCATGGTGCCTGCTGATGTGTTGTTTTAAAAAATGTGAAGTGACAAACTTTCTGGGGCAAATATCACACATCAGGGTTGGTCCTATGTGCTTGAACTTTATGTGTTCAGCCCTAGCTGAGGCATTAACAAACCTTTCATCACAAATCTTACAACTGTAGGGTTTCTCCCCTGTGTGTCTTCTTGTGTGGTACAATAAAGCTTCCTTCGAGACAAATCTCCCTCCACATAAGTCACATACAAAGTTCTTTTCACCTGTGTGTTTGATCATGTGAATTTTTAAATAACTGGGAGCTGTAAACTGTTTGCCACATTCATTACAAATATGAGGCTTAGCATTGCCGTGAGCAAATCTATTGTGCACCCTCAAGCCCCCCGGAGTGCCGTATGCTTTAGCACATTTTTCACATGTATACTCCTTTCTGTTATTTCTTGTTGGATGAGGATCGATTAGACCTTTAAGGCAAAGTTTAACATGTTTGGTATAAAAATCTTTGGTTGTGTACTTCTTACTACATTTCGGACATGAAAATTTAGTGCTATGTTTTTGTTCATGTAGACTTAATTCATCTGTACCATGACAGATTTTGCCACACTCCTGACATTCCACAATGCTGTGGATGTTTTCTTGATGTTCACTTAAAGCTTTCTCTGAAGGCAAGTATTGAGAACATTTGGAACACTGGTACCGATGTTCTGTCCTTTCATGTTGTGTAAGTTCGAAATCACTCAAGAAAGTTTTGTAACACTTATCACATGTGAAAATATCATGTCTGGCTAAGTTATGAGCTTGAAGATCTAAGCAACTCTCAAATACTTGATTGCATTTATCACAATTAAAATACTCATGTTTGATGTATCTTTTCTTTCTCTGCTTTTCTTCTTTTTTCATCCAAAGTAATTTTGAATGATGTTCTTCTACAACTATGTACAAAGTTTCGCTTTCCTTCTTTGAATCTATGTCAACATTTAATGCGTTAGATAGATTGCTGAATATTTTATCTATCAAATGTGTCGACTTTTCGTACATCTCCATGAATCTTGCAGTTGTAAGAACTTTGTCAACACAAGAAGTACACACAGCGTCGATACCAGGAACCTCATCGCAAACCTAAAATAGAAATAATAACCGGATTGTTAAATCGACAACTTTTGACTAAAGTTAATAATGATAACTAGCACTTACATTATGACCAAACAGTTTTATAAGAACTTTGTTAAGTGGTTGGAGTACATCTTTTTCAGGATCTAATGATACTTTATCAGTAAAACGTACATATTGGTCTTGAATATGACACAGGCATAACCTGCAATGACTAAAACGATTTTCTGCTACAACGTTAGACACTAGAGTATTTAAACAAATATCGTCTATCATTTTAGAAAGTTTGATATTTATAACAAACTGGTAATAGAACTTAAAATAACCGCGGGTTTTGGCACTTTTTCGTTCAAGAATCGTATCCTTATTGTTTCAGTGACAGAACAAAATGGCGTTGTTTAGATGGGTGATTTTATTAAAAAATAAATATATCGAAATTCTAAAAAATCGGATAATTAATACACAGAAACCCTGGTCAATATATTTCTTCCCAATTTAAGTAAAATTTACAATTAAAATTTACTTTTTAAACGTTTAAAAAATAAAGCTAACTGTCAAAGAAATCGAGACTTGGGGTAAGAATGTAATTCATAGACAATTATGATTATAAACAGTTTTTTTCAATATCTTCCGCGCATTATTTACCTGAATGTGAATCTAGTTAAAATAATAAAAAACATTAGTACGATATAATAAGGTTAAAATGACATTTTTGTCACATTATAATAGTGTTGTCATGTATAGATTTTATTAAAATCAGAGACAATCACCAACAGTCCATTGCCTTTTTGCGTATGTACTATTAGGGCTAGTACACACTATTACAGAGACTATTAATTGGATGATAATTTGGACGCACAGGGAATCATTATGTAGCTATAAGAAAGTGCATACAGAGGGCTGTTAACTCCATTCGATTGATAGTTGATGTTTGCAGAAACGACACGCGTCAATTGATTTTATGCAAATGTGTTTGAGATGCCCGTGTCTGGGGCGCAGGATGCGGACTAGACCTAATAACATTCGGGCCATGATAGCCAGTAGGTTAGACTGCAGCTGTCAAACTGTCATACGTCAACCATTGCACTATGTTGCACACGTTAGGGAATGCACGTGGACGACAAATATTGTATTATACTAACGTTGGATAATAAGTGTGTGCCTTTTACTGACAAAATATGAGTCATAAGTATTTGACATAAGTGATTATTATTCATTCGGTATTCTTTTTTGTATTCTCCTCCTTCAGGCTATAATAGCACAAATCATCGCCGTTTTAGAAACTGTTTGCTCTCAGCTCCTGGCCTTGACGTGCGATTGTTCCTCACAATTTGGTGTAGTGCGCGCTGCCATAAGACTGGACCGTGGACGGATAACTTAATCGCGATCGGCGTATGGTAGCGACCTAACTATCGGGCGACAAGAGTCTCTAGTGCGCTCTGGCCCTTATTATATTACTATTACACTATCTCTTTCTGTCACTCAACAAAAAGCAAAATGGCCGAAACTCGTTGGACAGCGACAGACGTCCCGTGAAATATGCGTAATGTAGAATCGTTCAGTGTTGTAAATAAACATTAAAGTGGCAGTGTCGTAATCATAACAGTGATCAGTGGCAGTGTATGGTGTCTTTACATAAGTGTCAACCCTTTGCTAAAACTAATACCGTAGAATAGTTTTGAAAGTGTTTTGTGCCTTGTTTTTAAGAAAAACTGCACTCTGTCTTCAGTTTTGGATTTATGTTTACTTGAACTCTGTAAGTGTACTGCTAAATTATTATTCTCTGTGTTAATGGGTCTGCTTTTTATGAGTTTTTAATAGTTTGATGCTTGTAAATACTTTTGATTTACCAAAGTTTTGACAGCTACAATTGTCGCGCTCGTTTTAGGAGTTTTTACGGTCGAGCGCGAACGAGACGGTTTCTATGGTATGTCGAGTTGTGTCACTCCCAATCCACGATGGAAAGTGTGCCGCGTAAAGTTTTGGTGGCAACCTATTGCGAAATATTTGTTTCACAGACTGCCCGTCGTTGACTCTGCGTAGCTTAATTAAGCTTTGACCTTTTTAAGAAACTGAGATCGGCTATGACAAGTCGCGTAGGCCGATCCCCTTGTCCGATAGTGACATCAACATCATTTGTGTAGTTTTTAGAATTGATTAGAAATTATTCTTTAACTATTGATACATGGGTGCAATGGTTTTGGCGACACGGGTCCTCCCGCAGGAACACGATGCCTATAATTTATAATTGTACCTATTAAAGGACGTAAGTAGATCAGGTCAGCTGGCAGGATTTAGTGACAAAGAGAAGTCAAGTGGGTTAATAAGACCAATTGTTTATTTAACAGTTTGACATTTATTGTGCTATATAAGCATAACATACATTAAGTTATCCATAACTTAGGAATCTTATTTCAAGTATGTGTGACACATTGCTATTATTCACTGTGAATATGTTTATAATATTGTTTGTTATTCATTACTAAAGGAACATTATGTGATATGAGCAGATTTGTCAAGTAAAAATATACTTAGATAGTACAGATACTTGATACTGTACATGCAGAACTAAATACTGAATCATTACATATTTTTAACACAAAATTTATTGATAAGCTTCTTTTTAGCATGGGAACATGATTGTTATGTTACCAAACTATTTTAAGGATATAAGAAAATATTTCAACATTTTTTTACATTGGGATAGGAGGTCTAGATATGACTACTAGCCTTTCACTCAGTTAATTAGTCCATTTATTATATTACAGCATAGTTCATGTCCTTGCTTGTTTCCCACCTTATGTGGGATTGGCACAGTATGACTGCAGTCCATACTATGTGGGGCTACATATTTTACGCCTTGGGAACAATAGTACTACTTCAGACTTTATGTTTTAGTATGATTAGTCAATAAAGCATTAATAAAAGGGATTGGAAACTGTTTATATTGCAGGAGGTCACAATTGTACAGACATATACATATATATATATATATGAAGAAAAAAAATACCCTACCTATCGGTCGAGCAGTAAGCCCTCCTAATTAAGTGCAAGTAAATAATAAAGATGTCCAAGTTAATGTTTGGTAAATCTGTGTAATGTTGGTGATTAGTTGCTAATTTGTACACTAAATACTGCTACCATTTAATGTAAGTACCAGGAGATTTATTAATATTATGTTTACATTGCTAATTGTTTTCAAATATTTGTTATTTCTAATAGCCAGTTTAAAAAAATCAAAATACCCGAGTGACTATGATTATTGCCATTTTAATGATTTACTTCCAATACATGGGTTTTATGTTGATGTAATACCCTACTTACTTTTGCAAGGTCAAACTGATCAGTCTATTGGAGGTCACAATGGACGAAACATGCATATACCAAAAAAACATGAAATCCAATGTACTTTAACTGGGTTACTTGGGCAATATCTCCTATGTGTTTGTAGAACAGTCTTAAAATAATGATTTTAGAATACATTAAATGGCATACACTATTCTTACTACATATACCTTTACAGTAGAACACTAAAAAATTTAAAGAATTTTCTATTTTTCAAGAGACAATGCCTGCCTATTCTTGTTATGTTTGTACACAAACTGAACTGTATAAATACAATGGGCATAATTATTGTAGCAGTATTTTTAAACTTTAATTAATGCAAGGTTGTTTGGATGAAACAATTTTATTTTCATTATCCATTGTCAGCCAAAGGATTTTCAATGTTAGCCTCTCCTTAAAGATCACCACAAAAATGGATCGGCTTCCATCATCTTGTTGACAAACTTTCAATAAATTCCTGGAACAGGATTATTACTGTTGTTAGTGAAATGTCACGTAACATCTTTTCTTGTGGAGATTTGTTGGTTAAAGGTTCTGCACACAGATACAGACACAGACAGACAGTATATCATTTTTTTTTAATTATAACAATAATATAAAATATATGCCTGACTACTTGTCTTTATAGTCTTATTTTTTTGTTTTTTCTTTCAGTGTATAGTTATAGTTTTAAGTCCTCAGTTCAATCTCAATGTTGGTACATAGAATATTTATTAAATATTAGTTTTCCCCAGTGAGACAATCTGTAGCAAATATTAGTGTGCATTTTTATATTTATGTACCCTACCTAATGTTTGTCTCTTGTTTCCCACAGAAACAAATCTCCTTAAATAAATAAATAACATATTGATACATAGGATGTGCCACTTAACATTAGGTGACCCAGTAACTCCTGGAGCCATAGAACTTATATATAATAGCAACCTTGTGAACTTGTATATCGGGAATAATTGTGACCTACCAAGACATACAGCTTTGATTTAAAAGTAAGTAAGCAATCTCTTCTAAGCCCATAACCTGTCTTGCTATTCCTATTGATACATAGATAGAAACATGGTGGTTAGAATAAAAATTAGAAAAAAACAGATTCTAGTGGAATAAGTTCAAAACGCTATCTTTTGCCATAGTTTAATTTCAAACATTGCGTACAAACCATTTGTTTATAAAATTATCATAATGATCTAAGGAAGTGAAACTGTATTGTAGTCAATTATATGTAGCCATGCTAGAGCAGGTTGTAACTTATTATTCGTATGGCTGCATGCTAATATGGATCTTATTACCATTGTGTTGCAGATGAGTGTTGCTTGTGGGTAGGTTGTTAGCGTGATGAGATGTGTTTGATGAGTTGGTTGAGTAATTATTACGTAAGCGAGTCACGAATGGCAATATAATTTGTGTTTTTATGTGCATTTGAGCAGGTGTATGAATTGCCAGTGATAGTTGGGGACTGTGTTGAATACTAATTGTTATAGATTTGATGGCGTCGTAGGAAAGTAACTGAAGTATGACAGCATGCGGAGAAAACATGTTTGTATAATTCCTTTTTTGTATTATAAATAATCAATAATTTTAAGTGTTTGAAAAATGTTTGTTGGAAATCGGAAATTGTATGCACATAGTATGACAATGTAAGCTGAGATTTGAGTATTGGTAACAAGGACTACAAGTTATAACAAGTCAACGTTAAGTCAAATACTTTTTTTGTTGAACTATTTTGAGTTAACTCCTACGATAGACTTACAGTCATGAGTTGTGTTCGGAAATAACTAATGTGAGTTGACCTTAAATCTATATGATCAATCATATTAAATAGGGTTCATATTAGGCTGGGCAATCGGCGGTTAAATTCAATTGCACAGCGGTTGGAACCGCGGGGTTCAGTTTGTATATGACGAGGGTCCGGGTTCTTGATGTTTACTAATCAACGCCTTCTATGAAAATTCACAATACCAGAGAAGGACCAGGTGGACTTGCTGGACTTCTAGGAAGGAGTACGCTCTTTTCTTAGGGGGGGGGACTAAGTCGTAAAGTTGCTCAGAGATTTCACGCTGTATGACCGAATCTAGGACTACACAATCAAATTACTATTTACTGACATAATAAAATAGACGTACATTAAAACAAGTAACAATAGATAAGTGACATAGTACTCTACCTATTCAGAACTCTAATTGAATACCATGGATGGTGTTACTTGATGCTAATGGATTCATGTCCCGTTACGTTACAAATATCTATACATTTATCGACACTTACTTTAGTGTTCATACAGTCTTGCTTGTATTAATTGTGGCTTCACTTTAAGAAAGGTAGCTTGTGCTTGCCGAGTTGGAGAAACTACAGGGTTTCCGTAAGCGATGCCCTTCACGGCCCTACACACGTCGGCCGGCGTTCGTGTGTGTTTGTGCGTGCGCGATACGCTCGGGCGACCACACTCGTTTTGGACTTGACCACTTTCCAATAATATTTGCCAATGGTCCACTTTATGTTTCAACAGAAATTTTGCGTTTTTGGTCTACCGTCGTAAGAAATTCGAGCACATTAGTAATTTAACCCTTATTCTGTAAGTGCCCTAAATGTCTTGTAAATATTTCTCTATAGCGGTGGTATACCTCTGTTTCACAGAAAGATGTGATTTTTGTAAACAAAGGTTTTTAGGATTAAATTCGTAGATTACAAAATATTTTCGAAAAACAACTTTTTCACAACACAACCTCATATCTACCCAATATTACACAATTTCACTTCACTTTATCTCACGATTTTCACATAATTACAACATTTACGATCAAAGTATAAATGTGTAATGGCCGCCATTTATGGTAAATGAAGTTTGCTTGTTTACAACAATCGTATCTTGCTATGAAACAAGGTGTAATATGATTTACCACCATTATTTACTATTTTCGAATAGTCTTACTTCCTGACTAATATTATAAATGTTCCCGAGGGAAAAAAAATACATGTAATGATAAAAACTTCATTTACGGTATCGGTTGCCATGGTAATGTTATGTTGTCAATAACTACTTTTTGGCACATGTTACCTATTCATTCATTATTGCATGCGGAATCAAAAACAATTTTTTTTAGCGTTTAAAATGAGCGATTGCTAAAAAGCTAGTATTTAGACGTGTATTATTGTTAAATTGTGACAAGTCCACATTTAGGTGTTGCGCGTCGTACATCATCAGGTCATTGCTTGGGGGCTCGCGGGGTCGCGGGGCGCGTGGGGTCCGGCCGGCGATGAATGAAATCTGAAACCGCCGCCGCTTGCCCGGCCTATGCTATGTTCACACCCACTCTTATCGTACGGTGTAGGTTGATACTTGTAACTTCTTTCAGCTTAACGCATTTGTTGCTCATTTTTTATAAGTTGTTTTTATCAAAGTATGAATCATTACCATGGCAAACGATATTGTAAATAAAGATTTTATGTGCCTCACGAAGTACCCCATGTCATTTTCTGTGCCCCTGGCAATGTGTGTGCAAAATTCCGTGATGATATGTTTAGTCGTCAAGGGGTTTAAAGCGTAACAAACAAATTAAAGTTCGTATTTATAAAATAAGTTAGCATTTGTTGTAGAATAATTGTTTTGTTTGTAAACAGACGGAATAGCATAAAATAAATGTTGTGGTAAGCACATTTCATTGTTTTTCGATTAATGAAAGTTGCGTGGTCTTCAAATCGTAATCGATGTAATAAATCAAGTATACGGAGGTCCAATGCTCTTCATTCTTTTACCTAACCGTGGGTTCCACTGGCGTATAAACTTGTCGCAATACATGTTTTCTCTCTGAAAAAACTGAGACAATTATATTTGTATATATGTAGGTAAAGTTATGTCTAGCAATGCATCTGCAACATTTTTAAATGTTGCGTACGTGAATTGGTATCGATAGTACTTTAAAATTGTGTGTTAGATTGCAATTCGCCTTTCTAAAAACATATACAGTTGTACATCGGTAGCTAAGTGGGGTTACGCTACACGGGCCAGCAAGTGGCGACGCTCGGCCGCACTGTTTATGTTGTCACCCGCCGCGAGCGAACGAACTCGCCACGTGCTGTCCACAAACCAGAACTCATTGTTACACTGATCATTCATTCAGTTATATCTATACATTCCCGGCGCGAGTGAACGAAATACGGTGCGCTAACATTCATTGTTAAGGTCATCATCATTGGGCATGTCGCTTTCTGTTTTATCCATTCATTCCCGTAGGTGGATGATCAAGAGGTTTCTGTGGCAACCCTAGAAGCATAGATGTACCCGGATATAAGTGTGCCAGCTCTGGCAACTTCTCAGTATCGTATGACTTTCATAGTCTCGTCTCTCCTATACGCAATCATTTGTCTGTCCGGGAAATGATGGTCTATCGAAAGTCGATTTGCTGATACAATCCTCGGCTGATGTACAATCAGTCGGTGTGATACCTTCACCTCAAGTTCAACACACACCGGTGAAACACCTCCGCACCTCTGTATGTTACGTCCTATAAAGCAGATACAAAAGTGATTCCGGTATAATTACGTCACAATATAACAATTTTAACTTGTGCGTGTTCTGGTGGGGTCTTAAAGAGTAAATTTTAATTATAGTTAAATAAACGATGCGGAGCTTATGTATTAGAATGGTACTGATTCTTGGAAACAAAGTGATGTATTAAATGGCGTAGTGTGGGCGCTCGTGTCGCCCGTAGTTTTGATTAATAATAAATCAGCCTTTTTTAGAATGGTCCCCACTGCAGGGACACAGGCCTCCTCTCTAAGAGAGGGAATGAGCCGCAATCCACCTTGCTGGCCCAGTGCGGGTTGGTAGATGTCACATGTCTTCGAATTTGGTGGTTCTAAGAACATGCCGGTTTCCTTACTATGTTTTCCTTCACCGTTCTCGGAGCAGTGGTGACGAAATAAATTACACAAAGTAAAGCGCCTGCCTGGGTTCGAACCAGCAACCTACAGTACGTAAGTTGGAGCCTAAACCTGAGCCACCACTGCTCCTGCACTAGTTTTGATTAGTTTTAGTTAATTTCTAAGACAAGGGGCGGATCAGTTTGCATAGCTAGTTATATTTATCTACCGCAAAATCTTACATAGTAAGTGTGAATAATAAATGGATAGCCATTAACAGGTCCTCACGAATAAATGTCATTGTACAATGAACATGATCGTGTGAGCAGTGTAAAAATTAATATTGGTTAGTATCCCGTCTGCATGGTGATATCAACCGTGTTTTCTCGTAGGTATACAACTGTACAATGACTTACAAACAGTAAGTTATATATAGTTATGTTTACTTTCACATGATCGCTTATTAGTTATTTATTCGTAGTGTACATATGGGTTAGGTATGTTAGTGTATCTGCATGGCGGGCATGAAGTCATCTAGCGGGCGCTGGTGTTGCGATGAGGTCACCCGCGGTGCCTTCGGTCCGTAGATAACTTACTTACTCATTTATAACCTGCACACTATCGATAATACACTTTGATACCGCACAAATACAGCTACATACAGGTAAATGTTATATTTGAGTTACAGTTATTGAATCGTAATCTGGGATACTAACCCCAGCACCATCATGTAGATAAATAATAGCCCGGAAAGGTTTATTTTTTTTAATTACTACTAAAGTACTACTTTAACAAAAATGACACGTGCCAGTATTCTGGAATGGTGAAAGTTATGTTCAAGTGAATGTGGTTCTTAACATCATGTTTAGCTTAGCACTTCGTCCATTAGAAATACACAATATAAATAATAATGGGGTTGTAGGTACAGTAGTGAGGAGTCAGAATGTGTCTATGAAGGCTCGTCTGGCAATACACAATGCTGTACTAGTCCCCACCTTAATGTATGGAAATGACAGCTGGGTTTGGCAGGAAGAGCATGCTAGTAGAGTTAATGCCGTTGAGATGCGATCCTTAAGAAGTAAGTTAGGCATGACATTGAATAATGGGATTTAAAATAGCGTTATAAGGGAGAAGTGTAGCTTGTAAGTGGATGTTGTGACTAGAATTGAGAAAGGTATGCTTTCGTGGTTCGGGCATGTTGACAGGATGAATGAAGAGAGAGTAACAAAACAAATTTATGTTGCAAAAGTGAGTGGCAGCGTTGGCAGATTATATATCGATCAGATTAGTGATATACTAAATCACGGACACGATATAAGGAGTACCCGTAACCGACGAGCATGTATGCGTATATGTATGTATGTAGAAGCGAGAGAGGTGTGCGAGCATCGCGACAAATGGAAATCCATAATCTTTGCCTATCACTTTGGGCTACGGACGTATCAGAATTTAAAAAAATTGTAATTATAGGGCTCTGCTTACTCTTATATGAGTTACAAGTGAGAATGTAACGGCTAGAGTTATTATATATAATAACTCTAGAAGTAGAACCTTGAGGCGTGTTTGTTTTATAACTTAGCTGAAGGCAATTTGTCTGAGTCATGCCAGTCGCAACGCATCTTGTGAACAAAAAATATGTATTGCAGTAAAATCTATGGTTCGCAACATGTGACCGGTAACCCATTTATAGACGTGCGTAATGGTCTGTCAATTAACACTTGAAATTGGCATAATTCACTGTGTTCATTTAATAATCTAAACCTAGTTCTTGAATATTTTTCCCGGACTTCAAAAAGGAGGAGTTTATCAGGTATTTAAAAAGTATAAAATAATTTTACACAACCAAAGAAAATCTATGCTTTATCATATTTATTTTTGGAGTTGGTCGGAAAACAACATTTTTTTAAATATAGTTTTTTTGAAGTCGGTTTTGTTTTTGTTAAAAAAATTGTTTTACGCCTCTTGTGAAGTGAATTCTCGATCATAACCTATTCACTCCCTTTAATATATCTGTATTCATATCAAGTTTGTAAATTTGTTAATAATTTATTATATTGGTAGAGTCCCCAACAACATCTGTTGCACGAATGGGCCGGCTCGACCGATGAAATACCACGACCTCACAGAAGATAGGCGTCAATTAGAAGTACTCTGTGCTTCGCCCGAGGAGTGAGGTGCCGGAGGCCTAATTACAGGACAGTATTTCCAGGACGGGGATAGGAATAGGTTATTCCTTTCCCTGTCTCCGTTGTTTTACATCGATATTATGTTATGGCAAGAATCTATACATATAATAAAAATGTAACTGATCGCTGTGTACGTGGAAGATATTTGAAAAATACTAGAATTAGGGGCCTTTATATACGCAATAAAACCCAAAACAATGATTACTAGAATTTTTGTCTGTCTGTGCGTTTGTTACCGCTAATCTCAGAAACGGCTTAACCGATTTGAATGCGGTTTTCACCGATGTATTGTGGTGAGCTTCACTTAACATTTAGTGTTTGTTTTATCTCAATCGGTTTATAAATTAAAAAGTTATATCAATTTAAAGAACCATGTCGAACATTTTTTCGATAAAAGTGCTATAAAATAATTGTTCAGTCGAATAGGTTGAACTTTTAGTTCTATTATGATCTTTAAAGTGATGATTGAAATGATGATGAAGAAAGTTTGCAGTATAAAATATGGTTTATTGTACTACAAGGTTGTCTACAAGCTGGGTTGGTCGGAATCCGTAGGACTCCACTAACGCAATCATGTCTAATGATTAAAAAACGGACGGCGGTATATTCTATTTAATACCAAAGCCAAAGTTTGTAGTGAAAGCAATGCAATGCAATACGTCGTCAAACTATAGGTGAACACCGTGATATTTATTTCTGACGTTCGGCAGAATATTTTATTAGTCTGCGTGGGTGTTTGTATGTATTATAAAAATACTATGTAGGAAGACTGTATCAAATGTATATCTATGTTTATCTCTACCTACCTCTTTTCGTGATGAACGTGTTTTTAGTTTAATTACTTTTTACAATTCAGATATATATGTAAATAAGAATAACGGAATCGGCAGTAGCAGTTATAAATATGCATTTAGGAGACAGGTCCAGTTTCGCACAAGCGCTAATAAGCAAGTCGTGCGTATTTTTTTTAGAGCACAACCAGACGACACGTAGAATGACCCGGCTGACGGAGGACCTGACAGCACGGTATATCATCATGATCGTTGATTATGCGTCTGATGAAAGTTTTATTGTATTACCACTATCTCAGGTTCACTTAAATAAGGGTGGTGGGGGGGGGTGATAATAAATTGGTTTTGTTGTTGACCAGACGATCGTATATAGAACGGATTTCGACACCAAGATCTGGGAACAATTTACTGCATGAGGTCCTGACTTTAGAGCCTCAGATGATCATGGCGATTATATCGGGTTGGACGTCTGCTATGTGCTTTTTTATGGAAGGTGGCAAACGAGCAAGCGGTTCACCTGATGTTAAGTGACCGTTACTCATAAGCATGTGTAACTCATTGCTCATTGCCTACCTTTATTTGACTGAGGAGGGGTATGTACGAGAAAAAGGATATTTTCTTTTCCTATTCCTCCCTTCCCCCGTCCAATCCTATTTCCCCTCCCATCCTATACTTGTAAGAAAAAATAGGGAAGGTAAGAGTAATGGCACTGGTCCTCCAGCACCTCGCTCATCAGACGAAACACAGAAATATAAAATACTTCTACTTGACGCCTGTCTTCGGTGAGGTCGTGGTATTTCACCGGTCGAGCTGGCCCATTCGTGCAATAGATATTGTTCTTTCTGTCTTTACTATACTATACAACGCTGTCTTTTTTTTCCTCATTCAAGTAGTTTTAAGTCGCTAAACAGTCGATATATTCTGTTTAAGAGTTTGAATCTACTTGACGCTGTGATCGCATCGACTTTGTAACATAACGACGATAAAATACGGATATTGGCCGATTGCTGCCGCACCATACAATGTACCGTGTATATATCGAGTTAGGGTGATAACACACTACCGTGGACGCACAATCGATACATGTTTTGCCATGTTTCTAATAAACTAAATATTTACGTTTATGATTCATTAATGGTGTGCGCTGTATGTCGTAAACATTCACTTTATGTTTTCTATGCAATACATTTTCGAAGTTGAACTTCTGGCACGTGGTGGAAAACGTAAGAGGGAATTTTTGCGATGCGCAACACTAAACTTATGGTGTTACCATGGGAACCAATAACTTTTTACATTAACATTAACACATTGACTTTGAATCTGTTATCAATTCCATCTATTGTATTTTTTCACAAAAAGTACTGGCGCACGGGATAAAACTTTAGTGTATGAAGTATAAGTTCTTACGTTCGTGCATATAAGTAAATAAACACGTTTCTTTATTCTGTTTATTTTTTTTCACAAATAACGAATGGAACCTCATCAATTGTAGTAAACTGTGGAGGTATCAGAATTTTTTTCATTTGGTGGCTTTTTTATTTCAGGTATCAAAATATTTCATCTGTATTATTTGTAGTGCTGTTGTTTACATTTTAAATAAAGTAAGTAAATTTGCATTGACTTGAATTCTTTTCTGCCACCCATCGACATCTGGAACAAGCTAATGAGTTGCAGATGCGCTGCCTACCTTTAATGGAGAGAGAAGGGTATAAACAGACAAGGGTTATTTTCCCCTTCTATTCATCTCCTCCACCGCCAAGTCCTCCCCGTTTCCAACCCGTATTAGCAAAGGATGGGAAGGGAATGAGGACTAGAATTAGGCCTTCGGTCCCTCACTCATCAGACGAAACACAATGTGCTGATAAAATTAATAATATCTCCAACATCCCAGTGTATCGCACCCCTTACAGATAAATAGGAAAACAATAATCGCGTAGACCAGTAGTGGCGGGCATTGTGTGGCGCAGGCGTCGAACCTAAATCGTATAATAACAGGTTTACGATTGGCCGCGTCCGCTCTATCGTTCCCCATGGACTTTACGGCCGCTGTGGGCGCACGACAAACAAACCTCCTTACCTTTGATCTGCATGAGTTACAGACGCGAACTGTGGGTGTGGAATGTAGTTGGTGTTGGGGCATAAGCCCCTGTGACGTAGCTACCCGTCATCAGTGCATCATTCCGCCATGTAAGCTAGATTAGGGTTGTCAGATTCACGAAATAATAATCAATTGAATTACGATTTATTGTTTTACCTGGTTTCACAGCACGATAGAATTTTTGTAAACATACAAACGTCATTAACATAGATGGCGGCCATTACACTTTTAGTGGTTTCTTCGGAAATTATGATCTGTCCCCAGCTAATACTAAGGCTCCTTCTAGAAGAGAGGGTACTACTTCCACAAATGCCAGGAACGTATCCGCAAGAAACGCTGCGCAATTTCAGTTCCGTGTCTACTATTCACTTTGTTGTGGACTCAGATTGTTGGCTGATGTTCCGAAGTGAGCACAGGAATCATTCGGGATCTAGTGGGCGATAAAGTTGTATCGCATTAGAAACCTGTACTCAATCTCTCTGCGACTGACACGCTGTACGTGACGCAGGGCCGGCGACCTATTAGTGACACGCGGTAGACCCTCTAGCTTATATATGGATGTTAATTATGAATGTCCTATTAATTCCAATGAGTATTGATGTTTTAATAGGGCGGAAAAATTGTTTTGTTTAGGCGGGAGAGTTCTGTTGTTTAATTAATTATTAAATGTATTTTTAGTAACCTAACGTTAACTTAAAGTTATCGTTAACTTATTGTAATTATTTAAGATTTTGAAAAAAATTAACTGCACAGTGGTAGAACCCTCAACTACATTTTTTGCAAGAATGTCGACCGGTGAAATACCACGACCTCACAGACGACAGGTGTGTAGTAGAAATATTTTATACTTCTGCCTTTTTGTCTGACTGAACTGCCGAAATCCCAGTTCCCATCATTTCCTACATAGGATGGGATGGAAAGCGGAGGAGGATTGGACGGGGATGGGATGAATAAGAGGAATTATGCTTTCTCCTGTCTATCCCGTCCTCTGGCCATTACAGGTAGGCAACACACCTGCCTATCATTGTTGCGGGATGCCTATGAGTAGCGTTAATTTGATAACAGGCGAACCGATTGCTCGTTTGTGATTGAAAAAGGATTGCTTAATACTAATTTAATCCTTAGCACTTTTGTAAGTTTTTGTATACAAAGGCTTAACAATACAACTGCAACTCTTCACGTTTATCGGTTTTTATTTCAATACAAAGTTATATTGTTCTGTTAGAACTGCTGGTGTTTTTATACGCTAACATCTATCTATGTATGCTATCCATGTATCGGTATGCTTCGGTGCTATGAAAAGCTAATAAATGGTAAAAAACTTTTCGCTTAACCTGTTCAGCGTAATAAATCAAATGAAGCGATAATACTAGTTGTTGCGTACAGTTATGTGTATAGTCGCCTTACAGGACCGGTTCCCCGGGGCGGCGGGGGGGGCAGGGGCGCGGTGACGCAATGCCACACGACCCCAGCGCGCCTGCTGCACGGGTGGCCTAGGTCTTGGCTGTATCGACCGGGACTCAGTCACGCCACTTTTAATTGATTTAGTAAATATAACTATAAACATAGGTTGCTCGTCAAATATATGTCATTTGTTGGGATGGGATGTTGAATAGTTCAACGTTTTCATCGCCGCGGTGACTTCATCCCCCTACTTTAGACCTTTAAGGGATGAATTAAATAAAATTCTTTGCGCTCGCCTCATAGTTTCGGATGTACGTTGATTTATTCAGTCAGTTTCATCTCTTATATCTATAGATTACAAATTCCTAGGTTCATTGATTTCGGAATTAGTTTAAATACCATATATTTTCATACAAACACCGGGACAGCACGCAAGAACGATTGTATAACTAATGACTGTCACAAGTGACCACGCTGACCGTCCCATGTCACAGCAACCCGGGTTCGGCGAGTTTTTAGCGGAATATACGCGTTAAGGTCTTTTTAATTCACAACGAATGTGCTATGTCCTTTTCATTTCATTTATGTGGAATTGGCCACTGTCATCCAGCCAGCCAGTTATACTGTGTTTTGGCTACAGTTTCAATCCCCCTGGGGCATATAATATATGTATTGATTAGTATATCATTGGAATAATTTACGGTTATTTTAATGTACGGACGGTACGTTCGACTAAGTCTATACAATTTCATGTATAATGCCGTAAACTATGTGCCGCTTAGCCAATTAGCGACGAGCATTTACAACAGAGCCAATCATTAATTCGCGTTGGTGATAGAGAACAAACTATCTGGTTATAGAAAACAAACGGCGTGAGTCGGGTTTGGAATAGAATTTTGTTTAACGTTACTCATCTGCTTAATTCGTTCGCCTCGCCTCAAGGAGCGTGTCGTTTCGATCGTGCGTCGCGCGGCCGACTTTCGCTAATAAATGCCACGGTCACTTAGATTACTTGTATCCTAACTAACTGACCGTGTATCTACTTAACTATGTTCCATTAAGTAGTATTTTTATAGTGCAAGTAGCAAATTTGCAGAGACGTATCTAATATTATGACATACGATACGTTTCACAAGTGGTAAACATAAGTTCGCACTGTTGGAATTCCCATGTAGAAAATGATTGTTCCAAGTCAAGTTATAAATTTTGTAAACATAGGGTACACCTTAGATTTTACGATAAATTTTGTAAATTACTTAATATTTTTGGCGAACAAATTTTTTCTCATTATCCTAATCATAGGTATTTCCGCAATGAAAGCATAAAAATTGTTTTCTATTACAAACTTACTTTAAATACTTGATTTTGAACAAATTAAAGATGGCGGCCAGTTCAATGCAGTATCTTCATAATATTGTATTCTGGATAGATTATCTACGATTTCTCTTGTGAACTTAGAAATGAGTCCACGGAATGTATATTATTATTTTAAATTAAAACGCCCACGTATCCATTGAAATCGAGAGCAATTCAATCTTCAAAGCTCTCCATCGATTAAACAAATATCAATGAAAACATTGTGCAAACTTTAAATGCAATCGGTGCGGGTGTGATAACGGACAGTGCTAACACGCCGCCCACGGCCCGCGCCCGATCGCACATTAATAACGTAAAAACGTCTGTCGATACATTGCGAAACGTTAGAGACATTACTGCAAGGCCGTGCCTATTCAAATCTCTTAACGTAAGGCAGTCTGCACACTGACCGTTAGCGCTCAATTGAGAAATCCTTCTGAATGAGAAACGCTATACATTTAAAAATCAAAACAAGTCTAATATGAAATTGATGTGTCAAAAAGAGTAAAAATGTTCAATACAGATGTAGTATAGACAAGAAAAAAAGAATATTGCTAAAATATGTTGCATAGGTACGTCAAAGATGGACTCGGATAGCTGAAACTGTACCGATAGTGCGTACCTATGTACTCACATGTATGCGCGGCATCTTGCCGGTTTAATATAAATCGCAAGTGTGTGCCTGATCTTATATATTGTCTTGGCCCGGCGCATACTTGGCGTAGAGCAAAACAATTTTTAATTGTTATAGATTAATGGCCTGTTTTAACTGATGGACCTCAAAGGCCCGTATATAACCTTTGATAAACTTATTAGCTAGGCACCCCGCCTTCTATTTGAAGTGTAAGCCTTTACGATTTCTGATTGGGAATCGAATCTGCGGCGTGAAAAGCAAGTATCTTATTAACCATGTACACCGGCCCGTCAAAAATAAAGGCTGTAGTTAAAAAAAAGTGGTTGATCCGCTTTAAGGTATTTGGTGCAAGGCCTCCGTGTTGGTAGGCGTATCAGCGAACCCCGCGGCGCTCGTGACTTGTGTCAGAAACAAGTCATGAAGTCAATGCAGTGAGCATAACGGTTCGAAATACTAATTATTCATAATAACTACTTATTAACTAAATTTATTTATTAAAGTTAAAATGAATTTATTTAGATCGACCTGAGAAATTAATCATCCTATCAAATCGACGAAAGCCATTCGTCTTATTGGGTGAGCAAATGATATTTTATGATTTATAAAAAATTACGTGCGTCCGGGATTCCATTTCGAATGTTCGTGAAATTTGTATACGCTATCTTGACGAGCCGGTTCCCACCAGGACTGACATTAGTGTGCATGAACATGTCTGTTTGTCCTGAGTCTGGGTGTAATTACCTATTAGTAAAGTAATTAAGTATGTATTTACAAAAGAAAAGTAGTATATCATCAGTTGTCTGGTTTCCATAGTACAAGCTCTGCTTAGGCCGAGTGTGAATAGTCCCAGGATATCTTCTAACAGCAAATTACATCCAAGGTCACATAATATATTTGGAACTGTTTCCATCTCAGTGCGACCTCGTGCATACATTAATTGTAACTTCCCTTGTAGTATCACATTAATTAATGACGGTTTGAGTGAACTATATCACTATGGCAACGTCGTGACGTCATTCGCTTCAAAGTTATACTAGCATTTTTTTTATTTAAATAGCCATTTAAAAAAACAAATGAACAATAAATGAATTTTGAAAGACGAAAACAACGATATCCTTATTTTATGGTTAACCATAACTAGTGACCCGCCCTGGCTTTGCCTGGGTAGCTGTTTCGGAATTTACAGAGAACATCGCCTTTTATGTACGTAGTATGTATGTATATATCTATAAAACAAAAAACTATCCCACGGGAAAATTACATTTTTCCGGGATAAAAAGTACCCATGTGCTATTTCAGACTATAATCTATCTCTGTGCCAAATTTCATCTAAATCTGTTCAGCCGTTTTTGCGTCAAAGAGTAATAAACACCCATCCACACTTCCGCATTAATAATATTAGTAAGAATGTATGGATGTGTATAGATTATCATTTAGGAATGTCACAAGGCGACATCATTTTTTATAATAATGCAGACATTTCTCAATACTAAATGCCAATTTTTTTAAAATTTTGAACTTCAAAGGATCAGGAAATACCGAGCGAAGGCCGGCTTACGCATAACATCAGATGTCGTGTCATTTTGGATTCTTTTGCAAGAAATGAAAAGTACGCGTGGTCTGATCTAATCGCCGCCAGACAGCCACAGTTCAGTCCCCCGCAATTGGTTTCTAGGTTATAATAGATGAAGTTAGGTGAAAACAGGATTTACTCAGCAGTTGCGTTGTCCCGCATGAACTTTCGCTTGTTCAGATTATGTATTTTCGTTGTAAGACCCAAATAATTTTTTTAAAAAAATCTCTTAGAAATCGATGGCAGCATTGGACCCGTAAGTCCAATTGTGATTTGAACCCGTCTAGGAACCCTTTTAAATATACACACAAAATTACATCCAAACCGGTCTAGTTTATGAGGTAGTGTAGTCAAGTACAGATGAATGATGATTGGACAATAAATATAATTCAGTAAGAATTCATATGTATTTTTTTTAATTTCTAAATTTAGTATTACTAAACACATGTATAGTTACGGGTGGACGATACAAGTTTTAATGACACAGTCATAACCTGACTAAAAATATACATTGTTTATTCCCTTCCCGATTGTGGCGTCGCTGTTTCCTGAAATAACTAGGTGTAGGCCGAACGGGGTTGGCAGACGTGGACGCTCGCGTCACTCCAGACGCACGACACAGATTAAATTATTCACGTAAACAAAATCGGCACAGACTAGCAGCACTGAACTCTGGCATTCCTAAAAGGAGACAATGTTGGCAGTGAAGTACATAGCCTGGTCAAGGCATCACGTGTGAACGGCTTGACAGATTTCGCTAAGTATTTTTTTTGTGTTTGTTATTGCCTGCAGAAGGTTCTTGTGAAAGAAAAAATGAAGGATGTTTCTCGGAAAATTAGAAATTTAAGAATACTTAACGACCTACTTTATTAATGTAGCCTTAGCGCTTTTGACGTACCTGTCAATCGTTTGACAGTTGGCGCAATCAACAGAATGCATTCAGAAATGTATAATATCCCTACTAATATTATAAATGTGAATGTAAGTTTGTTTGTTATGCTTTCACGCGAAAATTGCTCAACCAATCACCATGAAACTTTGTATACATATTCTTGGAGGTATAAGAAGTAACATAGGATACTTTTTATGAAAAAAATAGTATATAAAAAGCGAAGTATGTATGTTCCCTATAGACCTATAGACTCCGAAACGGCTGGACCGATTACGATGAAATTTACAGGGATTGTCCAGATTGGCATATTCCTGTGTTTGGTAACGATCGGATCAATATAATTAGTGGTACCGGGGCGAAGCCGGGGCGGGTCACTAGTTATGTATAACAAAGCTTTAGAATAATAAACTATGTTTTTAGAATATTTCTTTAATAGTTAAAACAGGACAACGTCTATCGGGTGAGCTAGTACGTAATAAATAAAGCACTAATTTATGTAATGTCTCAATATTCTTCAATCGCAGTATAATATATACGCACATGTAAAGTCGGTGACTGACAGCTTGACTGACACCTTGGCACACGGCCCACTGTAAGGTCAAGGAACTGTTAATTTTCTGATGATACTTTCGTTTTACTACGGATATGTTTTCTGTCAGTTTTAAATCTACCTTCACTCTAATATTGTAATAGACAACATCTTGTATGCTTAGAAATCTCTCCTTTGTCTCTGATGTAACGTCGTTACCGAGTCCGTAAATAACAGCAAATTGCAGGGTACGGGGATGACCTTAGATTGTTTTTTTCGGTTTTTGTAACACCGGTCGACTCTTGCGTAGGTGCATTAAATCCTCAACATTGAGTAACTGCAGGGAGACACAGCCTGGTCGGACTTAGATCGAATCACATGTGAATAAGTGAATAAGCTCCCAGTATTACAAGACTAACCTTGCCTGCTAATGAACTTGCCTCTTATCGTTTCCTTGCTTGACACAGAGGAATTTAGGCCATCGTATTACGTAGAATATATCTTAAAACACTTTTATAATTCGCTCCCACTGATTTTCAATATGCGTATTAGAGTTACAATCGATTTAATGTGCAAAGCATTAATTATTATCGCACAGATAAGAATAAAGACGCCGCCGCTGCGATGGCACCGTGACCTAGTAAAGTACAATTATTTCAATTACGATATGAAAGTCGAGCAGTAAACAAACAAAACAATGTTTTCATAACCCGCACAATTATAGATTACATCGCACATTGTTCGGCGCGCGGCGTGCAATGTTACGTCAAAACTCGCTCGCTGGCATAACACGGTGCGGCCTTGCTGTCGAGTCTGCTGACTGGGCGACGATAAAAAAAATAACAAAAAACTCTATTGGTTGGCAGTTAAACGTCATTCTGTAGCGATGAGTCATCGCGTGCGGACGTCTCCGATGTTCCGTTCCGGCCGGACGGGTTTGCGGGTTAACTGATAAATGTTTGTTTTTATTTCCGATGCGTTTGCCGCGCCCGATATCTGTCGTATCGGCTGAACGAGCGCTGCGAAAGTGCTATAATTTTTTGGAATTATTACTACAATGTTACGACATTCCTGCCACATAATATCGCTTTGTAATGCGAAGTTAAAAACAGAAAACTGGAATACCCGTACCTGTTAGCGAGTGATGAAACGCCCTGGCATCTCGGCAGCCATTCCTCCAGGATATGGGATGCAATGGCGATTGTGTGACTCATCCAGTAATTATTTGTTAATATCCAATCGGATCCAGCTCCTAGAGGTCTGTGAGTTGTTGAACTTGCTAAGTGTACGTAGTTCAACTGTGGGTGTACACTGTGGAAAACATTCATACAAAACATATTGCCTTCTCAGTTTTTTTCACAGAAAAAGATAAAGGGAAAAACTTGGATAGCGACAAGTTACTACGTGTTGAGTGCCGCTGACAATAACATGTGTAATAAGATTATATATAAATATATATAGAGTTCGGGTACGTTTCAAAGATGAATGAAGACAGAATAAAAAAACAAATGTATATTGCGGCAGTGAGTGGCAGTGTTGGCAGGGGACGTCCCAGGAAAACTTATATCGATCAGATTAGTGAATTACTAAAAAAGGGCGATATAAGGAGCACCCATAACCGATGAGCTTGTATGTGTAGATGTATGAATGTGAAAGAAGCGAGAGAGGTGTGCCAGGATCGCGACAAATAGAAATCCATAATCTCTACCTATCCCTCTGGGTTACGGGCGTGAAGCGCATATTTATTTATTTTATTTACATATAGACTGTCAAAAAATTTGCAGTAACTAGCAAACACTATCGTTAATCATATTAAAGAACAAGTTTAAGGTTATTTGTAATAGTTAAAAATGTATGTTAGTATGTTAGTGATGCGATTAGCTAATTAAAGACGCAAAAGACAAAACCAAATCTGAACAGTTTAGAAGCGGGGCAGGCAGTCAGAATAAATAGTCCAGGCTTGGATAGCGTACATTTTCGGATACCAAGCTTTAATGAATAACCTGTATACGTATGCGAAATCCAGCAGAAATGCTTATGCTATCTATACATATAATAAAAACGTAACGGATTGCTGTCTGTACATGTAAGATATTCGAGAAGAACCATTATTGGGGGCCTTTCTTAACGCAATAAAACAATGATTATTAGAATTTTTGTCTGTAAGTTCTCCCTGGTAATGGTAACAGCTATATTTGGTAACATAGTATTCACACGTATGTACGTATGTTATATGTATTATTTTGTAATTTTTTGTTAGGTTAGGTTAGTAGCTTATTATTAAACTGTGCTACGGCCATACTGTGTCGACGCCCATACTCGGAAAAAGAGCAGGGAGATGATGATGTTACGGTAGTATTAAGTAGGCAATATCATTTCGTTTAAGTAAAATTGCAGGTGGGATGAAACCGAGGGGCACAGCTAGTGATATAACATAACATACTTTTGGCAGCCCTAGCCGTGGGAATAGCTCAAGTTTTGCATGTCTTATTAGTTAAGCGAAGAATATCTTGTGATTCACCGCCAGGGTGCGCGCTTGTACATGTCAAATCGGTTACGTCACCCTTGTAAATTGTAGCCGTAATCGTTTGGTTCGATGGCCCAAAGTAAGACTTCATCCTCCACAAGAGTTTACTTTGACCGCTCGTTGAACTGCAACTAGTCATCAAGATGTGTTCACACTGTTGTTACACATTCAGAGCCCAATTATCCATCGATGTTAATTTCACCAAGGGAACACATTAAATTAGTTATTTTGAATTATGCTGTAATCTCGCGTCGGCATGTTGGAGCGGTGACAAGGCGGCGTCGCAAGGCGGTCTTCCAGCAGTTTGGCGTCGGTCGATACGGCCACCAAATTCTTAATGCGGCTTACACACTAGCGACTATTTAAATTTAAGTGTATATTTTTATAGAAGAAGTTGGCAAACGAGCAAACTGTTCAACCGGTATAAGTGACCGCTATCTATAGGCATCTGCAACAATAATGAGTTGCAGATGGTATGCCTAACTTTAGTGGACTGAGGAGGGGATAAAAAAAGGATATATCCTTTTCCTATCCCCCCTATCCTAATGCATACTTGTTAGAAAAGTATAGAAGGGGGAAAAAGGACTGCTCTGCGTTTCAAAATGCGGTATACTTCTACTTGACGCTGCTGTGCAATAGATGTTGTTGAGGTATTTACCACGGTTTAAATAATCACTAGATAAAAAAACAAGAAAAATAATTTTAGTGGGGGTTGGCTGGAGCAGTGGTCTTACGTGCGCGAGGAAGCCGGTATGTTCTTAGAACCACCAAATTCGAAGAGATGACATCCACCAACCCGCACTGGGCCAGTGTGGTGAATCACGGCTTTCCCTCTCTCGGAGAGGAGGCCTGTGTCATTGCAGCGGGGAATATTGTTAAAAAGGCTGATTTATCATATTATTATGGCTGGACAAACAGATTCTCTGTCTATATTGCTATCCTGCGACATCGCCATACTTTGTGTTACGTTACATACGGTGGTGTCATGAATGAAATTTTAAAATTGAAAAAAAATTGTTTGTCGCAAAAATACTTTTCATTAGAAAATAATGTCTTGTAAAATTAGCTGGTGGTATAATAAAATTGTCTCGTGTGTTGGAACCCTTGTTTGGTCGCAGTGCGGTTCGCAGGCGTCGCCACGTCTGCGGGCTTCACGAGACTGCGGAAAACATTGTAATGTATTGTCGGCTGAAAGCTTTTAAATTTATAACTGTAGCACGGCATGTGTGAAGGCTTGTT
Organism: Papilio elwesi; assembly: GCA_029849275.1. Lineage (NCBI taxonomy): Eukaryota > Metazoa > Arthropoda > Insecta > Lepidoptera > Papilionidae > Papilio > Papilio elwesi. The sequence continues at coordinate 6,208,562 of CM056713.1, forward strand.
GTGTGAGTATGTATGGGTTTGAGGTTTAAGGTGCTCTGGACGAGTGTTCGATTTTAAATCGTGCAAATTATATTTGTTTTATATTGCGTTGAAGAATTTACTGTATGCGGTTAAGATATGTTGTCCAATTTTAAGAATTAAGAAAAAAATGTTGAATTTCCTTTATTTACAATTCTGTAGTCGACATAAAATCAGCACGTTTTGAAATCGTTGAACAAATCACCCTAGTTGACCGACTAGGGTGATTTAAAAAAAACAATCAATTGTCATATTTCAGTTAATTTACAAATTAACTTAATCTACTATATAAATAAAAATCAAAGTTTGTATGTTTGTTCGTTTGTCCTCTATGCGTTTCTAAAAGATTACGATAAAACTTTGGAAGAGTGTTAGAGGGTGTCGCTCGCAATAGTCTGTGGCCCAAGAGATGTATTTAAGAAAAACCACGGGCAGTCATAATAAGCTATGACTACGACAATATTGCAATGCAAGGATATTTTAGTTCTTTGTTCTGGGTAACGGTATACTCGGCACAGCAATGTGTCGGCGGGCGCTGCGCACGCTCCCGCTGCGCCCTGCCAGACACTGTTTGAACATTGTTTAGGCGTCGCGGCCGCAAACACGGCGCCGTGTCGCCATGAACTAAACACATTGGACGCAATATTTATGTATGTTATTTGTTTCAAATGATTCTGTGCTAAAATAGATTATTTTCTAAGGATATTTTATGTGGAAAGGCTAGCCTAAGCCTACCTATTGCAATTCATTAGAACGAAATTCTTTAAAGACCGAACACCTGCGCACCACATTAGAACCGGTACCTAAATAACAAGACTGTAATAAGGTCTGTTTTATTCATAACTAGGGGTAACAAACATCCAAACTATCGTATTTATAATATTAGTGAGACTAGTTAGATTTTTGTAGCTTGCACTCACCGGAGCGGAATCACCCACTACGTCAATTTAAAGATTTCTTCAAAATTTCTTTGGAATCGCTCCAGCTGTTTCATTTTAGGGATTAGAAAACATACACACACGTCGACTTTTTATATACTTTTTATCAAGTATATGTATGATACTTTACTACATTTGGTTGCTTTAAGCAACTAAATTTGTATAACCGCAAATGTAAGACGATTTCGAAGAGCGCACGTGGTCAGCGATCGGTTGGTATTCAGCCTGTCGCGTAATATATCTTCGTCTTTGCAGACCATATCGTCGAAAATCTAGTATGTTCTAGACGTCATTTCATTGGCATGCACCGCGCTCCACCTGCCATTCGGCCGCGCCTCGAGTCTGTCGTCATACACGCATTTGTTCCCTTCATCTAGATAAATTTTATTGTGGCAACAAGAAACATTAGCAGGCGAAAAGTGTAGACTTGAAAACGTCCTAATTGGCACGTCTTTCTTTAGTTAACATCAGTCAGGGTGAAGAGTAGAAAGCGACAAACACTAGCTGTCCTAAGTTTTCACTGACTTTGGAACACTTTTGATCGGTAATTTTGTATGCGTATAACATATCGATAGTATAAATTGGTGGAAACGGATTTGTCGAGTGAGGTACGGAGCGTGAGTCGATTTCAAAAGCAGTTTTGTTAATCACCTTCTTTCATAATTCAATAAGAAGGCTTGAAAATCGTGGTCGAAAGCTGGCACGAGGCTTTTATCAATAATCAATAGATATTCAATGGGACCATTCTTTACCAACCTTTAAAAAACCCGTCTTGATTATTCCCATCGATCGGTCTAGGGTTTCTTTACAATATTCTCGGAGGCCAGATCATGTCCTCTTGTCCTGACATGACCCAGTAAGACAATTGGAAGACATTCAAAGTTAAACAGTTTAATATTTGATATTAAAACAGTCAAATGAAGATGGGGGATAACGTAAGTAACGAAACACGATTTCACTCTCAACCGTAAGGAAGACGTACAAAATTCCGACTACTACGCACTATTCCGGTAAACCTCGCTTAACCCCGACACGTGGGCAGGCGCCACGTTATTTGTAGCCAGATTAATAAGAAACTTAATAATGTATGTCGGACTCGGCTTTGTAACGTTTATGTATTCATTTTAAACAATGGATTGATCATGTAGAACTAATGAATGAGGACAGAGATTTTTTTACAACACTTATTCCAAACAAAAAAATTGTGCTTAAGTGTTGGCATACTAGATGGCGACAGGATCGAAATAGATCGCGATATGGTTTAGTTATACGATGACAAATATAAACCAAGTTAATAAAATTGCTCTGTAAGTGTATTTGTACCGCTAGCTTATGCAATTATTAATTTCAATTTTGTATATTGAAAATAGTATGGGTTATGCTCCCGCCTAGAAACTTGTGAAATTTAACGTGACCGCCCGCCGCGTCCGCCAACTGAAGCCGTATGACACATTATTACATCATAAAGCGAATCTATCGCCGAGTGGGAAAGTCATCTTAATTAAGTTAGCTTCATACGACGCGATGTGCGCTAGTTTTATATCTCTTGATCAAAATCCAGTGTGCATAGATCTTAAGGTGAATGAATAAACGTCAATTACAATATTAAGAATTAAAAATAATCATGACCGAAACATGTACGGTTGATGTTACGTTGACTCGTAAACATCCGGGGATCTGTTATTCATTTAGCTCCATTAATAAAAAATGGGAAGCTTGCGCTCAAACGTATTAGATCTCCTTTTTAAAACTTTGCCATTGGTAAATAACGAGTAAAGAAACACGCGTCTATACACCTGATATTAGGCTATTACCGTGAAATTCTTTGTTACCAGGAAAAATAAACACAGGACTGCCGACAGAAATGAAAACTCAATACAAAGGGCGACGAATTTTTTACAAGTAAATAAATAACTAATCAACAAAATAAACCCTTGTATCTTATCAATAAAATTCAAAATTGAATACAAGAAAAAGGAATTAATCTAAACTGTTCCAAGTTCAACTAAGCGTGTTGTTCACGCGAACCTATAAGATATACCGCGGCTAAAGAAGGTTTCACGTAATACGTTACGTTCGCTACGCTCGTCTGAATGTCCCTTTATCCTCGCAATAACTGCGGTCGTTCGATGTGAACTATGTAAATTGAGTATGAAATTGGCGCGTAAAATAGTATTTGCTTTGATTGGCTTGTTACGAGAATCAGCGGCTGTAACTAATGATCCCAACATTAAACTACATGCTAATTAATCATGTTTGTAATTGATCTTCAAATACTTTGCATGCAATAATATCGATCGTATGGCGTATTGGTCAGCCTACCAAGCTTTGTGCTGGTAGTTCATATATTCATTGACTACCCAAGACCAATATTGGATTCTTGGTCTTATAGTTGGATAAGATATATCGATGGAGAGACCAATGTCATCTTAACCAATTGATAAAATAGACATGGAGGTCTACCCGGTAGAGCCCTCAACAACAACCAAAAATACGAACGTGAATTAGAGGGTACGCGGTCATTATACTCATACTCTTGCTTTTCCCCCTTCTTTCCATCTCTTCTCACAATTTCTTTCATGTACCTAATAAAAAAAAGCTAGGATCACTTATCTCTCCGATGACCAATTACTGAAGACGCAAATATATCGGTGCGACGTAACAAACGATAAGTTAGTAATAAATATGTGCTCACGCCCTTAACCCAGAGGGGTAGACAAAGATAAAAGATTTCCATTTGGCGCGGTCCTGGCACACCTCTCTCGCTTCATCTACATCCAACTGGATGGATAAATAAGCTTGGCTGTTTATGTATGTTCAAGTTGTAACAATTGTTGAACGCGATGGTACAACATAATCACTTAGGTTTCGATATGTTCCATGCTGCAATATAATGGTAGAATACCCTCACGTGTTGAGACGTGCGTCCGCTATGGGTACTGAACCTGACATTGAAATTTATTTATGTATGCTTTAAAAATGTGATTCCTCCGCTAACCAATGAACTTAGCCAGTATTAATAAATTTTGTGGGTAGACCGTTGTGTCGCGTTTCCTGGAAACGTTCCAGCATGATGTAACTGAAGCTTTCCTTCCGCACACACAGGCACACACGCTGTCGCGTTATGCGGAGCGATGACACATAATGCGACATCTTGAAGCGTGATCTTGATTAACGGCCTCGCAGTCTTGTCGTGATCATGATCCGTGAATAGTACGCTTGGTGACGTCGTACTCTCATCGGTGATGCCATCGTGCATAACTAGACCTAGAAACTAAGAAATCTATTTAGTGTTGTGGTTAATTATAATAATATACAACGATATAAATTAGCTAATCCAAGCTAATCTTTGGAACTTAAGTTTTCTTTCAATGTCCCTAATATTATATCCGGAGATGCTTTTAAAGTAATGTACGCATAAGCAGCACTTAAACTTGTCGAGTTATATTGCATATTTCTTATGTGTCTTCATGTAACTTTGACAAATTAGTAATACAGATTGTTCAGCACCAACTGAACCGTCTGAGAGAAAGAAAACCAGTTTGTATTTGATCAAATGAACCGGTTACCGCATACAAAAACATGGCGAAATTTTTTCAGTCTCCCGCTGTCTACCATCTGGCCGTGGGCCCTGGGCCCATGTGCGTTGCCAACTAACTTTTTTATATATATTAAAGTTATTTTTAAGGAGTCGCTTGATTGTGCGCAGCATGTGGTTTATATTGAACTGAACTGTATTGTAACATTTAACCGCATCTAGTATTATAACATAGATCTTCGGTAGAGCCAGGATGATAGTTGAAATTTCAGTTTACAGTTTAAGAAATGTGTTTATGCACAGATCGACTTCGCATCTTTTATTTTATAGGTTTCGTTCCAATAATTTACAAAGCAAAATATATAAAGTTAATGATCAAAGATATTATTTTAACAATGGTAGAGCCCACAACAACATCTGTTGCACTGTAGGGTCGGTACGTCGAAGTATTTTGTGTAAAACACAAATCATTCGACTTACTGACCCTACAAACGACTTACACACGGGGGGGGGGGGGACAGGATATGATGAGGAGGGGATAATAGGTCTAATAAAAGTAAGCAACTAAAGTGGCGATCGCTTGAAGTTGAGCGGACTGCTCGTTTGCCACCTTCTATTGTAGAAAAAAGGTATATTGTTCGCACATTCGAGGTCATTCTATCCTTTTTATGTATATTTGTAATTACAACAATTGTTCAGTGGTTGTGTTTGCGCAGCGCAAATACTGGTACATGGCGGAATGTACAAAGCTTTAGTTTGCTTTACTAGAAATTATTTACGACCGGTGTAAATATTTATTATGCTAGCGAACGGTCCGGTGAGCGTGTTGTCGCATTCGACTTGCCTCGTAAAAGTCGACCTTCGTATGTCGAAATAGCCCCCCGGGCCACACGCGCCTTTGTGTCTTTAAGGTCGTTAAATTAATAGAAAGGTTCGAATATCTGTCATAAATCATGTGGACCTAAACCTACGCATCAGTGCTGACGTCATACCACTCCTGCTGAAGCAGCTGATGAAATATTACCTTGACAATTTTTAGTATTGGCGTATTCATTAACGTATGAAACAACGACGGAACATCTATATTATGCGTTCACGTCCGTAATCTAGAGAGGCAGACAGATGTCAACGATATAGCGCGATCCTGGTACAACTCTCTCGCTATTTTTTCATCCATACATCTACGCATACAGTTTCTTAGCTCGTCAGTTTCTTATATCGCCTTTCTTTAGTACGTCACTTATCTGATTGATGTAAATTCTCCTTGGACGTCACCTGCCAATTCTGCCACTCACTCACTACACATTGTACTATAAATATATTTCGTGATTTTGTATGAAAGACTGAAAAGAGTGGAAAAAGAGTATTACATTGTTAAGGAAGGATATCCCTACGACATCTGATGGGTAACACAAATATCGCAATGTATATATCAAAGTAACCAATATAAAAGACACCATTATGAAGTCAGGTCAGTCATGTCAGTCAGATTGCTTGTAAAGATTGGAATCTAGTCAATGACTGACTACAAAATATATTTTATGAATTTGTCTCGTTTGCTTGCTAGGCGACATTACTCTAGTCTCTTAGTGGTCTGTCTGCGACGCATCGTCTTTAGTTTAAGGAGCTGTTCTGATCTTGTTAGTGGAACAACTCCAGTCCTCTCTGCATTGTTCCTTCCTCTTGACTTCCTGATACGATGCAACGTTTGCTTTCTACCTTTTCTTCCTCTCTTCATCTCCCCTTCTATTTGTCCTTCTATATTTGTGTTTATAAGATCGTCGTGTCTTATCAGGTGTTCCAACAGTTTGCCCCTACGGTTCTCGATGGTTTCAATCTTCTTTCACTCTCCTCCTCATTTGTTGCTATCTGCGTCTTCTTCTCTCACTTCTTCCACTTCTCCTCTAACGACTCAGAAGACTGACTGGAGGAGTCTATGCCGTGTACATACTATATGTGCAGATATTTGGTTTTCATGTCTATCATGCGCTTTTTATTTTCTAGCAATAATAAATTTTTGTCTGACAATGTTCTTGTGGTAGATGTAAGCTTAAAGTTTGTATGTGCTTGTGCAGGTGATGCTGGGCGGGGCGGGGCCGGGCGGGGGCGAGCCGGGCGGCGGGGAACTGCTCACCGTCACCGTTGTGCGCGACGAGCACGGCTATGGCATGAAAGTTTCTGGTGAGTCAACACTTTCATGAGAACTTATAACAGCTTCGATGAAGATAAATTTGAAAGAGACAAACGAGCAAGCGATTCACATGATGTCAAGCTACGCATTGACATCGGCAACAATTAATGATTTATGTAGGACGGGGGAAGGCATAGGGGAAAAGAGCCTCCGGTACCACACACACACACTCGTGAGTTATTAGCATCTTGCAATCAAGCAATGAATTCAGTAGTTGACTTGTCGTTCTCGCGTGTTTCAGGTGACAACCCTGTGTACGTGCAGTCTGTGAAGGAGCACGGGGCGGCGTGGCGAGCGGGACTACGCGCCGGCGACCGCATCCTCTGCGTCGACTCCGTACACGTGTACCAGCACACGCACCAGCAGGTCGTGCACATGATACGAGGTATACAATTTATAACTATGCCTAGGAAACAAGGCAACCAACATACTGTCCTCTTTTGTTTTTTTTTATAATAGAAGGTGGTAAACGAGCAAGCGAACGAAAGCTATTTGAACCAAGCTAATGAGTTGCAAATGAATGGGGAGGAGAGTAGATTTACAGAATTACTATGGAGAATGGAGCGTCTGCCGAAGCGACCTAAGAGCTCGGCGGCCTCCCAATCTGGTAATAATAATAAGATAACGGCTCGAGCCGATGCTCACTCTACGGAGGGAGCCCTCGAGCTTAGTTACTCTTAAACAGACTCAGGCTAAGCGCCCCCTGCCGCCTCGAGCCCGGTGTAGATGCCTCTCCTGGACAAACAGTGACAAGACAGAAAAAAGTGACGCTATTGTTTTTATTATTTAAAATTGTGAACAACTTCAATTTTTCCAATAAAGTCCAAATCTGACCGCGATCGGTGTAACATACAAATGATTAAATGGAGAAACTAGTTTCCGATTTATGGCATTGAGATTTACCTTTTAAACACAAATAAAGTGTTGTGATGTCCAGTTTCACTTTCGTAGCGTAACAGCACTCTCACATTTCTGGACGTAAAAAGTAAAAAAGGAAACTCCACTTTTCACAAAAAGTTCTTCCCAATGAGCAAGATAGCTTCCAGGTACCACCGCTTTAAGGTCCTCGGTCCGCCTACTTTAGTTCAGAGCTATCCTTCATCCAGAAAGGACTGACTGCAAGTCCTTTGTATTTGCGAGGAATGCGCAATAGTTTGGGTAAAGCATGGTAATTACCACATCTATATTGTAATACTCGTTATATGTTTCAGCCAAACCCACAACAGTGCTGACTGTCCAGCAGAACAGCTCGCGAACCAAGACTCCCATCACTGCGCCACTTCCCGTCAATGTAAGCCAATTAAATCTAAGTGTGAGTTCACACTGCCGAAAATATCTTAAAAATATTGTCATTTCAGTTTTTCAGTGAGAAAAAGAGAGATAGCAGCATGTTTTATTTGAATGTTTTCGGCAGTGTGAACATGGTGTAATTTGTTGTTGTTTATTGAGTGTATGCGTACACAGATAGCCGTTCCGGAACGTACACAAAAAACAAAAAGTTATCCCACGGGAACCGTACATTTTCCGGGATAAAAATAGCCTTTATGTTATTCCAGACTGTAATCTATCTCTGTGCCAAATTTCATCCAGATCCGTTCAGCGATTAATGCGTGAAAGAGAAATATACATCCATACTTGCAAACTTTCGCATTCATAATATTAGTAGGATTGGTTAAGTAACAAATTCTGTCTGTGAGATTCCTTGCAATCTCACACGCTTAGCCAACAAGGAACTATGACGAATCGAAGTATCTATTAAAGTCTGCACATACATCAAGGTTTAACCCCCCCCCCCCTTAAATGAGGAGCGCTATATTCGCCTCCCCCTTCACAAGTTGTTGCATCTGTACAAACAAACGTACGGATTTTGAGGTCGCTGACAAAATTTCCACAACTAACACATCTGTACAATCGTGTGGGTATTTTGTATGTACGTATACGTAGATTATAAAACTACCATTCTTAATGGGACTTCATAGTGACTACAAGATCTAGTGCAGTTATTAACCTAACGCTTAATCAATTTTAAATCCGTCTAAAGAGGCCAGAGGTGGACCGTGACTTTGTGGGGTCCTAGGCTAATATTAGTTGGATCCCATACCTTAAATAAAAAAAGACGATTTGCAATTTGCCAGAAGATAGATTAGTGACATACTAAAGAAGGGCGATATAAGGAGTACCCGTAACCGACAAGCTTGTATGCGTAGATGTATGTATGTAGAAGCAAGAGAGGTATGCCAGGATCGCGCCATTTGGAATCCTATCTCTGCCTACCCCTCTGGTTACGGGCGTGAGTGCATATTTATTTATTTTATATCATACTATCATATAAGCTATTGTTAATATCAAGGTTAAAAAATGTAGTCATACGAGTTAGTTTGTCAAGCAGAGTTGGGAGTGAGAGAATGTATATCGAATGTCCGTAATCAACAAGCATATATGTATGTGTTACTGTATGTTGAAGTGAGAGAGTTCCGGGACCGTGCGATATGATATCTGTTTAATTTTTTGAGCGTTAGTCCTTGTGTGTGTATTTACATGTGTGATATAATGTGATACTTCTGTTTCACTCTAGCCGGAGAATCAGAGGCAGCTGGAAGAGTCCAAGGTGCTGACGATGAAGCTGATGCTGCAGAAGGAGCAGAAGTACATCAGGGAGCTGCGCAGTAAGTTTATTTGTGTTCGTTCAATATATACCTGGTAACCCTGTCGCTCTGCCCTATAATTAATACATGGTTCACTATGTTGGCGATAATGGCTTACACATAAAAGATAGATATATGCTGTCGCGGGCTTGTTTGTAGGACTATTTAAGGTAAACATTTCCATTGTACATTATATACGTGTAATTTTTATCGAATTTTCGGTGAAATGTGTTAAAAGTTGTTATTGTCAAAACATATCTTATTATGTTACCATGGCAACTGATGTTGGTAATGTTGCATTTATATTTTGTCCTATTCCTCTAGATTAGCAATAGCCTTATTTTATATGGCCTATTTTTTGCGTAATCTCGTGTTCTCGCGTGGACCAATTTTGATAGACATTTATTTTGTTGAAAAGGTTTATTCCACTTTGATCACCTGATTTCAAATCACCCGAGTCACGTGATCTGAGTGATTAAATTGGCATCGCTGTCTTTCATATTTATTATTGGAATCCAATCATTTGAGTACACTCTTCCTCTTATTTTCAGTTGTTGATTTATGTCTCTATATCACCCAGATTTTATAATAAAATAATCTAGGGGATATCACCCAGCTCATAGTGGAAGTCATATTAATATATATTTATTACGTTCCAGATGAAGTGCAGAAGGTTCCAGATGTAAGAAAACAGGCGCAGCTGGAGGCGGCGATACAGAGGTGCTCTAAGCTGCAGCACGAAATCGACACAATAATGGCGGCACAGGTAAAATAACCCTTATGTCTGCAGCTATAGAGTTCATATAGCTTAGGACATATTTGCACAAGTATCAAGATGTAAGCAACTGTAGTTACAGTCCATATAATGCGTTGTTATTAGTTGCAGCTGTCAATTTTTATCATCGTTTTAGTTTTGCGGCCCCAAAAATTCTATCTATACATACAATGATATCCATAGATGAAAAGGTTTGTTCCACTACGTCACCTTTAATTTAAATCACATGAATGCAAGAGACAGGAAAATTTGTGGTGTGAATATAATTTTGAGTAATGTTTTGGGCCTCAAATAGCGCAATGCGTTTTGTGTTTTTTTGATTGTTACAGCACAAATAATTTTGGTAATTAAAACAGACTAACGTTGTAGGGTGGTTCAATAACCTTACGTTTTTATTTGTTTTGTATCGTCCGCTTCTCTGCATGCATGTCTTGTATTATGTACATTGTGACGTCTGCTTCAAATTATATAATGTACGGTTGTGTGACAATGATAGTCAAATTAGAATCTTGTGTGTGATATTTAGAGAATTGACACTTATCTAAGTAATTCTCCCGGGGGTTTCTGTATGTTCAAAGGACTGGTAATTGTAGCTTTAAACTTTGTATTGGTATGGTTAGAGGTTATATATTTTGACTTGATTAAAATCTACAAAAAGGAAGCAGTATTAGTAGGATTAGGGTCTTTGGCCTCTCTCTATGTATAACAAGCGCGCTATACCGTGTCGGTCGTAGGGCGAGAGCGCGCCCGCAACGCAGGCGCCGGGCACGCCGCGCGGCTTCCTCAGCGGGCTGCCGCGCTCCCTCAGCAACCTCACCGGCCAGAGCTTGCGCAACCTGCGCCAGGCACGCGCGCGCCACGACACACCCCTCGCGCCCCTACCCACGCCCTTCACAATACCCCTCACGCCCACCTCGCACTCGCACACCAACACCGTACCCCTCGTGCCCACCACCTGCCTCGACAACGCTCCGCCCCCGCTCCCGCCGCGCTCCACCGAGCGCCCCAAGCGTGGCCCCCTCAGCCCCCTCAACTCACCCGCTCCCAACGCCTCCCACCCCCTTTCCAAACGACCGCCCTACAAGGATCAGTTCCCGGTGCACTCCGCGCATGCTCACAAGCTGAGGCGGTCGTCGCATTCGCTGGACGGCGAGCTGGACGGCCCGCAGCCCAACTCAATAGCTTTACAGATGAGCTACCCTCTCGTCAACGTGCCGCCGCCACCGCTCCAGGTAAACAACTAACAACAGAACACACTGTCTCAATACCACTACTTATAGTTTGTTACCACCATTGTTGCAAGTAAACTAATATCCACTGACCCCGTTGTTTTGTTGTCTGTACCGATAAGTCTAAGCGATAGACAGACAGACCCGCTAACATCTATAGAATTAAGGGGTAGTATAGAATATCTTTTATTCAGTGTTTAATTTAATGGGGTAGTGGGTCTAGATTAGTTTCTTATAGTAGACATTTGAAAAAGGTTTTCTTATCGTCGTTCTGTTTAAATAAGATTTATGTCTTGTCCTCACTTTACTTAATTATTTCAATCGCCTAAGCTTTTTATAAGTTCATTTGGCCATTATAGCTTTATGTGTGCAGAAAGTTCAAGACATTTTTTTATTAGCTATGGTATAAGTGAAATATTAAGATTAATAAAGAAGCACTTTAAAATACACACCGTTTCCCGCGACTTCGCACGCATTCGTTTCTTTTCCTCGTTGAAAATTTTTGTAACGTAATTTTGCGTATAATATGTAACACGAGTCTTGAGAAGTGTACAAAATGTCATGATGATCGGTTGTGTAGTTCACGTGAATGTGTAATAAATAACCAAACTCACATTCGTACTTTTAATATTAGTTGGAAACGAGTTTTGTGCTTTGTCTTCGGTTATGGTCTAATACATGCCTTTTTGTCGAAACCAAATAAGAGGTATGATCTTATCTGTTCTTCAGTTTGTTTATATGTATAACTTGGAATCTGGATAATTATTTAATTGCAAGTGGTCAACGTCCATGCTTATAATAAACCAGCGAGCCGCCCCGTCTTCGCTCCGGTAGCAATAAAAAATGAAATAAAAAAACTTTCCCATCTTTTAAGTTAGACGAAACTACGGTGTTCAAATTTCAAAGTAAATAATATTGTAGGTACTTTTTTACACTTTGGGTTACATTATTGTATATTTAGTAAGGATCCCTAATCTTTTTGAAAAGATAACATAGCCTATGTCACCCGGGGATAGTGTAGCTTGCCAACACTGAAAGAATTATTCAAATCGGTTCGGTAGTTCCGGAGCCTATTCAATGCAAACAATCAAATCTTAGTTTTCTGAAATAGTAATGTTGAAAGGGGTGCATGTGGCCTATTATCGAATTCTAAAAGTATTTATTACTGTGTAATTATTATTTGTCTGTCCTTTGTCTTTGTCTTGACTTTCAATGCAACTAACGTTTTAAATAATATGCAAATTAAATCAGGTCCCAATTAAAATACTCTGTTAGTTTATAATTGAGAATAATTTAGTCGTCAGAGCGGCGCCTGGGATATTTAAAAATAAAAATCATATACAGGCTATCACTAAAATTGGTAGACAAAATTAATTTTAAACGGTTGAGGTGCAAGTTCATCTGTCATCATCATGTGATGAGTCATGTTGCAGACGGACAGCCGCGGCGCACCTGTGCTGCACGCCAGGAGTCAGTCCTCACCAGAGCAACTGGAACACGACCTGCTGAGGAGTGAGTAACTTACGTACAAAATGATAGCCACTGTTTGATGGATTCATGTGTTTAACATGTATGTATACCCAATTCAAGGAGGTAAATACTTGAGGTCACGACGATACCGAGGCGTTTTTATCGGACACTTATGGAACACGTACTATATCGTTTTCTTCTGTTCACTACGTTAAGTGTCCGCTACCCCATAAGTATGCGCAATAAGTAAATGCGTTGCCTTCCTTTAATGGATAGAGGGGGGGGGGGGTATAAACTCACCCAAGTCCTTGGCCTTATCTTTCCAGTAATACCTGGGACGGCCGACTGGGCCTCCGTCACTCAGCCGTCCCAAGTACGCACGCTTCACGTTCCATGCATCTTCTATTCTTACCAGATGACCAGATGATCGAGCCGAAGGACTCTGTGTACATCAACTTGTATGAATTAGTAATTTTGAGAATTGTACTAGCACCTAGGCTTAGTAAATTACATTGCAAGGAATGTAGCGAAAAGGGTTATGATTCGGCTGGGGAAAGATTTTTGTATGTTTTTTGATAATAATAATATATGTTTGCAGCGAGCGCAGAGCCCGGGCTGTGTCCGGAGCGCGCGTGGGAGCCGCCCGGGACGCCGCCGCCGCCCTACGCCCACAACACGCAGGTAGGTGCAGGATCTTCGCAAGAACGAATAAGTCTCGCCATCTCGCTCGCACATATAGGACAGTACACTTGCAGTCTCACTCAAACTTTTCAGATGTCTATTTTACATGCAATTTTTTTTCATTCAGTCCAAAATTACGCAAAGGGGTGTAGACAGTGTAACATTCGGAAGCTTCGAAATGTCGCGTGGTCTATGGTTAGCGAATCGAAAAAATTAGACAAGGCTTATTCTATTTGCACCATGGGCACACATGGGCACCACTTTAAAAATAAAGCTTGTGTAAAGACAGTGAATTAGGGCATGGAAGTTTGTTTGGGAGACCGTGTAAAACAAGTTTTTTAAATGCTATTAATTTGTACTTAACAATTTGTTTGTTACAGCCATGCGTCGACCCGCAAAGAGCAATCATATCGATGGAAGAAGACGATCCACCGACATCTGTGAGTTTTTTATATAGTTAAGTGTGTCTGGAATAGGGTTGTGCTTTTTTTTAACGGTTATACGATTATTTCATGGATGTATTTTTCGTAGGTAAATCCCAGTGGTTCCGGCCTGTTCTCCAATCTCCGTTCGGTCAGAGATTCAAGAGCTAGAATGGCCGTCTTACTCAACTGGCTCATTGGCGAGAGGAGGTACGTACGAACAGACAATCAGGTAACCACAAATGTTAAAGCTGAGTTTATACCAATCGGTTGGAGGATGTTTTACGATTGCACTGTTATAATGTATTAAACTAACGAACGCAAAAGAATATGGGTGTTCCAATGTTCACTGTGCATGTTATCTGGGACTGTTTTCTAAATCCAGGAAGTATGAAGAGTTTGTGTAAAAGACCAAGGTGATCAGAGTGAAATTCGTGGGCATTTTGATGTTCTAGAGGATAAGATGCGATCCTTCAGAAGTATGTAAGGCGTGACTTTGTATGGAGGGATTTAAAATAGCGTTATAAGGGAAAAGTGCGGGTTAAAGGTGGACGGTGTGACTAGGACTGAGAAAGGTATGCTTCTGTGGTTCGGTTATTTTGAATGGATGTATGAAAAGAGAGTAACAAAACAAATTTATAGTATAAAAGTGAGTGGCAGCGTTGGCAGGGGCGTCCGAATAGTTATATAGATCTGATAGTGACTAAATGAAGGCGGTAATTCAAGTATCTGTAAAGAATAGATATACTAGCACCATGACAATTGTCAATCCGTAATATCGTTCCACCTTTCTGGTCCGTGAGTGCTTCTTTACATTTGATTTGTTCTAAATGTTGACTTAACATTGTGATGCGCATGCGCAGGTGTCCATGCGCGTGGCTGGTGCTGGTGTTGACGGAGCAGTTCCGCACGGCGCCCGTCCCGGCGTCCACGCTGCGCCGCTGGGCATACGAGATACAGTCCTCCTTCCTCATGCCGCACGCGGTAACAGACTTATCCCTATGGATACGTACCTTACATTTTTAAAGCGTGCGCTTTAGTAGCGTACGTTTTAAGAACCAAACAGTTCCATACATCCATACACGATCCTTTATGGTTGTATGGACAGCTGTAGTACGTACATGATTGTGTTCCAGGTGTTACAGTTGAACGGCGTGGACGAGCACTTGGCTAACGAGATCGAACACGCCTTGCTGTACGGTGAGTACACTTCGCCGTCGACTTGACAATGCTGTACGGTGTTGGATATGCAGAATGTGATAAACCTCCTGCCTTTCCTTTCCCTTCCCTTTCTAATAAGGATAGAATGGAAAGGGGAAGAGGATTGGACGGGAGGAGGAAAAGGAAACACCGCTTTTTCCTGTCTTTATTTCGCATACAACGCTTTCACAGCAGACAACTTTTAATATCAGGTTAAATTAATATTCTTACAGATGTGAAGCGTTTTCACAGAACAGCGCCATCTATTGTTGAATAAATAAAATATTTGTCTAGTAATTGTTCGTTACCAGAATACCAGAAGGAGGAGGTGCTGCGCAATGTGTTCCGCAAGGCGCGCGCCAAGGCCAAGGAGGAGCTGGCGGGGCAGCTGCGCGAGTTCCAGCTGAAGCGGCAGGTGGGGCTCGGCGCGCTGTATGGGCCCGACGACGCCGTGCTGGAGAAGTGCGACGTCGACAAGGCACAGGTACCACCGCCAACACTCACATTATCAACACACGGGATGTGCTAATCTCTATATTGCACCACTACACACAGATCCTTCTGTCAATCTGATGAATTGCAGATGACAGCGTTTATTGCGAACAGAAGCTAGGCGTAGGTTAGGAATAGGAGGGAATGTAGAAAAAAGAGGGGTGTAGTAAGTCCGCCAGCACTTCATCCATCAAATGAAACGATGGAGCATGAAGGAGAGGTTGGGTAGTTGTTAGATTTGTTGTGTTTAGGAGCAAGTGGTGGTGGAGCGGTTGCTGTACGAGGTGATCCGCGCCGTGTGCAGCGAGGGCGCGCCGTCGCTGGGCTGCTGCGGCGCGCCCCCGCCGCCCGCGCCCGCGCCGCAGCCCGCGCCCGCGCACCGCGCACTGCTGGCCGCGCTCGCCGCCGCCGCCTACAGCATGGACTGCAGGTCTGTACCGCACCATCTACTTGTTGTTCTTGTTAATACGACTTAGCGTCAACCTCGGACAGACCTAACTCTGGTATTGACTCTGCGATTATTGGTTTTCTTCGAGATCCGCTGTATGAGTTCTTGGTCACCGATCAGCCTTTTGATATTTGGCTGCACCACCAGCCTAGATATGACAGCATCGATTCTGCTCTATATAATATCATCAAGCTGTTCCTTTCTGAAGTATTGCCGTACCTTTGAAAGGTCTGCAAGCTTCCCAGCAGCTATTTTATCGCTTTTGATCCGGTGGTAATGTTTACTTGAAGCCTTGTTCAGCATTAATTAGGAGTAAGTGTAGCATTCCTAGTCGTTTCTACTTGTTCTATTTTTAGTTATTAGTCTAGAAGTAATTTCAAAGCGAAATTAATGTGACTATAGCAAGGGCCGTCCTTAACGAGGCTATATCGATTAAATTGGTGACATACAAGCAAGGCAATGTATCGATGTGCCAAATAAAGGGTTGTGGTCTCTGCCTACCTCTCTGGGTTAAGCATTAAAACTAAAAAATTAAGTAACTAATTGTACAATAAGTGTACATATTGCGAGACATTTCCCGTCTATCAGTGAGCGCGGAGTCCCAAAGCAGGTAAATGGCTGGCACGGAATGTACGATCACATAACTTTATTATCATTATTTATTGTGTATGCATATTTACGCTTAATAAATTATTTTGGAACGCTTACGTTAGTTTACGAAGTTTTGTCATAACTATAAGTATGGGAGTACCCTTAAATAATTATTTTATTTTGTTTTTTTTTAGTATTTGTTATAGCGGTAACAGAAATACATCCCTTACAAATATATATTGAAATCTCCTTAAACTTGGGATCCGGGGCCTTACATTTTTTTTTCTAATGAATTTACTTTATATCTTAAAAATCTGGTATCATAATAATAAATCGACCTTTTTAAGATTGTTTCCCACTGCGGAGATACAGGCCTCTGGGAGAGAGGGAGAGTGTGAGAGAGAGGCACAATAATAAAAGTAAAATTATTTTGTAAAATAAATATTAACTGAAATTAAATTAAAATAAAATAAAACATGTTATATGTTAATTTAGGTGCAGTAGTATTTCTTCTTTCTATCACAAATAACTTCACCCATCACTTCAAATTAATAATTAACTAATTCTGTTCTCTTGAGATCCAAGGGCTTCTTGCGTTTTCTCGTTTAGACATAACGTAATATTATAGTCTATGTCGCCACTAAACCATCGTTTGTAGACGGTCTGTAACAATGATTCAGTTAACGTGACTCGAGGAGTGCCGCGACTATCTTGGACCTGATAATACGTTATCACAAACTAACCTCACTCGCCAAATATTCACTATAACAAATAAACCGTAGAAAAATTTTAGTTGTTACATGACAGTAGATAAGTTTGTGTGTGTTTATGTATATATATTGTGGTGATGTGACGGTCCGTACGTTTCTTTAGTATAGTGATTTATGTTTCTGTTTCGTGCGACTTCGTCCGCGTGAAAATAAATTCTAGAAAACAATTTCGAGGGTTTTTAAATTTTCGCGCGGAACCCTAATTATTTTGCTTAAATTAAATTAGCCTATTTTAATCCCGACAATATAAGCTATCTTCCACTAAAAGTCCCATCCGAATCGGTGCAGAATAAGCAGACGGACAGACAAAAATTAAAAAAATTGTATGTTCCGTATATGCATCATGTATGTATTGATAATTTATGTTAATATTTACTTTGATAATTATCATTCAAAGAAATTGGGTATGACGTCATAACCAAGTACATCGAATTAACGCAAATATTAAAATACATGAAGATGGTTTTATGCATTCACTTGCGGTACTCTAAACCCAATCAAAATGTAACTGAAAAATTCACGTAAATAACTAACTAATGATCCGCCCCGGTGTCTCCCGGGTAACACTAATTGTGTTGATCCGATCGCTACCGAATATAACAGAATTCGGAACTGGAACGAACGTACATATCACATCGCCTTTTATATATACAGCATGAATTGCGTCGGCATAAGGAAAACAAATGTACATGTAGGGTAGTTGACAATATCCCACTATGGCGCGATCACATCGCACGCGCGGACTGACCAATTATTTTATATTAATGTGACAAAACTAAGTTACACAGATGTCTATGTACAGCGCACGTGATATAGTGATAGTGTATGGTTCATATGTGTTGGTGAGAAGTGCTCATACTTGATGGTAATGCGAATGTGAAAGAGATGAGTGACCCCGCGAGAGAGGAGAGGAGAGGCAGGAGAAAATGGTGGCAGTCGCCGAAGATGAAGAAGTCGAAGCTTACAAAGTGAGATGTTAGAAATGTGTTTTATGCTTGACTGTACATATGTTTATATAATAAATGTATATATTTATTTTTAAATAGTATGTAGGTCTATCACGCCTTTTTAATGCAATTGGTGAAGACAGTTCACAACAAAGTTACTCTTTTGCATTAAAACGGGGAAATACCCGAAAAATGGTAGGACAATAAATTGTTTTTCCTATGACAGTGCTTTCATGTCAGTGTTTGTCGTATGTGTTATAAAATATATTGCTTCTGATTAACAAAAAATATATAAAAAATTGTGAAAGCGTTTGTTTGTTGCAGTTCAACCTTTTCAAATAGAACTCAAAAGTAAATAATATGTGTATTTGTTGTGTGGTTTAATCATCTCAGAAGTATTTATTTTTATCAATCTCATCTCTTAATCGGATCGTTAGTAAAGTGATTAATATCTGATTAATAAATATGCGCCCGTAACCCAGAGGAGTAGGCAGATATTCAGAATTTCCATTTGTTACTTATATCTAAACTAACATTCATGCTATTAGAAGGTTGTACGTCTTACCAGTTTTATCCCTCACGAAAGCCAAATAGCACACTGTTGTCTGGGCGTAAGGCAAATCATGAAGACTAAGTTGGAGTCCGACCAACCGCTACAGCTCAAGTATTGAAAGTGCTATTGATTTATTGTCTCGGAAGAATGTGATAGGTCCAAGGGAAGAATAGAAGTAATGGCTAGGGAAGGGATACTATAGTAGAGTATATTGTGTGTTGTGCACAGGCCGGCGGCGGTGGCGGCGGCGGGGCAGGCGGCGGGCGCACGCGAGTCCTTCCTGCTGCGCGACAAGCTGTACAAGCAGCGGTTGAAGCACATCGCCAAGCAGCGACCTCAGCCGGTGAGAGACGACAACGTGGACCCACACCACCTTTATTTCTTTTTGGTTTCTTATAAAAGGTACCCTGCTTCTAGGGGAAATGTGCTAGGCTCACCAAAACCCCTCGGTGGCCATACACGAGTGCAATGGACGGGGCCTCGGGATTTCCGACTTAACCGCCCAGACTTGCGACCAGAAGGGACGATGGTAGCTCTATTATTGCTTGGGCTATAACGGGTGGGTTCTCTGTTGACGCACCGACGGGGCCACCACCACCTACTGCCCACGACACACATCTTTTATACCCATAAACTTTATGAAGAACAGAAGAAGAGGGATGTCGAGTCGCAGTGATGATAAGGTGAAGTAGTCTAGGTTTAGAGCAACTCACGCATCACACCAGCTCACTGGTTCTCGTTCAAGTTATTCATATAAATGTGATTAGTGTTTGTCTGTGCATACAGTATGTAGTGCGAGGGCACCAGCTGCAGCTGCAGGCGCTGACGTCGGTGGCGCACTGTCACCACTGCGACCTCGTCATCTGGGGCCTCGCGCCGCAAGCATACGTCTGTGCCAGTCAGTATACCTTCATAAATCATTGAATTTACTAGTATGTAGGAACTGGAAGTCAAAAGATCAAGGTGGCTTGTTCATCGGACAACATTTAAGTAGTTTTTTTTATAGTACTAGGTGGCAAACGAGCAAGCGGTTCACTCGAAGTCAAGTGATCGCTACCCATAGACATCAACTAACTAATGAGTTGCGGATGCGTTGCCCGCCTTTAATGGACAGAGGAAGGGGACAAACAGAAAATGGTTATTTCCAATTCCTATAAATCCCCTCCACCGTTAATTTTTCTTCCCCTTCCCATCCTTTCCTTATAAGAAAAGGGTGGGGCGGGGGAGACAACCAGAATTAGGCCTCCGGCACCTCACTCATCAGACGAAACGCAGAATACTCTACTTCACGCCTGTCTTCTGTGAGATCGTGGTATTTCAACGATCGAGGGGGCCCATTCGTGCAACAGATGTTGTTACGGGCTCTACCACTGTGAAACTTTCATATAATTAGCTGGCATACGAGTAAGCGGGTCACCTGATGTTAAGTGACCTCTACACATAAGCATCCGCAACAAGTTAGTCGCAGATGCTTTGCCTACCTTGATTCAAAGAAGGCGATAGACAGAAAAAATGTCAGGTGCAGGTCCGAGTATTATTCGACTCGTGAGGAGTCGACCTCTTTCAGCTCTGAGTCTGTTTTGATGTTTACGTTGGTAATTGTTTGTGCAGACTGCAACCTGCGCGTGCACCGCGACTGCGCCAAGTCGGTGGACGAGGGCTGCGTGCTGGACGGCGAGACCCACAACAACAGGATCTCGCGCTTCATGGAGCGAATACATCACAACAATATGCCTGGTCAGTTGGGACCCACAACATATACTCACGCATAATCCCCCACTCCTTACACGTGACACAAGACATAGACAAGAAATAGACAAGACAAATGAAAGAACTGTAAACGTAAATCTATGAACAAAACTTTTCCCTTATTATAATACTTTTAAAGTTATTATTTCAACGGCAAGTCAAAACAATTTAATATGGAACTTAAAATAGCGCCATCTATTAGAATTATTTGTTTACTACAAATGACTTCAAATCTCTAGGTAATTATATATGTAGCCTTGTTAGAAGTAAAATATAATAAAGGTTGTTATTATGATTGTTTGTTCGCAGGTCAGGACACGGGAGACAAGAAGTCGCGGAAGGCGTCGGGCACCTCACACTTTCTCATCAGTGAGTTTCAATACACGAAAACTTGATTCACAATTCTGAAGGACGGTCTACGGTTCGAAAGAGTTTAGATTAAAAACACATCTGAAACCAGATGGCAGCACCAATTAACTAATACACATACACAACATTTAATCAAAATCAGCCCAACCTGCAGCATATAAGAAATGTATATACTAGCGGTTGCCCGCGGCTCCGCACGCATTTGTTACTCAATTTAAATTTTTGGATTTTTTCCCCTTATAATTTAGAATTATAACATGTGTCCAATAAGTTGCTATTGTTAAAACATATTTTTAATGTATTGTCGGGTTTTATGTACCGCGGGAACAGTTTCATTTTCGGGATAAAATGTAAATACCCCACGACATTTTCTGTACCACTGACGGTTTGTGTCCGAAATTTCTTGATGGTCGATTGAGTCGTTAAGGATTTAAAGGCGTAACAAACAAACGAACTCACGTTCGTATTTACAATATTGGTTTGCCGTAATGTAATAGTTGTGTTTGTTTCAGTGGAGCGAAGCTTCAGGAAGATGGAGGATGAGGCGACGTGGGAGCAGACGCCAACCTCCACACCTGTTATAGGTGAGTGGTACAATGTTATTAGTATTCTGATATCACATACACAATGTATTGGTTCTGTCTCTTCCAGGTGTTCGGCGGCAATCATAACAAGTTGCCTTAGAACATATTAAATATTTGTGTAATGTTTTTCGCAGGTTTTATTCTTTTAGTATTAGTATTTCTAATACTACTACTAGTTTAGTTGATTCATTTTAAAACAACTGTGTCATAATAATATTAAATAAATAATTGCTATTATCTATGCAAAAAATAATATAAACTGTGTCGATATAGCAGTTTGTTTGTAGCCCAAGTGTATATCGATGGTGGCAAATGTCGCTATGCAATCGGATCGGACGTAGTCGGCGCGATCGAATCTCGTTATAGACACGAGTATACACGGATATAAATTTATATATGATGCTACTAGATGTGTCTAGAGCGTGGTTATCATAACATGAATTGGGCTCGTGGATACATTGGTATTCTATTAGACCGTATTCATTATCGAAAAGACATTTGCCACCATACAAGTTAGCAATTACACTAGAATTACAATACAAGTGTTAAATGAACTGCATCAATATCTGATACATTTAGAATCTAAGTGAGCAAACGGAGTCAAGTATACATAGTTTTGGGTTTCATTTCGAGTAAGGCATTCGAAAAAGGTGTACTAAAAATATATAAAGACAGACAGACGTATCGAGGTCGACTTTTTTATATGTATTGTTATGATGCGTGTTAGAAAAAATTATCTTGCAACAGCGGCAGTTAATTTTAAGTCTTGACAATTCCATTGTTTATTATAAAGTGTCTTTTTAATTTCGAGTGAAAATGCTTTGATTTTCTGATTTTTTTTACAATAAAAGTCACTTTTTTTAAATATGGCTCTCTGTCTATCTGAGACTACACATTTGAGATATAATAACTTGAAACCCACCATTTTTATTCTGAAGACATTCCATGCTGGACTTAACGCACGTTTATGACATCACACCAATCGCCCTTATGTATCACGCAGAGGGATGTTTTTTTAATAATTTTCTGCATCTTATGAGCCCGTTACTCTAGAAGTAATAGTTCCATTCTACAAAAGTGATTTAACATATATTGTCGCTCACATTTCCGGTGTGCCTTAAATTTATGAGTACGGTACTGAAACGTAAAGTTGCGCATTTGACTTTAGACAGCAAGAGTCTTTATAAGCACTTGTCAAAGGAAGGAGACTCAGTTTTACTCCCGTCAAGGGACGCGACAACACCTCTCGAGGCCCGAACCTTGACTGATTGTTACAAGTAGTCGTATATAGTGTGTACAGTATATTGTGTAGTGGAAATATTAAGCTACAACCTGTGCGAGATATAACATCATTTAAAATGATCAATTAATTCTATTTAAAAAAAATAGTTTTCCATGCCACTTCCAGTTGACGTATATCAATTAACAATAGTCCAATAATAAATGACCCCTATGTCACAGTACGATCGGCATCGTTCCGTTTAATTTTCGGTGGTTAGGTTAAAGTGAAGGGGTCGGGTTATGTCGGGCAGTCTGCATTCACCGTACTATTAATAGTGGCTAGTTAATTGTTTACGAGCGTGCGGGCGCGGTGCCACTGCGCCGGTATGTCGGCGCGTGTCTCAAACCGGAAATATTTGTAGTGGACGATGTTATCTGGAAGGAGTTTGACCGTTCGCTTATAATACAGTTTGAAACTAATCGTGAGTTCACACTACCGAAAACATCTACACAAAACTTATTGTCATCTCAGTATTTTTAGAGAACAAGAGACAAATGCGAACATGGCGTAAAAATGCGTCATAGACAAATTTCGTTACATGAGTGAGAAGAAGGATTGCCATAGGTGTGAATAAGAAAGAGAGCGAGATATGGCCAAAAATATAAACAGTATTTTATGCGAATTCTGTATTGTCTCATTTGAGATACCATCCCTCTGTGCTCTATAGGAGAAGATGGCAAACTGTCTCAAATGCTTTTCCCATCCTTTCCTTATTAAAAATGGAAAGGAAGGAGAGGTGTAGAATTAGACCTTCGGCACTTTACGCTTGTCTTATGTGAGGTCGTGGTATTTCGCTGGTCCAGCCTGCTTATTCGTTCGTTTTTGTTGCGTGCTCTACCACCGTTACCTCTTACTCTTTATTTTAAGCTTAATTTAGTGTAGAATGGTCTCATTGAACGTTCTCCGTTGTGAATGGATTCATTCGTTAGTTTGTAGCTGCGCGCTCGGCCAGAGCTAGTTGTACGTAAACAATACAAGAATTATGTGTATTGCATCGCGCTATTTCCGACTGCAGATGTGTAGGCGAGTGTCTTCAAAACATTAACCATCCGCTTTCTAATATTTACAAAGATTTAATTTAGTTCTCAGCGTGTTTATCATTTGCCTTGCCTTGATTCTAATACGCATATCATCGTCATGGAATGCAAGCCTAACCTTGTGTACGAGCCTCGGGGTGATTCATTCACATCAGATATTTCAATATTAATATTATTTAGAGGAACGATTCGCGTTGCATAGTTCATGTAATGGACAGAAAAATGGTTAAAGGTGGGCAATAATCTGACATCTATATATATAAAATTCTCCTGTCGCAGTGTTAGTCGCCATACTCCTCCGAAACGGCTTAACCGATTTCAATGAAATTTGGCATATACATTAAGTAGGTCTGAGAATAGGTTTTTATCTATCCATCTATCTATAATATTATAAATGTGAATGTAAGTTTGTATGTGACGCTTTCACGCGAAAACTACTCGACCGATCATCATGAAACTTTGTACACATATTCTTGGAGGTATTAGAAGTAACATAGGATACTTTTTATGACTATATATATATATATATATATATATATATATATATATATATATATATATATATATATATATATATATATATATATATAAAGCGAAGTATGTATGTTCCCCTATAGACTCCGAAACGACTGGATCGATTTCGCTAAAAAAATTACAGGAATTGTCCAGATTGGCACAGCGGGTGTTCCTGTGTTTGGTAGCGATCGTATCAACATAATTAGTGGTATCCGGGCCAAGCCGGGGCGGGTCACTAGTTTAGATAGACTTTCAATTTTCTAGCCCCTAGATAATTGGAAGTCTGTTGTACTAACAGTGGTAGAGCCACAGTTTTAACTTTAGTTATATCAAAACGTGATTGAATTTCACAACACAGACACGACAGGCTAGCAATTTATCACCGAATCGATTCCGGCATTGACCCCAAGTCGTAAATACTTAATAGGGTTACACTTTGTCAGTGTTAATTCTTTACGACTATTTGTGTGAAGTTCAACCTTCAGCAACGCGATTACCAATCACTTTTATTTGTTTAAACTGAACTTGGGTTTTTATTACTGAATATTACGGTAATTAACTCTTACGCATTTAGATCTTAGAACATTATCTAGCCTAAATGATATCGTCCAAGCTATACAAACTGTAAAGTTGTCGCGGTCGCGGCACGTGGCAGCTTTCAGCGAGTGCCGGGCGGGCGGGCGGCGCGGACGGACGTCTTGTAAAGTGACAGCGCTTCAAGCGCTTGTACCGCTGAAAAATTCGTGCGTGCACTTGTGTACCGGTGAAAAACTTGTGCGTGTGAAGTTTGTGAGAGTTTTTGTATTGTATATTCTTCGATATTTCCATTTTCCAAGTTGATATTGTTTTAGGTTACAAAATGTGAGATTAACCGGCTGGAATGAAATGCACTTTGGATAGGGATTTGTTAAATAACGCGAAAAGGGCTTTTCATTTTTTGGAAACAAGTAAACAACCAAATGGTCTTGTTTATATTATATACTAGCTGTTTTCTGCGACTTCGTCCGCGTGGAAATAAACTCGAGAAACAATTTCGAAGGTTTCTTACTTTTTGCGCGGAGCCCAAAATATTTTGCTTAAATTAAATTACCCTATTTGAATCCGACAATATTAGCCTATTATTATCCTCCAGTAAAAGTCCCATCCGAATCGGTTCAGTCGTTTCGGAGATTACCCGGAATAAACAGACAGACAAAAATGTTATAAATTGTATTTTCGTTATAAGTACCGTATATTCGTCATGTGTATTGAGTATGGTAATGTTATTTTGATATTACATACAGACACTTCGATTGTATTTATAAGTATAGACTAGGTGAGCCCCGGCTTCGCCCACCACTAATTATGTTGATCCGATCGCTACCAAACTTCACAGGATAACCCGGCGGGAAAATCTGAAGATTCCCTTCAAAAATTCATCGAAATCAGTTCAGCTGCTTCGCACTCTAAGTAGTTCCTTTAATTTTTTGAGTAAGCAATTAAGTATAGGACTATGACACATTTAGTTATTGTGTAGACAGGATATGATGCCGCGGTGACAGGTTCCGACCTGGTCGCCCACGCGTCGTCACTCAATGTAAATATTACAATGTTTGAATTACATTCGATTAGGAGTAATCGTCTCATGTAAACTTTATTGACAACTGCGGGACGTCTGTTGGCTGTAAAAAAATAAAAAAGGCTAGAAAAATATATATTAGCCAACAGGACTTATCGTGTATGCCAAGATGACTGACTCAAAAATTGTTGCAAGATTTTCTACGTGAAAATGTTTGTTCATAAACAACATATGAAGGAACAAATTCATCCCCAAATGGTCTTAAATAGGGGATGAAAATGTGTATGGAGAAACTACTTGTGCGAATCCGGCGCGGATTGCAAGTAAACAATAGAGTAATCTGTTGACATTCGCGGTTTTATTACTTTGACATTTAATTTGAAATGTCTTCAGCTACGGCGAGCTGAAATTAAATGTACTTCTTGTATACAGACAGACAAACTGTGGGAATTATTAGTGTAGCATTTGATATTTTGGCTTCGTAAAGGTCTCGAGCGAATTTCATTATCTCTATTAACTATATGTTTAGGAAAAATGAATGAATCAAGATAATATGTTACATTTACCTATGCCCAGGTGTTAAGGCGTGTTATATTAAATGAATATAGTATTAGAGTTCCGTACCTAAAGGGTAAAACGGGACCCTATTAGTAAGACTCCCCTGTCCATCCGTCCGTCACCAGGCTGTTTCTTGAATCGTAATAGTTAGACAGTTGAACTCTTCACAGAATATTTATTTATTCACTTTAAAGTAAATAATTTAATTAAAATTAAATAAATGTTTAGGCCCACTTAAATATAAAAATAAACGAAATCGGATTTTATAGGTACGGAACCCTTCGGGCGCGAGTCCGACTCGCACTTGGTCGGTTTTTAATATTAGTAGACCTCACAACTAATACGGGAAAGTATTTTTTTCTCTCATATTTACTGCCTTGTATCATAACGATAGCGTTTTTTCGGATGCTGTACATGTCAAAAAGTTTTAACTTGATTAACGATTAGATTTGAAAAACTAGTTTATCTGAGTAAATATAAATCAGAATTGATTGGCAACGAGCAATGAGTTCCAATTAACCTTAATTTGATATACTGATGTGAACATAAAGTAGTATTTATCCTGGTAGAGTGTCATCAACAAATGCTACGCTTGTGTGTCGCTACAGAGTTCTGTAGAGAGAGATCGTAGCAGTTACAGAGGTAACGTGGTGCGGTTACAAAGTCACGAAGTCTTGGAAATGATAAACCTGTGTTCGTAGAACACTTACATAAACTATAACAGTTTTTTATAGTTAACCTAAGAAGGCGGAGACGATGTCGCTTAAAAAATGTGTTTACCAAACACATTGATTAATGTTCGTAATTTTTTAATCTTACCAACCCTTCTCTAACACACAACTCAAAAATACATGATACTATCTAGTTGGGTTTAGAAATCGAATCCCGTTGCCGCGCTAAAAGTATTCAGCACTTTAATAAACCAAATTCGTTTTATATGGAATAAGTCCATATATTTTTATTATATCACTGAAAACGCGGTTACTGTCTGCAGGTATAAAACATTCAACGGGAAAACAAATAAAAACCGATAATTCCGTCTCGTAATCCATTAGCATATCCCGGAACGAGGGAGATTTATTGCATTCAAACGGGACTTGGAAAGGTCAAGGTTCGAGTCCAGAGGACAAACGTGTGACCCAGTTGCTCCACTACCCTCCATCTCGACAGATTAAATATAAATATGCCATTTTGGAATTGAAAGTGACATTTTAACCGGGGTCGGAGTTGTTTACATTAAAGACTGTCACACAAGCAGTCAATCTTCTCTCACACGTTCCTTTGAACGTGGTAAACTTAAAAACCACTCATTGGATTCATAGTGAGGGTTTACATGAGGTTTTGTTTGAATTCGCTGAAAAATACCTATGGTTGTGGACACCGTAACACGGTGGTGTTCAATCGAAAAAAGTTCAGGTGAAAAAAAACGGGGTATACGACTTGCTTTGCGAAGTCGGGGTACTTACCTAGTATAGGATAAACAATGATTTAAAAATTCAATAACCAGTCAGGAGTTTTATATTTTCAAGGGACAAACGTATCGCCATTTTGAGAATCTTTGCCAAAATGTTTGTGTCTCTTGTTTGTTGTGACAGTTATTCGGCTGTTCTAAATTTGAAATTTCAAATAAGAGACCACATTCCATTGCCGTTAGTTTTGGCGCGCGAGCTTACGAGTTTATTTGATTTTTTTTGGTGTACAAATATTTGACCGTTTATAAAATATGACCTTCGTACAATGCCGTCTATTCGCGACGTAGTCAAAAGTATACCGCTCGTAGAATTGTAAGGATTATCATGAAGTTTTGTATTTAGATTCGGTTTAGGTATTTTGTCCGTAAAAACGTCAAAAAATATACGTAAAAAATTAATGTGCGCCATCTTTTGATAGGTATTAGCACTATCTATTCTTGGAGAGTTGTCAAGGGAGAACTTAACTAACAAATACACGATATCCCTACTAATATTACAAATGTGAATGTAAGTTTGTTCACGCGAAAACTACTCAACCGATCACCATGAAACTGTACAAATATTCTTGGAGGTATTAGAAGTAACATTGGATACTTTTTATAAAAAAAATAGTATATAAAAAGCGAAGTATGTATGTTCCCTGTAGACATATAGACTATGAAACGGCTGGACCGATTTCGATGAAATTTACAGGGATTGTCCGGATCACATTCCTGTGTTTACTAGCGATCGGATCAATATAATAATCGGTACCCGGGCGAAGCCGGGGCGGGTCACTAGTTACATATAAAATACAATACGGAGCGAAGCTCGGTCCACAAGTAGTTTATGATTAAGCCTGGATATATGCGTGTAGCGTTTATATTATCTTGATTTATTGTATGCACCATCCAGCACGTTTGTTATTTATAAAAATAAAAAAGTCAAAGATTAATGTAACATGTACTTACTACACAAAAACAGTTAATATTTCCGACGGCAAGACAATCATAGAATATGCAGGCACCGTTAAAAACATCACGTATCCATCCCGTCCAGCGGGGGTAGCTGTGCTGACAAATTGCTTTGTTACGCAGTTTGTGCACGCGCCTTTACTCCCGACCCGACCTTACAGCTCATTATAAATGACATAGTTCTTACAATAGTACAGAGAAAAAAGCCTAAAGGCAGGTTAAATAAATACTTTACAATATAGGCGTACTTTCTTTAAAATATCACCAAGTGCCATGTGTGCACTTCACATTAAACAGTGGTAGCGCTCCATCTGTCGCATGAATGGGTCGGCTCGACCGGTGAGGAGGTGTCGGAGGTTTCATCCTAGGGGATGGGGATTAGACTGGGGACGGGATGCAAAATTGTTCAAATGACAGGAAATTTTACCGGCAGCCGAATCATGGTAGTTGTAAATCCGAACAGTAAGACTAATGAACAGTGTATAATGTATCAAGGTGCACGTTGACAAGTAGGTCAGCAAAACAAACACGTTACGTTAGTCGTGAAGTCGTCCTTGTCAAGGTCGCTGTGACGGCGTGACGGTACCAACAGGGGCGCGGCGGATCGAAGACAATCACCGCTCGCTTAATACATCGCCTGGAAATTTATCCACGAGTTTCATGAGGCATAAAGACCTTCGAATATGTGGCGCATACAACATGTATGAAGCATACATGTTGTATGCCTTGCTATTCTTAGAGAAGACATGCAAAATGTATACCCTGATCTGTTGATTGGGATCTAGATTTTATGTTAGGTAATATTTACATTAATAAATTACAGGTTGGTCAATTTTATTATTATACTAGTGACCCGCCCCGCCTTCGCCCGGGTACCACTAATTATGTTGGTCCGATCGCTACCAAACACAGGAATGTGCCAATCCGGACAATCCCTGTAAATTTCATCGAAATCGGTCCAGCCGTTTCGGAGTCTATAGGTCTATACGTCGTCTTTTATATAATATACGGTGTTGAAGTAGCTAGATTTTTTGACAAACGTTTATTTTTTATTTTTAGTAAAAATATATTTTTTTAATATAAAGTATCCTGTTACTTCTAATACCTCCAAGGATATGTGCACAAAGTTTCATAATGATCGGTTGAGCAGTTTTCGCGTGAAAGCGTAACAAACAAACATTCACATTTAAAGCAAGGGTTGACAAGTATGCTATATATTAGCTCGGACACCTACTTGTGATATGTCAATATACATATAATCTAATATAAAATCTAGGTCCTGCTGAAAGTAAATAGAGGATATACATTTCTTAGTTGATACAAACAAACAGACAGAAATTGCTTGGATTTTATTTTGTATATTTTTGCTTTATTTTATTGACTACAAAGTCTTTTAAAGTAACTTTAGTCAGGAAGTCGAGCTGTGGTGGTTCATCGGTTTGAGCCCCGAATTACGTACTGTAGGTTGTGGTTCGACCCCAGGCAGGCGCTTTACTTTGTGTAATTTATTTCATAACAATTGCACCAAAAACGGTGAAGGAAAACATCGTGAGAAAACCGGCTTGTCTTAGAACCACCAAATTCGAAGGCATGTGACATCCACCAACACGCACTGGGCCAGCGTGGTGGATTACGACCTCTTCCCTGTCTCGGAGAGGAGGCCTTTCACACACATTCTGAAAAAAGGATGATTTATTATTATTTATTAGTCAGGAATGTTTCAAGTTATTTTACTTCACCGACGGCTTGGAGAAGCTTCTAGATTCCTCGATTAGAACCTATATAGTCATAACGTCTCTAGAGGGCGCTCTCGAGTTTTAAGTTCCGTCTCAAAGATAACCCCGAGAACGTTCCACCGTAGTATCACAGAATAAGATAGAAATTTCATCCGTGTCCAGTAGTACGAGTTGCAGACGTTACGAAATGCGTGTATTGAAAAGCAATGCGTGTAATTAACCCTCCACGGATTCCAAAACACACATAACCTTGGTTGTGTCGTAACCAGCATGCCTGCCAAATGGAGCTAGCCATTGATTAGCTGACGTCAAGCGGGCGACCGCTTCCGCGACCGACACCATTCCTTGGACGTTTACCAAGCGACAAACTAGGCCGAGACAACTGTCAAATTTAACGTCTCACTTGCAACTGTATTTACAATCTGTCCAACAAATCTATCTATATAGAATAATAGGCAGAGATCATCTCTCTTGTTTCATCTACATCCATACATCTACGCATACAAGCTCGGCGGTTACGGCTACTCCTTATATCGCCTTTCTTTAGTAAGCCACTTATCTGATCGATGTAAGTTCTCTTGTGACGTCCCCCGCCAACACTACCGCTCACTTTTGCAACATGAATTTGTTTCGTTACTCTCTCTTCATTCATCCTTTCAACATGCCCGAACCACCGAAGCATACCTTTCTCAATTCTAGTCACAACATACTTTTCCCTTTTAATTCTATTTTTAATCCTACGATTCAAAGTAGATAGATAGAATTATGCAATTCCGATGCAAATTTATGAGATTGACCCGACACAAGTAGTGGTCCAAACTACAATTTTATCAGCTTCCCTCATTTTTAGGGTTCAGTACCCAAAGGGTAAGACGGGACCCTATCACTAAAAATGCTGTCCGTCTGTCACCAGGCTGTACCTCATAAACCGTAGTATTTAGACAGTTGAAATTTCTGAACAACTACTAAAAAAAAGAATAAAATAAATATTTATAGGGGCAAATAACAAACTTTTTTTAGATAAATGTACGGAACTGTGTGCGCGAGTCCGACTCACACTTGGCTGGTTTGTTACGGTAGAGCACGCAATAACATCTGTTGCACTGCAGGGCCAGCTCGACCGGTGAGATGCCACGTCCTCACAGAAGACACGCCTTAAGTAGAAGCAAATCCAAATCTAGAATCTGTCAAAAAGGGAAGATGATTTGACGGTGGAAGGGATGAATAGGGAATGGAAATATCCTTTTAGTTTATCTGTTCTTCTCTGTCGCTTAAAGGTAGGCAACGCATCTGCAACCCATTACCTTGTTGCCTTGTTGCTTGGGTAGCGGTGACAAAATACCAACCAACTTGGTCAATAAGAAAATATATCAAACCGTTTGAGCACTAGAAGCAAAACAATCAAGACTAGTGTATAGTGAAGCAGTTTGGAGAAATGGGGTCTCGTCAACAGCTATGCGGGTGCCGGGTATCGGCAGGATGCGATAGCCGCGTCGCTTCCACAGTGATAGTGGCCGCAGCAGATAGCTGACCGCTGGCCGGCAGTCGGCGAAGGCCGTGTGAACTGACGGCTTCGAACCTGCGACGGACAAATCGTAGGAATGTGTTTGTGAGAAAACGATAAAATTGAGGTGTTGATTCGGTTTGTTTTAGAGGTTATGTTGCAGCGATAAATATTTCTGATATTAATAGCGTTTAAATGTTTATACTCGTAAGTATAAATACTAGTGTAATTATGTTTTACTATTCTTAATTTCATCGAAATCGGTCCAGCCGTTTCGGAGTCTATAGGTCCATAGGGAACATACATACTTCGCTTTTGATATACTATTTTTTTCATAAAAAGTATCCTATTTTACTTCTAGTACCTCCAAGAATATGTGCACGAAGTTTCATGATGATCGGTTGAGTAGTTTTCGCGTGAATGCGTAACAAATAAACTTACATTCACATTTGTAATATTAATTAGATATAAGTAGGGATACATCAAGCTTGCAATACGTAATGCATAAATACGCAATTATTTTGTAAACACATTTAAGTATATATATATAGCGCAATTTTAGTGCTTATATTGATTGGAGTTAGTTAC
This sequence comes from Papilio elwesi, assembly GCA_029849275.1. Taxonomy (NCBI): domain Eukaryota; kingdom Metazoa; phylum Arthropoda; class Insecta; order Lepidoptera; family Papilionidae; genus Papilio; species Papilio elwesi. Next base: position 6,241,376 of record CM056713.1, read on the forward strand.
TATTTCCCGCTAGGGTATCAACTGTGAAATACAAGCAAGAAATAAGTGGGTTTTAGTGGAAAATTGTCGTGAATCTTTAACGTGTATCTAAAGAAATTCCTACATCTACTAATATCATAAATGCATATGTCAGTCTGTTTGTCTGTTACGCTTGAACTCCTTAATGTCTCAACCGATCATCATGAAAATGGCATGGGGCATTTACCTTTTTATTTACAGTAATGGTTGCCATGGAGATATTTCATTCCTTTATGACGCCTGTTAAATATCATTCCAAGTTGTTGTGCACGGAATCATGTTACAAAAATTTCTAGCGTGGAAAATAGTAGTGCTAGTTGTATTTAAATAGAATATTAATATTGACAATGGGCAACGCTGTCTTGGATTGTCACCGAAACCGACATAATGAATGTCGGTCGGGTTCAGTACAAGGGTCCCGCTAGTGTGTGATAACATTCGTTCAAGGGCAACTCTAATTGTCGCTCTGCCGTCAGATTGCCACGAACCTTAACGATTTCTGCAATTCTGTATCTTATTGCGGACACGTTAAGGGTTATTGCGGCAATTCCATTAAGCGCCAAATTGTCCCGAGGGAAGTGGGAAGTGGATTGCGTTGTTTTGTTCGTGTTTATTTGACGTTTGCTTGTGTCGTGTTTAGTGTAAGGGGCGATTTAACGAAGTTTATAAAAACTCCGTTTTGCTTAATCGAGTTTACAATTCGATTCTAATCTTGGTTTTCGTTAAACGGATTTCACCAGTTACGATGTTATTGCGTTTACGATAACGTAGTTTAGTTTTAATGGCATCTTTTATCTCTAGAACTGTCTTAAAAGGTATAATTGCGTTCATCAGTTGTAACGTACAATATTCTACTTGCTAAACTATTCGTAATACCAGTCTATAAATGAAAGACTCAGTGTATCCTACACCACCAGCTCACCAATACACGGATGTTATAGACGAAATAAATACCGGCGGTGTCCTGCGTGCACCGAGATGTGCGGCGTACTGTCCGCAGATACATGCTAACTGTTTCGATGCTACTATCCATTTATTACCTTGTGGTAATCATTTAATCTCTTTCGGTTACATTTAGTTACTTAATTTATGCAGTGATGCATTTTGAGGTCTCCGGACTATTTTTTTTTAATATCCTTTCATACTTACCTACTATGATTACTATTATCTCAGCACTATCAACAAATCTCCTTGTAAATCGGAATGTATCTGCCGACCGTACCTGCCATACATGGCGTACGATTGTGAAACGACGCTGCACGTTCCGGCCGGACATCGCGCCACAAACATTACTATTTCGGTCGTTGTGCTGGCCAGGTCCGCCGATGCGCGCTACACTTTAAAAACTACGGTCGAGCTGTCGATATGTAGATCTTGCAAAGTAACAAAAGGAGCAAATGAGTAAATAAATGCTGAAGAAAATTTATCTGATTGATTTTTCTTGCCAATCCTTCTCCGTTCAATCATTCATGTTCGAACTACCCGAAGTACGAATTTCTTACAATATTAATCACTAGAGTGGTGACTTCTAACTGAATCTAGTTTCGGACAGGTCCCCCGCAGTGGACGGCAAGGGTTAGGGAAACGGACTGTGTCTTGTTTCACATCTCGTCTCGTCACCATTCCAAGAGCACAGTACAGAAATAGTGTTACCATTAATAGAGTATAGAGGACGAATGTTTGCGCGATTTTCAATTTATGAACCTGGGTAATTGAGTTTATATTCGCTTGGCATCGGGCCAGCTCAGACCATCGGCTCGTGACGTCACACTACAAAGGGCAACAGAGATTTGCTAATAAACCAGACCTTAGCTTTTCTGCATTAAAATGAAGCTTTTACTTAATTTATCTTACTTTTTCATTAACTTCTACCAAACGCTAAGGAATAATGTGTCTTATAATGAAGTTAAGACAAGCCCGCTAATGCCTTTAAAGCGAGGCGATGAGAGCAATAAGATGACGACAGCAGATGAGGTTCTATCAACTAAATGCACTGTCTTACTATCTCTATTGGTAATGTTGGCGGATTTTCTGACACTAGTAGGACCATGAACATATTTTGGAATAGAAATAATTTTACGGATTTTACCGCCTTCATTTTATGTTCTTCGAGTATCGACGTTTCGAGTGAACGCTAATGCTCACTGCGGCGACTGGTGTCAGACGTCCCAATGTCAAAATTGCTGACCATCTCATTATTTCTGCTCCGATCTATGTGGAATTCAGATTTTACAGTTGTTATGCATGGTTTGGGATATAATTTTGCTAATCACATGATCCCAAGGGTATGGTAGTCAGCCATCTTCCAAAAGTCTCGCGTATAATCCTTGGTAGGAAGAACTTGTGGTTTGTCAAATCTTGTATAATGGCGGTGGGGTCGTCCAAACGTGATCACAGACTGCAGATTTCCTGGAGTCCATAAAACAGCAGGCACTCTCAATTGTGGTGGGCTTCACTCGGTAACTGTGACGTGGGTCTGGGATTTGGAGATTGTTGTCAAGCAGTACTCCCTTTATTTGATACACCTAACTGTGAAGGATGCTGGTGTGATTCACCGTTTAAATACCTATCGATAGTGGTCTATTTCCAAACACAGTGTGTGACGAGAGAATCTGTAAAATTAGTTTTATTCCAATGTGTATTTGCGTAAATATGATAAATCGTTACACGCAATAACATGTCTGCTACATAGTGTCCATTAACGACATCTCTCTATGGCGTCATGGGCTCAAGAATAAAAACATAAAATGCACCATGACCCAGTTAGTTTTTACTATACGGACCTTGACTGCTTTTATGATCCACATCGTATGAGTCAGCGTCCCCATCGAACCTGCGTAATGTCTCCCCCGGCCTCTACACTTCGTATCGGATTCCTGACGAGCAGCTGGTAGGTGTTAAACTCTCGTAAATATAACGCGGCGACGTCCAAAGGGCTGCCAACGACTGCAGCCACTCCACTGAGGCGATGGATTGCTGCCAAATGAGTCACCTCAGGGTTCCCCCGTTTGACTCATCGGTGACATCCCTGCGATTATAACTTTTGTATGTATCACAGAAGGGTCATTTTTCTATGTAGTTCAATTTTAACTTAGTAGATATTCCTGGAGCAATCGGGCTGGAGATTGAAGAGCTGTAACAGTGGTTTATTTTCTCTTAGTTTTTGTTTCAATTGCGCTTATTTAATTAAAACTCCTGCGGGTTACTCGAAGTCTTTGCCGTTAACGCAACTCTTTGTCGGTTAACATCTAAAGCAAATTCGTTGTAAGATTTTTCTCTTTAAGATTTAAAACAGTGAAATAGCTAACAGTAACATCGTAACAGTTCGGAATTTGACATTATTAGTTCCAGATTTAGCTCTGCAAGCCAACTGTACATTATCAATGAACATGTTATCTAACGCCCTATCTATAATCTAGGCCCCGATCAAATAACAGATGCTTCGCTTTTTGCCGGGAATGTGGGTGATTTGACCAATGAGCGCGCGCGGCACTAGTGTTGACAGTCAGATATCAACCGCTTTTCTGAGAGATTGCTACTGTCAGCTAGCAGCTGTCGTAAGCGCAACACACCTATAGTGTTTTGTGTGGATTAAATCATTTCAAATAATACCTGAATCATTTATTCGGGTTATAAATGTTGCATATTACAAAGTGACTACTGCAAGTCTCGCCCGTTTTTTTTAATTGCTTGAAATTGTTCTGCGTCCTGAACCGATTAAATATTAACGGCTTTTTATTATTTCACGTGGTATCATAAAAGGTTCCATTATGCTATATAGCATACGTCAACTGTTTGCGTGGAGGGTGCAGTCTAGACAGGAGAGGGGATGGGTCACCGCCATGTGCCCATAGGGCATAGATCCGATGAATGGGCTTTTGAAAATGGATTAGCATGTTCCGACAATACTAGTAAATTATTGTTTTATTGTTGAATTGCTTACAAAAAGGAAATGTGTTGTTTGGAGTGCATAACAACAAATCTTAATTCGAACTGTCTGAATTCATAATATTTTGGGAACCACTGGATATTTTATAATTTTGTTCGCTTATTTTCAATGCAGGCTGCACCTCACCCTATCGGCTTTCGTCATCTCTTGAAAATAGATTCGTTCTTCAGCAAAAGGCAAAACAAAAATACTTATCTCAACATAGTAATCGATTAGTTAATTTTTAAGTAAATATTAATATATGTTTTAATCTGCTGTACTATATTCCCGTGGAATCTGTTTTGTTTGGCATTAAGTCTTATATTAACCGTGCAGAATGTAGAAGCTGTGTATAATAAAGCGCGAGCGGGCACCAGCCGAGTCGCTGGCGTCGCGCCAGCCGGCCGCGGTACAGCCGCCGATAGAAGTGTTTGCATTCATAAAAAATGTTTTTTATCGCCTCTTTTCCATCTCTGTTTATTGTGTAGACGTTGCGCGAGTAAACAAATCTACTTTTGATCGTCGTTTCGGAATTACATGTTAATATTTTTTATTGGACAACTTTCGCGTTAGGAATCGATCGAAAGAAATATTTGCACGAAACGTTCACGAATTTTTCATCAAATGTTATACAACTGGTGCAACTGATAAAAATGTTCTGTCAACCTTTATGTAGAAGATGGAAATGGGAAAGGAGAGGACAAAAGAGGTTTGGGCTTCCAGTCACCCATTCACCGCGGGAAACGCAGGAGTAAACCTCTACGTTACCACGGTTAATTTTTCTCACTTTAAGTTATCTTCAAACTCACTTCACGTATCTCTTTTTCCGCTACGTGGGTATGCTTTAGACAGTGTCGTTTTAAATGTTAAAGTTAAACAAACTTACATTACCATTATAAAGTCCCCCTGTACCCAGACTCCGATTGTTCAAGCGAAGTGTTACAGAATTCATGTTTAGATTCGTTCTCGGTTTTATTACAACCATGTTTTATTGCAACGTAATATAGGTGTTAATAAACAGAAGTCGGTGATAATTATGCGATTTTCTGTTTCGAGGTATACCATAAAGGTTTTTTCCGCGACTGTACCAATGCTGTGTGATTTAGACGTTTTGTAGCCGGTCATTTAATTATGCTGTAAACGCTACCTGCTTATTAATAAAATTGCATATTAATATTACCACCAACTGAAACACATGAACCTGGCACACCTCGCTCGACATCTTTCTTGTATGTAGGCATACTCAATGGGGCTAACATCTGAATAACTACCCTAACTCATCTAGGATAAGCAGAAATAAGAGATCTGATTACAAGCTACTTGTATTCCCTGGATCAATTTGCACCGGAGTATTTACTAGTGCTTAAAGCCAATCGCTCTTCAGCCAAACCCCTGTATCATCACTAATATTATAAATACGAGTGTGAGTATGTTTGTTTGTTACGCTCTCACGCACCAAGCACAGTATTGATGCACACACATTGTATACAGAAAAGGACACAGGTCACCTTTTATCGCCAAATTCCTGAGAAATTCCTTGCCATGTTAACACATGACATGCATTACCATTGCAACCAATAACAGCTTGTTGTCATTTACCTATAATTTATAGACAAAATTAAGTATCATAAGTTACGAGTGAGGGTCGTCGCGGGCAACGGTCAGTCCGGGATCCAATGCTTAATCTAGTTTCAGTTCCTGACTGGCGTTTTGAATAGTTTGGTAATATTACTTAAGTCATGACAAAATTACAATATTTAATTTAGTTTATATCAAAGGTAGGAAATTAATTTAATCATGACAAAATTATTCTAACCCGCTTCAGTGTAATCATCCTCTAATAAGGCTAAATGGCGGACGGTCCTTCACGCGGCGTTAACCCTTGAGGGCTGCGGACCGAAAAACGCCTCGTAGGAAAACGCCCGTATCACTTAGGGTTGTCACCCCCTGGCTTACTGTATTTTCTTTGCTTAATATAAATTTACAAAATTAGTGACATCCTTAACCAATCATACGGAATATCTTGTTACCTATTGTTTTGTAGGAAATATTGCATTCGATTTTGAGCCAAGAACTGAGATAGATGATTATACTTTGTTTCACAGAAAGATGTGATTTTTGTAAACAATGGTTTTTTTACTTTAAAATTAGTAAATTTTAAAATATCTTCGAGACACAACTTTTTATCCGTATTACCTTTTAACTTTAGCTATCCATATTACACAATTTAATTTCCCTTTGTCTCAACATTTCTATAAAATCGCAACATTTCCGATGAAAGTATAAAAATGTGTAATGGCCGCCATGTTTGGTAAATGACGTTTGTTTGTTTACAACAATCACATCTTGCTATGAAACAAAGTATACATATTATTATGAAATCTATGGTTTATTTATATAATTTAAGTTAATCTTTAACTTATTCTTTTAATTATATTACTCAGGTGTTAAGCCGTATTGTTACGTTAATTACCACCGATTAGAAAAATAAAAGATGTGACGTAGCCGGTGGCAGCTATGCGGCTTATGTTTACTGCGACTCCCGCCGTAAGATACCTACCTATGAAGCCAGGGCATCGCAAGTTTAATCTCCCTTTTGCTCTATTTTATACATTACTTCCGTCTCGTTTAACTTCCTCGTGGCAAAGGAGATTTCTGCATCATTGAACTGATCGTGCAGTTTCCCTAGTTATTAAGATACTACATATGCAAATATATATTATTACTAGTGCTCCGGCCCGGCTTCGCCCGGGTAGCCGTTTCGGAATCTATACGGAACATCGTCTTTTATATATGTAGATATGCACCCGTAAACAAACAAAACGTACCCCTCGGGAACCGTACAGATTTTTTTCATTTTTCGTAGAATTTTTTTTCATAAAAAGTATCCTAGGTTTATTTGTTACGCGAAAAATACTCAGCCGTTCATCATGAAACTTTGTACACATATTCTTGGAGGTACTAGAAGTAACATAGGATACTTTTTATGAAAAAAAAGTAAATAAAAAGCGAAGTATGTATGTTCCCTATAGACACCGAAACGGCTGGACAGATTTCTATGAAATTTACATGGATTGTCCAGATTGGCACATTCCTGTGTTTGGTAGCGATCGGATTAACAATCAGTGGTACCCGGGCGAAGCCGGGGCGGGTCGCTAGTACATAATAAAGCGTTGCGTTTGTCGTCTGTATTTGTTATATAAGGCACAAAAGAGTTATGAATCTAATTATGTTACAACATAAATATAGAAATACGCAAAGGATGGATTAGGCGCGGATACGGCTTCCCGCTGCTACACGGTGCCTACATTTAACTCTGGTTAAAATAACTTGCGAGTTAATTTATTGTATTGTTTTACTGTATGAAAGTAAATTACCACCCGTTGACCCAGTCATCATCCTGCCAATTTGTTTTGAAGTGATATCTTTAGTCGCGTTTGACGCGTGAACAAGAATGCAACTAATGCACGTGCAACACGCTTATTTTACCGTGGGTTTCCACTGGCGTAAAATCGTGTCGCGATACAAGCTTTCTCCCTATCATTCTCTCTGAAAAAAGTGAGACGACAATATGTATTGTGTCCATGTTTTCGACAGAATAAGCCCACGTTTAATTTGGAACAGTTTCGACGATTTTTTTCCTTTATTTAATTTTTGTATTCAATTTTGAGTTTTATTCAGTTCAATGGTTTTTTTTATATTTTTTGAACTATTGTTGCGTCCTCACCTGTTTTCAGTTTTCACTTCTGTGGGCAGACCTTAGCCTGTGTGTTTTTTATACGCATCTCAAAGCCATAAGCTAATTAATTGATTACATGCCTATGTGAGTATAAAGTGAAGGAGGGATTCGGTGTCAAAACCTAATTTAATGGACTGCGTTATGCGCGGCTGCACAGTATGGCGAGCGGGCAGGTTCTATTTGCTAACACTTTGATCACACGACAGATTGCCCCCTCGGGGCAGTGGGGAGCTGACCGCCCCCCTCACACTAGAGTTAGAAGACCGCGTCGCTTGGTGTTGAAACAGACGCGTTTTATAAACGGTAATCAATGATTTTCCTGGCAACTTGGTGAACTAGCTGATGCGTGCGGCTTCGCACGCATTTTTTCATTTTCTTCGCTGGAAATTTTTGCAGCTTGATTTCGATACTCGATAGATTGATACATTACCATGGCAACCTATATTTGGTATTATTTTGCTATCCCTCGGGAAGTTCGGAATAGAATATTATTAATATATCTCGATTTTTGAATCAATTGGATCAACATAATTAGCTACCTACGCGACGCCGGGGCGGATGACTTTCTGACTCGACGACAACCTCGGCGAATGGGTTTACTCCTGGTCACTTCACTGATCTCATTCGTGCTGGATTACTGAAAAAAAAATGCTGTAACCTTATGTATTTGTGTCCACTAATACGTGCATAAGTACATTTCTTCTGTAATCCCGGGGGATGACCCCGTGTGGGCGACGGTCGTTCATCCCGCGACCGGTTGAGGGTTGATCCCTTGCCGTGATTGATATTTGCGACCGGTCGGGGTACAACATCCGAGTGGATTCAATTTGTATGCAAAGAGATAATCATACGTTTTAAGTAACACGCCTTAACATATACAAATAATTACGTTATACCTTTACTCAGTAACAATCAATGCATAAGATTCAAGAAGCGAGCCCTTTAACGTTTAATTCTCTTTTTTTGTCATTTTCATCAATTTTTTAGCGTTAATTTACACAAAACCTTGAAATATCTAAACCTTCCTCATGAATTACTCCTTGTATTAATTCCATTGAAAAATCCATTGAATTGTTCTTGAATTGCGTTAAGATAAGCGTGTCGCGGGGACTTCATATTATGTTGTGATGAGATACGTGATAGTGCGTGCATCGTTGAATGGTATCTAGTGGTGATACTGCGGATAGTGGGTGACAAGTGCGGCGCCATGTGCGGGGGCGCGGAATGAGCGGGGAGGAGGGGTGCGGCGTGCGGCGCCGGCGCAGCATCAAGCGGCTCCTGCGCAGCCTCACCGCCGACAAGCTGCAGACAGGTAACACACGCCACGCAGACCCGTCGCGTACTTTGGTATTTGTTCCAAAGAACCGTTTGGTTCTATAGTATTGTTTTTCACTCGTTGCAAACTGGGTCGTACACGCACGTGGAGGAGGTTTAGGGTGGGGGTGTTACGTTAAGTTAGCGCTACACATAGACATCCGCAACAAGCAAATGTGTTGCAGATGCGTTGCCTGCCTTTAATGGACAGTGGAGGGCATAGACAGGAAAAAGGATATTTCCTTTTCCCCGTTACTCCCCTTCCCTTCCAATCCTCTTTTCTTTCCCATCCTATCCCTCTTATGACGAACGGATGGGAAGGGGAAGAGGACTGAAGTTAGGCCTCCGGCACCTCACTCGTCAGACGAAACGCAGAGTATTTCTACTTTACGCCTGTTTTCTGTGAGGTCGTGGTGTTTCACCGGTCGAGCCGGCCAATTCGTGCAACAGATGTTCCGGACTACCACTGTTGCACGAATTTGCCGTCTCCGCCACCATATAATTTCATGGTCTTATTTGCGGGCGCATTATTGTTATCGATAAGTGTTGTACAGTGTCATTACGATTCACTCGCTTTTCCCGATAACGGCGCTGCGCAACATGCTCACCGCTCTTGCATTACTATGATTTATGACACCAGTGTGCAGCGAGTAAAAGCAATACTATAGCCCTGCCGCTGAATTAATTCTTCTGTTTAACAGTTTCAAATTATCTTGATAGTTGAGATTCTGTCTCTACCTGTTTAGAACACTGTTATCGAACGATTGTCTCCAACGGTATTGGTAAACCAATACGATTTAGACTTATTCCAGACAAGTTTTCTAAAATTTAAAATCCATGAAAAATCACACTCGTATACAACTTCATTTATATGTTGTAGAAAACAAAAGTATATGTAAGTTTTGGGTACAGGCGTGACATGCTTGTAGGTTTCACTGTCAAGTGATATAAATAATCTCTACTGTAAGCTCTGACTTGACTCTCTGGTCATCCTCTCGTGTGATAACTTCGCTTGTGCGATATAAGAGATGGTGTTAATGTCGATCGGATCAACAGATACTCTTAATATTATATTTTGTAGAAATGAAATTCATAAAGTAGGTAATATAATGAAAAGACATCGCTGTAGCATCTACGATAGCTGAGGTACATTGTACATTCATTTAGGCTTCGTTTTATTTGGATGCTGTAAGAATTTGACGTCAATTCTAGAGTGTTGACTTTTTAATGTTATCATGAATGGCCATCTTAGGAAATGTTTCCGCACCGTTCACATTTCTTTATTTGTTTGTGCGCCTTCAAGCTTTCTCTACACTAACCCGACGGGATAAGCGTTTAAGCGCGAGCTATGACGTCATCAATGGCGCTCACTTTTCCAAAAGAAACAGAATAAGCAACGCTTGAAAGCGCTACTAGCACTACTACGTGTACGGACGCTCCGGGAGATTGTGTTATTGTGTAACGCGCCTTATCCTCAAGGCCGCCGGGTTGTTTACGCTTCCTCATGACGTCTGTATTATGACGTAGTTACAGTCACACATATATCATTGGGCGCTTGAGTGACATCATTTTATTGATAGCATGTAGAGAATACAAAAATAATAATATCAACCAAGAGGGGTAGTCAAAGATCACAAAGTTGTCGCGGTCCTGGCACATCTCTTTCGCTTCATCGAGACTTCGAGTATTCTCAATATATTTCCACCAATAACTTAGCAATTCTCGAGGCGTCCGGATATCCGGCAGCCAACTATTTCCTCGCTATCCGGATTCCATAATCTGTTGACTATGCAGTCGCTCGTGAACACTTCGAAAGATTTTCTCTTATATCTGATGTTGCCGCGATATTTTCAATACTCGTAATAAAACTGGTTTTATCATCATTACCAACAATCAATATTTGTTACACTGTTGGAAACAAGCCCTACTCTCCCAAGGACCCACCATGAAAGTTGCTAAAGCATTCCGACACAATTGAATTAACAGAAGCAGGGCTGTGGACAGTGGTCGACAAACACAGATTTCGGTGAAATTCTGCTCAGCGGGTGGTCCTGTTAAGATTGGTGGCGATCGAATCAAATTAAGTGGTGCTACCCGAGCGAAGGCGGGGCGGAACACTACTATAGTTATTGACCTACATTTCTAGATCACGAGCGTAATGTTTCTGTATTTCTAGAACCCTAGTTTCTGTTTCCGTAGTAACAATACGATATGCTATAGATCTCAAGAAGCACGTGATACCACAACATAAATAGTGGATGACGTAGCTAACGCCCTTTCAACTTTATCGCGCGCCATCAAATATACATGCATACGTGATGAATGACGTCATTGACGGCCCTGACAGTGGCGTCGGATGCTATGCCAACCAGTTCGCTCGTTCCAGCGCGCACTCTGGAATATTCCCGCTCTGTGCAAGGGAACTTGTTACCGCTACGTATAATGCACTAAGTCCAACGGTTCGTGAAAGCTTAGTTGTGTTTTGTTTTCGTTTCAGTTTTGATTTAGTGCCAGGGATTGTGACAAGGGGGAAGATCGTCCTACTTCTTCTAATAAAGTTGTCAAATATTTTGCGGACACCATACTGTGTAGCTTTTTTGTGGAAGAAGTTGGCAAACGAGCAAGTGGTTCAACCGATGTTAAGCTACACCTTTAATGGACAGGAAAAAGGATATTTCCTTCTCCCATTCATCCCCTCCCACTATCCTATCTTTTAGAGGAAAGGATGGCTAGGGGAAGAGGACTGATACCGGGCCTCCGGTATCTTACTCAACAGAGTGGGGGGCACATTCGTGCAACAGATGTTGTTGTTGTGGACTCTACCACTGCCAAAACTTTTCTTCGGAGATCGTATCCATAGTATTTTCATACACCGAGTAACTGCAAAACGCTACTTTAAGCCTTTCTTAGCGCACCGAGACAGAGTTTTCGTATCGACTGATTTGACCCGATTGCTTAAAATAAATCCGCTCAATGCATTTCACATCGCTCCCGAATGAAAGTTCGAATGAGCGATAAAATTGCCGCTTTGCAGCGCTATTTGTGTAATTTATTAACGTTCAAATGGAGCTCGGATTGCTACACTAATTGTATTATTAAATAAGTAAAAGTCGGGGCCAATGTTACAAGGTAGCCTTTAATCAAACCTTCGAATTAACTCAAGATGTGTTTAACGACCATATCCTATGACACGAACTAAACCCACCACACAAAATAATAATAAAATTTGTACGTAGAGTGAATTCAGAAATGGGATATACACAATGATACGTAGTGTTTTTTTAAACGCGTTTTTGTATGGGGAACAGCGCGGAAACTGTCTTCAAACGCGCCGAAACATGCTTCCACAAGTTTTTCAATTAAATTGATTTATGGCTACAAAATAAAAATATTAAATTAAAAAAAAAGACAGTAACAAAATTAAAAGTGACAACCCTATTGCTATGATAAAGCGTAGATATTTATTTCGTCAAATGAGCTTAGTTTCCCTTCTGTTCATATGTACACTGTGCTTACGATGTAATTTTCGCTTTAAAGATAACGCCATCTACAGTTAGACATTATAAATAAAGCTGAGTGATAAAAACTCTTTTGTTATATCACTACTAAAATTATATGAATGTAAGTTTGTTTGTTACGCTTTCACGCGAAAACTACTCAACCGATCATCATGAAACTTTGTACACATATTCTAGAGGTACTAGAAGTAACATAGGATACTTTTTATGAAAAAAAATATTGTATATAAAAACCGAAGTATATATGTTCCCTATAGACCTATAGACTCCGATTTCGATGAAATTTACAGGGATTGTCCAGATTGGCACATTCCTGTGTTTGGTAGCGATCGGGTCAACATAATTAGTGGTACCCGGGCGAAGCCGAGGCGGGTCACTAGTACATCTATAAAGAGAGTGTCGTGTGGAGCTGGCAATCAATGTGTATATTTCGACGTTAATCGACTGTTATTGAATTTATTTAATCAGCTATTCGCAGTCGCATGTGATATCATTCGTCATAATCATTTCTTTGCATGTGCTGCGAGCCGCCCACGTAACTACTTGGGTGTTGAAAGTTTTATAGTCTGTAGAGTTCGCGGTATTGATATAAAGACATACAAATTACCGTCTCTACATTTATATTGTGACCATAAACGAAACAAAAACCGATAATATTGCTTATCAACTTTTGTAACGCACTACGCAGCGCACACCTTACGTTCACACCCGTGGTAAATACGCCTAGCAACAGAGCGCGCGACGGATTGGCTAGCGAGCCGCCATCTCTTGTGTTGTTTAACACGACCGCCCGCGCGCGAGTAGCGACACTATCGCCCCGACGTAAGTACGCTGTCTTCTTCCGCTCGATCATGTTGATTGTCAAAGTATCAGTCAAGCGGTCAAAGCTTCGAGCAGGTAAACAAAACACGACTATAAATATATTGCCATTTATTCTTCCAATGAAATAAGTAGAACAAATAATAGGCTAGTACACAATCAACGCACTTTATACAAAGTTGGGAACAAAAGCTAACAATTCTATCTTCAGTACACGCTGCAGTAACAACCCGCGAGTGAGCCGACTGTCCGTTTGCTCGCTTGTCCGTTTGTCCGCAAGCAATTGTCGCCGATGGCTTTTTAATTAAAGTCATTGTGCGCTAGTGGCGAGCGAACCTGCACTAGTATTGTTTCCTTCACTACCATTACCACATGCATTACTCGAACTGTTGTCGAACTAAACTCTCTCTCGAACTCGAACTGTCCCTCGAAATATAATTTGCACATTAATAATCTAGAATAGTCTATGGAATATGAAAATTATGTTAAAGCTACTTTTGCTCTAAAGTAAGCTAACAATACATTCATAACAGTTAACTTTTTTTAAATATTATCAATATTTTTACATTAATGCCATCATTCAAGAGTAAAATATGCTTGTATTTTTCATGTGACAAACAACGATCAAAAAATTTGCAGCAACACCGAGTTGCATTTCTATTGTTCGTGAAAAGACATGAATAGACTTTAAGAGTGTATCAACAACGCCATCTTTCGCGGCATTGCGTAACATGTATTGTATCGCGGAAATAGTTTTAAACGGTATGTTGTAAGTGAATTCGAGTTTCAGTCGTAGTAACTTGTGTGTTCTGTGCAGAGGGCTTCCTACATTTCTCTTACTCCGATGCCCTTGTGAGCTCGAGTGGGAATTTCATAGGGTTGTTGCAGAATTCGCATAGTTTCACAATTTTTAAATATTACTTCAAAACAAAGCATTTTTACTTTAACACTTGTGTACAGTGTAAAGTGATAATAATGGCCTAATTATCCTGTTTGATATATTAGAAATACTTAAACCACAAATAATAACCAATAAATGTTTTAATTATTTGTACTGTACGAGCACATTTTAAATGCCAACAATTAGGCTAAAGTTTAATTTTATATAAGGTTTCATTTTGGTTCCGTATTATTTACATCTGGATGTTGTATTATGTTAAGTATGAATCTGTAATTTAGGCTAAGTTTCCTTACAAATAAATAAATAAAAATGAAATAAATAAATTTGGTATAGATTGTGTGAACCAAGTTTCCCTGTGTTATTCGTAAAGTTCAGGTCCCAGAGCTGTCACGATTTTAATCTACACATATAATAAAAATGTAACTGTTTTATTATTAAAAAAGTATAGTGACAGCCCTAAGTTTAGATGACATCGGGCCACAAAAGCCTATACAGAGATTTATTTCAGTTACATCCCGCGCCGCCGCCGACTAGCCCTCGCCTTCTCTAATCATTTTATTATCTATGCCATCTCATACATTTTGTCTTCATGTGTAGCTGTTTGGTTCATACTATTTAATGTTAAACATGGAAGAGCTAGCTAGATAACACAGTTAAATTATGTGAATGTCCGTTTGTCGCGCCGCAGTGATTTGTACGTTACACGCTAGTCAATATTCTCTGAGACATGTTCCACGGTGCTCCTATAAGTAAGTACTGTGTTTAGTGTTGATACCTACTCCGAAATACTGTAGGGATACAACTTACTATCGACAATACTCCGTCGCACGAATGGGGCCAACCCTCTAGGGGATGAGGATTTGACGGGGGAGGGTACGGGTGGGAAAATTAAATATCATTTTCTTTTTTAACCCCTCCATCCATCACATCTGCAACTCATTAGCTTGTTGCATAGTATTAGCATACCATGTGAACCATTTGCTACTTTTTACTATAAAATAGTATTAAAACGATCTTGATTTAAGTTTATTTTAGTAATTTTTCATGTCAGTGTGGATATAAAAAAAAATCAGCATCACGCCCGTAACACAGAGGGGTAGGCAGACATTACGGTATCTATATGACATCTACGCATACAAGCTCGTCGGTTACGGCTTCTCCTTGTTTAGTAAGTCAGTAATGTGGTCGATATGTTCTCTTGGGACGGTCAACACTGCCGTTCACTTATAAATAGTTAGATTGAACATTGATTTTCTAACATACATGTCAAACTGTCTATGTGTGTCAGATTTTAATATTAATTTGTTATATTTCTTGTTTCAGGTAAGTTTTCCTATTTAAATTAACAATTTCGGGAAAAGTAAGTATGTACCAAGTTTTTATTAAATGAAAACGGAAAACAAAGAATAGTCGATTCTCCAGTTGTGTGTGAACGTATTGTTTTGATATGGGCTTCCGATTATGGTGTTTAAGAAGTTAAATATATTAGAAATACATGATGAGTTCTCCGCCGCATCATTTTCTATAGGCACTGGCATATCGTCAACTGAAATATTTTATTGAACGGACCAAATATCATTTGTACGGTGCGGTATAACTGGAAGGCGTATAGCTGAATTGTTTGTGAACGCTCTTTGTCCCATAATTTTGCATCATAATTAAATGAAATCAACAAAAAGCAACCGGAATCATTTTATTCCATAAGGCTTGTACGTAATTATTAATGTCATTTTATCCGCTTATAAAAAAATTACCTGCACGAATGAAGTGCATGTAATTTTGTTTCCAATTCACATTTTACACGGTGTTAAGAGTAATGCTGTGGAAATAATCAAATTTAATTATAGCGCCATCTGTTTTCGCAAACCTTAAACATAGGTATTATCCTCTGGATACTAGATGGCGGTATCATGTATGTGTTTTAGTTTACTATAAATTCAATCGTTAGATGGCGCTACAATCAATTTTCTCGAAGAAAAAGACTTGGATGATATTTATAGGAATTATGTATTTAACCTGTTTCTTTTCATAACAACTCTTCTCGGTACGGCTCTGAACGTTAACCATATTTACCGATAGAGAGCGGTATGATTAGGAGATTGATTATTTTTTTCTCCGTACGTAACTTGTTAGAATAGAATTACATTATTATAATACAATTACTAGAATTACATTAGGGAACATCGTTTCGGGTTCGTTCTCTGCACACTCAACCAATTGAGAACGTGATTGTGTCTTGTCGACTGTATCTTATCTTATGTGTATCTTACACTGTAAAACTAGAAACGTATCCCATTCCTTACCATGTGCATGACAACTGACAATTCAGGGATAACTTTAAATTAACTTAAACCAGGTGTTCCACTTAAGAAGCACATGTGGCGATACCATCTCGTACTCAAAATTAAAATACCATCCTTTTTTATATGTCATTACATAAGTGACTATATGTGAGATGACCGAGTATTTCATGCCAGAAATGGTAATGATACGTATTTCTGCTGATAGGTGCATATACCTAATTTACTCTGAACTGGTAAGTTAAAAAAAAAGAAAATAAACAAGAATGTCATTCAAATAGTTTATTGAACTTAAAATCAATGAGCAAGCCAAGCTCACGACTGTCACGCATTTGGCACGTGTCCGCTGGAAAGGGACAACACGACTTCCCACTTTTCACTCGTCAATACGACTTCCTGATCTTAAACGACAAGGAGCATACGCAGTTACCGTGAGTCTCCACCACCGAAAAAATTTAAATAAAACATATTGTCGTCTCGGTGTTTTCAGAGAGAAACCATGTATCGTAACAAGTTGATACGCCAGTGGAAACCCATTACAAAGACACTGTGTAACAACCGTTGTCTTTTTTTTATTGGGAGTTCATAAATTTGTGAAACTTGTCGTTGTTCATTATTCAACAAAAGATGGCAGTAGTGACAGGAAGTCAGGGATGAGGATTATAGCAAGTTATATTTGGAAGAGCCAAAGTAAATTTAAACGCAGGCTGCGCCGGTCGGGACCGACAGGTGCTCGCAACATCTGTTAAACCACCTGCGTCCCTTGCGCCCGCGCCATCCCGGGATTTATTGTAGGCGGGACACGCGCCGATACCATTCGCCTTTCACTCAAAACATCCATTAGTGTTGCGTCTATAAATACATACGTGTGCTTTAAAAGTTGTGGCCTTGATTTCTATAAGCTCGAAGACGCCAGGTTCATGAAACACAGATCAAGGTGTAAAATAAAACTTGGTGTCAAGCTCAGGGCATTGGTGCGCTCCACCGGAGATCCCGGAGCCCCCACCTATTGCGCTCGAGGATGGCCATCGGGGGTTTAACTGAGTAAAAACCTCACATAACTCTTTCCACCAGAAACACCCTTGTTGTCGATGTCCAGCAACCTTTTAGAAACCGGGCGTGACTCACTTGTGAGCAGGTATAGTCTCAGTATATAGTATGTATGAATTGCCTTTAAAGTAATTTTTAATTCATACTATACTAGTGACCCGCCCTGGCGTCGTCCGGGTACCACTAATTATGTTGATCCGATAGCTACCTAACACAGGAACGTGCCAATCTGGACAATCCCTGTAAATTTCATCGAAATCGGTCCAGCCGTTTCAAAGTCTATAGGGAACATACATACTTCGCCTTTAAATACTTTATTTCATAAAAAGTATCTTATGTTACTTCTAGTACTTCCAAGAATATTTGTACAAAGTTTCATGATGATCGGTTGAGTAGTTTTCGCGTGAAAGCGTAACAAACAAACTTACATTCACATTTGTAATATTAAATAGGAATAGATCGCAATAATTATGTTTGTTTCATTGTGCTGATTAGGTCCAGCAGTCTGCATTAATTTTATTATTTTTTTGTGCATCATATTTTTAATTAATTTGACAGACAACATAACAAATATACGTTTATGTATAATGACTTGTTTGTTTTAAAAAAATAAAATTAATTATACCCAGATTATTGTATTTAAATTAAATTTATTGGATCGCAGAGGTGAAATTATATGAACCGAGTAACAAATTCTCGGGACCATACAGATACAGGTCAATCTGAGGTCGAAACAACCAACTTGACACGCGGTCAACTCTACTGTCTTATTATCAGCATTGTTGAATGGACATACATCATCACGCTTCAACTCGGAAAAAGTGCGTGGTATTTTGTTTCGAAACACCAAAAAATACTAGTTTAACGATGCTAGTAAGTTGGTTTTTAAAGTAATATTGTCTTTATAATTTGCTAGTTTGTTTTTAAAATCCAAGAAAACGTTAAGATGTTCCTAAAGCGCGGTTCACCTTTATTAAAATAGATATGACGCAATGTAACAGTTTAGCCAAACAAGGAAGTTCCGCGCGACCTTGTGTGCAGTGCGGACAGACAGACAGGCCACTTTGTCAAATTCTATCAACATTTTGTTTCCACTGCCAAAGTATTCGAAATAAACTTGTGCCGACTAAAGGTCACAGGTTGTATACAAAATAATAGTAACGGCAAGTCGATTGAATCGTACACGCACGCCACAAATGAATTCGTTTTTTATCTGTGGTCAATACTAAACAAATTCTAAAGCTGTGTGTACAACAATACTTGCAGGCAATAATTATACACTCATATGGGTAATGACTAGTGTTTTTGTTATTGTATCTATCTTCTATCTATATATAAAAAGGGGATGTTCGGTGACTTGTTAAGAGAGTTGTTAATCTTCAGATTGTTTTAGCGGGTGTTCCTGTTTGGTAGCTATCGGATGAACATAATTAGTAATTAGTGTCCGAGTGAAGCCGGGGTGAATCACTAGTTTGTAATATTTTTCAAGGAAATTGACAATCGAATCTATGTATCGACCCTAGCGAATGTGAGGGGAAAAGGGGTAGGTAGATAAAGTGAACATTGTATGAAATCGGACACCTCACCCAACATACACGATGCAATTGTAGTCCCTTTACTAAACACTAATATTGATTGTTGAGGTACAATTAGCCGCCCCATCCATGTAACAGCTGACTCTGTGTGCCTCTGTCAGCCGTGCCCACTGCCTTACCTGGCGATGGTCCAAGTGACCCGCTCGAGGCGCGGCCACATGGCGCCGCTAACTGTCTCTTGTGATTTACATTTGTTTTTACGTGTCTGCCATTCATACGCGGTCTTTTAGTTTCGTAATAAACGTTTATTTATGTGTCGGTCTGCTCTGCGAGCGATCAGCGGCCTAGCCTTGATTGTACTCAACACGGATCCAGTTATTTGCTTCCGAGCCAAAGGTTTGTTTTAAGAAAGTATCAATTGAATTAATTCATGGAACGATTGCTGGCGTCAGATTTATTTTTAAATATAATTCTGACTATTCCTGTTGCTTATCAAACTATCCAAGGAACGGCGGAAAAAGTGTATGTACACGGTCAGAAAGTGACCACATCTCAGCCAATAGCAACATAGTGAGATGAATGGTGACCAGATTCACCTTTTAAATGCCTATCACTTTGATTTGGACGGAGCGCTTGTGGGTGGATGTAGCCTCAGCATTCCCATTCGTGGTTGCATGTGGATGGTTTGAAGGGGCGTAAAAGATACGGGACATAAATGCGAAAGTTTGTATGTATGAATGTTTGTTACTCGACCCAAAAACGGCTTAACGTATCTGGATGGAATTTGGTACAGAGATATGTAGATTATAGTCTGGAATAGCACATAGGCTACTTTTTATCCCGGAAAAATGGACGGTTCCCGTGGGATACATTTTTTGTTTTTTGCAGGCGCATATCTACGTATATAAAAAGTGATGTGTGTATGTATGTTTCCTGTTGATACCGAAGCGGTTACCCGAGCGAAGTCGGCGCGGATCACACGGAATTTTAATAGGTATTTTATTTAATTGCACAGAATTAATCATATTGTGGAAAAATGTGGTGACGCCGATATCTAATCCAGCCGGTATAAATATAATTTATGTTGGAAAATCTTTTGTAGTGTTGTATCGAGCGAAGTAAACATCCGGCGGGCGCTCGGGCAAACCACGGGGCTAAAAATAAACTAGGAGCGTATCGGGCCGCGCTACGTTCGCGGAAATAGTTGTGTGATTCTTACACATGGCTTACACTGTACCTCAACAGAGAGTAAAGACAGAGGCCACCAGTTGTCATGTTGAACTCAACGAATTCCTGATAACATTTTAAAAGGTTCGCCTTGTTGAAATGTTGTCTTCTGTCATACATAAACTGGAACATTTATATATATATTAGATATATATAAAATTTACAATGCGATCGTAAATAAGAATTAAGGTTTGTTAGCTAGTCTACCCAAATTACCTTATGGTTGAAACTCTAAATTAAATTTCCGTCAAGTTATATCATTAGCTTGTAGTTTATTCTGTACAATTTATCACTGCACGCTAATTGCGAAATTCAACACTGATTAGTCCGTCGGACCTGCTCGCGGGTGAGATCATTGCATTCAATGGCACCTTGACTCAGATATTGTATATAACTTTAAAGTTTTCCTCCTTATAACTTTGATTTAAAGTAATCAATATTTGTATTTATAACTTAATCAGCAGCTTAAATTTTCCTTTTACGCTAAAAACAGGCTCTAGAGTCGACCACTACTTGCTACATCAGAATCAGAACTCAGTACCTGAACAAACCTCTTGAGATGTAAGTTCTGATTCACAGTTACTTACTTTGTCTGTCTAGAAATTCACAAATTATGAATTTAGACGCGAGCGAATACTGCCTTTACAAGGGGTATAGCCCTTACGTATTGGACGCGACCGGTCGAGCCAAAAGCCGGACGACAGTGTTCCCGTTAGGACATTCTAGTTTGTGACGTAATCCAACCTTTTCTCTATGACAGCCAACAGTTGTGTGCCAAGATGTTCATGTCAAGAAGTTTCCTGGTAGTTATTTGGTGAACTTCAAGCTGGACATGCCTGTACACTGTCGACTTTCAAACATAAAAGGCCGATGACGTCGCCGTGTCGGCCAGGTCGCGAGTGAACAAGCTGCATGATGTCATCAGGCCGCTTTGAGACCTGACACCTTTGAGGAAAATCTTATGTCGTATATGACACAAAGACGTATTATTACCAAATTGCCTTCCATAAACAAGACCTAATACCGGATTATGCACAGCTTGTGCTTGGAAGAAGATTGGAAGATAATTTTGCTCAAGGTATTAGCAGTTAATTTTGTTCTCACGGTGTTCTGTTGGTGAGAGGTGACCACTTATCTCGCAACATTAACAAAGTGTTACACTCACAAATATTGTTTTAGTTAGTTAAGAGTAGACAAACAAACATTTACATTTATAATGTCAGTACAGGTTGATAGACCTAAGATAATTCCAATTGTTTTGCATCACGAAGGGCGTCAATGATTGAGACATGTAATGATTTTTTTAATAAAGGTCTGTCTGGTCTGGGCTGCTTAAATAATTAGTTAAATACATAATTACTCCCATAAATTGTATCGTCAAACAAGAAGTAGGTAGGTACAACTAGTTGTATTTTACTACGACATTCTGGTATACCGCAGGTCTTAAGTCGTCAATAAGTAAAATAATCCTGTTCTGTGAAGCCGCAACTCATGCCTATAATTATGACCCGGAGGAAAACTCTGCATTGAATCACTGATCACCTCAAAGCTCGGGGAAATGTGCCGCCAGATGATGACGTCACGCGTACTTAGAACTAGCCGCTGATTATTTAGCTTAACTTGTTTGGGAATTATTGGGAAAAAGTCAATTACCCAACAGTTATGTAAACAATTACTTAGTGGAATTAGACGGCCCGCGTCCGTGTATTGTATCCGAACACATTTACCATGTGTATAGTAATTGGTTTTGTTGTAATAAATTTAGATTCGAACTGAATAAATTAAATTAAATTTCACCACGGGCCGTTACGGGGCATCGTGTGACTTTTTGGATTGCTAAATTAAAAAGTTAATATCGTAGTTGTTTAAGAGTAAATATTCTTTGTATCCTCGTCAAAATATGAAACATTACCATGGCAACCGATATTGTTAATGTAAGTTAGTACCTCAGGAACAGTTTTATTTTCGTAGTAAAAGGTCAACCCTTGTCATTTTAATACCTCTCATCATGTCATGATGATCGGTTGATTTGCTGAGGAGATGAAGCGTAACAAACAAACAATCATTTGTATTCATAATATTACTTAGGATTGTTTATAAGACACACCACAGAACTCTAAACCTAATCACCTGATGCCTAATAATTTCTTTTCCATTTCAATATATATATCCCTGCTAATATTATAAATGTGAATGTAAGTTTGTTTGTTACGCTTTCACGCGAAAACTACTCAATCGATCATCATGAAACTTTGTACACATATTCTTGGAGGTATTAGAAATAACATAGGATACTTTTTATAAAAAAAATTACGAAAAGTAAAAAAAAAATATTTCTCCAAAAATCCAGCTACTTCAACGCCGTAATATTATAAATGCGAGTGTTTATATGTGTGGATGTTTGTTACACTTTCACTCAAAAACGGCTGAACGGGTCTGAATGAAATTTGGTACAGGGATAGATCCGATTTATCCCGGATAAATGTACGGGTCCCGTGGGATACGTTTTGTTTTTTACGGGTGCATATCTACATATATAAAAGACGATGTTCCGTATAGATTCCGAAACGGCTACCCGGGCGAAGTCGGGGCGGATCACTAGTTAGTATATAATATACTAAACGTTACATAGTCGCGTTTACAATGAGTCGAGCTCTTAGAAAAGTAGCGTTAGATAAACACGCCACAACTGGCTCCACGTCCAAGTCTAAAAATTTCGCGTTGGATAGTTTATGTATTCAGTTTGCAGAATCACGCTTCCACGCAGCGCCCATTGACGCCTTTAGATCATTGTTTGCTTGCAACGATCACTTCGCGTTTGTATTTTTAAATTAATCGTTTAATTAAGGCTGGCCCATCGTACTAAGGCGCCTACCTAAACATTTTTTTATTTGGCCACCTTTAATGGACAGAGGAGGGGACAAACAGAAAATGATTGTTTCCAATTCCTATACATCCCCTCCACCGTCAAGTTCTCTTCCCCTTCCCATCCTTTCCTTATAAGGAAAGGGTGAACCAGTATTGGGCCTCCGGCACCTCACTCATCAGACGAAACGCAGAATACTCTACTTCACGGCCGGCCAATTCGTGCAACAGATGTTGTTCAACAGGCGTTCACCTGGCGTTGAATCTTTTTTATAAACGTAACGGTTATAAATCCTGTGTTATATCTAATTTTAAGGATAATTTGAGTACTGGGTTCAAAGCTGGCCGTGCCATTTCCTAAAACATTTACTAAAGTAACACTTTCGTGTCGGGCTGCCCGTCTTTTCACTGAGGACTTACTAATAATACTCTAACTTTTTACGGTTGAAGTTGTGAAAGTGTGTGACAGTGTGGACCGGGGTCGCTCTCGGCGTGCTTGTGATGACCAGATCGACATACTAAAGAAAGGCATGACCGTAGGAGAAGCGAGACAGGTGTGCCAGGATCGTGCCAAGCGGAAATCCATATTCTTTGCCTATACCACTGGGTTAGGGGTGTGAGAGTATATATATATTTAAAAGTTTCCAAACCCACGGACTGAGTGGCAGTGCGATTGGAAAGGGCAATATCATTGGCAGAGGAAGCTGAGGTGCTGGTCCGGTGAGCTCCGCCCGTTCGCGCCAAGTTCAAGAGCTTCTATTTTAACACAAATCCCCGCGGATTGTGAGCTGTGAGATAGCGGGCTTATTGCTTAAGCGAGCGATAAGCGGTAAAGACATACCTATTAATTCTTCATTATTAGAATGGTATATTTTGTAGATACAATTCTTATTAAAATTCAAAATTGAATTGAAGTATGTTTGTCGAAACAAGTTTGGCATACCAAATTAAATAAGCATGCTGGTTGTTGTTCACGCAAACCTATAAGATTTTTCCCTAGCAAATATAGTCTAACGCGACTAATGAAGTTTTCGCTTCACGTTTGTTGACAATATTTAGTCTACAGCGCTCCCGCTCTCCGCTAAGTCTGTCACTGTAGCCGCATATCGTGTGACTGTGGAGGTTCGTATCACAGCAGAGCTGTTTGTTGCCGCTTGCCGCGCCTGAATGTTCTGGGAATCATCGCGGCGACGTTTCTCAGATGCGATCGCTTGTCCGCTTTGTGGAAGATCTTTGACGTTGCATATTTTAATATCCCACTACACTGTTACTCTCGTTGTCGGATTTTAAAGTTAGATTTAGCTAAATACCTTTCGCATTTGAACCGGATGCTGCGTCATGGTACATGTGGACAAAAGTGACTCAAACGAATCTTTAGATCTTACTGGATACAAAGTTCGACAAGACCTCTTAATAAACGATTTTTTTTGTAGTTATTTTATGAATGTTTACTGGGAATCGAACGTGACACCTGCAGCAAAACATCCCATCCCTACAGAGGTAGAGACACACGTTTATGACATGATTATTGATTGTAAATTGAGATTGACGTGAATTAAAAGATAAATATGTTTTATTGTGTTGAACTTGTTTGTATGCTGTTTGTATCATATCTGACATGTTGATTCTCTCATTCATTATTTATTTTCTCAACAAATATACACAACAACGTAACAATAGTACGTTACAGTCAAATTACGCCAGCAATACCAACAATGTGTTCACACCTTTATTTATGTTAAAACGCTCATGCCCGTAACCCGCCCGTAAGAGGGGTAGGCGAGAGATTCTGGAAGAGAGAGGCTCTTCTAAGTAATTGCGTTGAAATGTTCTTACATTATTATTATAAAACATTAACACATCTTTCCCGTTACTAACCCATTATTAATTTTGTAGAATTATCCGAATTGTAAAACCAGTTTAGAATTAATTCCGTTGTTGTTCAATAACCATGTCGATTTTCATTCAATTGTCGGTCTTCATTCGATTTTGATGATTGTTTTGCAACATGTGTTGACCCTGACAATAAATTTACGACAGCATAGCTTTAAAATGGTTTTACATCACGCAAATAGCTACTTTAATGCAAAGAAATAAAGTTTAAAACAATTTAAAATATACTAACAGCTTTATGACTTTAGTGTAATAAAAAAATATGAGCGCCGTAACGAAGTCTCGCTCTAATGTTTGCCATTGTTTTATTTCCGTCTCGTTTTAACTATCAATTTGAAGTGCACATGTGCGTGAGTCGCCGTCTCGCTCGCACGTCTTGTTTATCCATTCATTTCGTTTCATTCATTTCATTCATCGGTCAGTCTCGCAGTGTGCTTTGCTTGTGACCGACGTCGAGTTAGAAGTTAAATTTGTGTTGAAGAAATAATAGTGTGTGAATCGTGCCCGTGTTCATTTTGTGCTGTGTTTTGTTGTTGGCGTTGTATTGTAAGGTATCGCCGTTGGCTTTGGCAATACGAATACGAATCTGGATACCCTTGTTTTGAGCGTTCGTCAGGAAACGGTACCGTTTTTGCCTCACCTTTTCACTCAAGTCGCATTGTCTCCCTGTTCGCACCGCAAACATCAACAAGTCATTACCTGGCTATTATTTTCAAGGTATTTTCAACATTTATTACGTGTTTTCGTCAGTTAAAGTAAATTTCTTTCTGGTACAATTCAAGAAGTCAATCTCAAACCTACTCGCTTTGGCCTAAGCATTAATATTTAAACAATAAATTCTGTAAGCTTAAAATTATTGTGAGAGAGTAATATTTACGATTATTAAATGCATGTAATGTTCTATATGACATCTTTTTTTTTCGTTTTAAATTTATGTATTTATTTTATTATTTCTCGATTTGATTAAGAATTACATGTCAAACTTTACATTCGACAATGTAATATAACCTGGAAATTATCAATAAAATGTATACGGTTCAAAATGTGACAAGATCTTTTTACCTTATACGTTTACTACCATATGAGGGATCAAGTAATAATTGTTTTGTACTTTGTAGAAACCCACTGCGCGTGCGAGTGAGACAGCAACACCGGTAGTGCGTGAATGGTCCATAATTGTATTTATCAACCTGCAAATTATTATTTCGCAAAAACTTATCGTTTATAAGACATTGTTTCACTTATAAATGGGTTCTAGTCACTTCATACTGTGGTCAATGTTTAAAATTAAAGCTCCCACGTGTTTTTTACTTTAGTAATTAGATACCTTTTGTAAATAATGGATAAATCAAAGAAAATATATTTGGAAGTTTAAAAAACATTACACAGACTTTAATCTATTCTGGGATCGAGCCCGTAACTGCGAGCTTGTTTGTTTCCAACAACAAAGCAGTGTTACAATATCTAAATGCGCTATTTGACCCTACAATACTATCTATTAACTCTTGAAATGAAATTATTGTGATGAAAATTTTGGGACCAATTTAAGTGCAAAAGTGTCCGGGAGAGATTGAAGCGTCGATAGGAAAAAAACGTATGCTAATCCGTTTGAAACGGTCACCGCCTGAGTCACCGCCACGAACAATCCGATCCGGCAAATAAAATTGTCTATGTTTTATGAATTTTAATGATCTATGGTCTAAATATCTCGCCTTGTCATAGATTAATTAATTCACAGTTACAATTTAAAAAGAAACGTATTTAAATAACGTTCTAAAAAGTATTGGTAGCTAAGCTCAATGTAATACATTTTATTTATTTATTTTATTATCAAAAAGCGTGGAGTTCGTGTTATATTTGTAACTCTGTAACTTTAATTAGTTAATCTTGATTAATAAAGTAATTTTTTTTTCTTGTTGTATTGATTTTGTATTAGTTTTATAAATGGTAGCGGTGTACTTTACCCACACTATAACACAATTTTTAATGAAAGTATAAATAGTGTAATGGCGCCATGTATGGTGAATGACGTTTGTTTGTTTACAAGAATCATATCTTGCTATGAAACAAAGTATAGTGGTTTTAATTTATGTTAACGGATTAATATTTGTTTTCTGGCTCTTTTAGGTAGTTTAGTCACCCGTCTTAATTATTTCTGTAACCGCGCTCTTATATTGATCATTATAAATTAGTAATAAGTGGAACTTTAGTGACTTGGTCAGAAGTAAACATTCCATTGACGTCGCATTGATGAGAGGCCGAAAACAATGCTCGGCGTGTGACACATCTTACGACCTATATGTTTCATTGGGATACATCCTTATGTAAATTACCAGCTGAGCCCGCGGTTTCACCCGCCGTACAATTCAATTTAACCCAAGATCCAGTCTAAACTGAACCCTATTTAATTTATACGTAATATCGGAAATCTTTGTACAAAATTTCAAATCTCTAGACCCAGTCGTTTGGGCTGTGCGTTTGTATTAGTTAGCCAATTTCTTCTTTTTAGGGTTCCGTAACCAAAGGGTAAAACGGGACCCTGTTACTAAGACTCGCAATTGCAAACGGCAACAACCCTTGAATTCACTCGGTCGGTTATATATATATATATATATATATATATATATATAACCGACCGAGTGAATATATATATATATATATATATATATAGAATAGACTAAAGCACAAATATGTTTCTAGTATATCTTACACCATGAATTGTCAATACATTATACTTCGACATAACATATAATATGCTGTTGTGAGTATATGTAATCAGGACTGCTTTGGATTGTAAATAAAACAATGGCTAGGAAATACGTCGACTATTCCATTGATAGATTCAATTAAAACAAACAATTGATAAATAATTAATATGTTTAGAAATATTTGAGATGGTAAGTAACGCGGCGCGGAACAATTTGCTTGTTTACATTGCCGGCTAGCTGTGTCAACAAGGCGACAGCGGCGTTTGACGGCAGCGCCACTCACTGGCCGCAATGCTAGAGACAGGTTGGCTTAGGACATTCCGCCTTGAAGTGAAACGCGACATCGGAAATCGGTCGCGAAGTCTTTCTCATCTGTCACCTATTTTATTTTTGGACAATTCAATAGTCAACAATTCATCATTGATTCGATGAAATTTTATTTGAAACACTATTCGTTGCCCGCGGCTTCCAACGCATTCGTTTTGTAAGTCCTTGTAAGAGGATTCCGTGTATAATATAAATAAATATGCGCTCACGCCCGTAACCCAGAGGGATAAGCAAAGATCATGGATTTCCATTTGGCACGTATATTTTTGAATTATAAGTAACATGGTGTTAAAAAGTTGTTATAAACAATCACCATGGCAACCGATATTGTTAATGAAGGTTTTATATACCCCGGGAACAGTTTTATTTTTGTGATATTTCATTTAATTTTCTGTAACCCTGACAATGTGTGTACAAAATTTCATGGCGATCGATTGAGTAGTTTTCGCGTGAAAACGTAAAAAACTAACTTACATTAACATTTATAATATTAGTAGGGATACACGATCGATAGAATATAGCTGATATATTAAACGAATGCAAAATCGATATCTAAATGAGTTTAATTGAAGTTCTAGCTAGGTAGGTTGATGTCTGAACAGTCAGGTCTGTTTATGCCTTCCCTATTTCCACACGCTTTAAATTTCAAATAGATTTCACCGGCATCATCTAAAGATTACGTACTTCGTCCTTGTTTCAAGGTCTTTGGACGTTTTGGAGCTGTTTTTCATGTCACAAGCGAAGCTCCGAGTGACTAATCTTTCACCTATAATCGACTCTATGGCCGCTCCCACGACTCTGCAGGGCTGTGGACGACACAATAATGTTTGATATTGCAATATTTACACTGTTTTTATCTTTAAAGTATCTTTCAAAATAAGAATACTTCATCAATATTTTTTCCTCCACTTATACTTTTCAGTGTTTATTTTAGTCTTTCGGAATTCTTATTCGCGGTAAGCGGTCCAGTTCAACTAATCACTTTCATCTCCTAAACCTTTTAGGAACGAATTGAAAAAATCCTTTCTTAGTGCTAATAACAGAATCTTTGTGCAAAATTCGTAATCTCTGCCTGACCTGGGTTACGGGCGTGAGTGTCGACTCTTAAACATCGACAGCCCTATGCGGGCGGTATTGTGTTAGTTTCTCGGAACTGCAACCAGCGCCGCTTCGCCCACTGATCTCGATATTCCGACGACTTCATTGCCGCGGCGCTGCTTCAAACAAAACTAATCGTTGGAAATGATGTTCCTTGAAATCTTCACTACTGGGGTGGCCAGAGTAATTAGTTTGTGATATTGTCACGATTACATTATGCAATAAATAGGTACATTAATCTTGCAGTACAACTAAACAATCTATTCGTTGCGCCTGACGCATCGCTTACGATCGATACAGACCCTATCCCTATCTACTCCCTAATAGATATTGTTCACTACCTCATATAGAGAACTATGTCACGTAAATAATTAGAAATGTATCTTTAGGGCATTGAATTAAATCTAAAAAGTAATTATGAGGGTGTAAAATAATAAAACCATGTTTATTTAGTATGTCTGTTTGTACAAAGTTAGCTTGTCCCGCGACCGCAGGAAGTCGTTATCTGTTAACAATAAATATTGCATTATCGAAACAAATGTTGGTGACCAACAACTCGCGCCCTTGGATACGGCTTGCCACGGTCAACTGTTTGATTTGATGGCCAAATTATATCTGTCTTTTCTATCTGACGTCGTCAAGTACACCTGCAAGTATGGATGTGTGGATGTTTGTTAATCTTTCACGCAAAAACGGCCGAACGGATCTGGATGAAATTTGGCACAGAGATAGATTACAGTCTGGAATAGCATTTAGGCTACTTTTTATCACGGAAAAATGTACGGTTCCCGTGGGATAGGTTTTTTAATTTTTTTTGTCTGCGTATATATTCCAAAACGGCTACCCGGGCGACGCCGGATGTCTAGTACATAAAGTTGTGGCCTTAAAAATACTTAAAGTACACATAACATCGCCCTTGTAAAATTATTTACTAAACTAAATCCTTAAAAAAGTCTTAAAAAACAATAATTATTTTTGAGAGGGAAATAATATCTCGGTAAATTAATGTAATGGGAAAAAAATCGCACCCCCTCTACGAAATACTACTAAAAGAATAAAAATCAAGTAATGACACGCAGTAGAAGTGAAACGTTGTGTTCTGGTTAATTTGTAAGAGAATTACATGTAAACATTACGGAGGTAGTAAGCAGAAAGCGTAACAAAGTTCCGAAAGAAGTTTCACTTCAAAAATAAAGTATTAAAACATCAAAGCGATAGGTCATCTTGGCACGACTGCGCCTAATTCTGCGGCCGATGTGTCATAGTGACAGGAGCACGAGATGAGGTCACTCCCGCCGCGACACATGCTCGATTGTGCTAATTCTCTGGGTGCTTGCTGTGCGAATTTTAACTAAACTGTGCTATGTTTAGAATGATCGGATGTGTTTATATGAACTCGGTGTGTGGTATTGTTTTGTAGTTACAATGTTAAGTATTTGCTGAACATTGCACCATATCCATATCAACAGATTGCTGAAGTCTCCATATCATAGTCATGACCTGAAATATAAACGTGCAGTTGCTGCTCTTTATGAAAGGGAGCCTTTTCCCACCATTTCTTACAAAGGCTTCCAACGTACCTGTTACCCTTTTGGCATTTTAATTTTATTTTTGACAAGCGATAATAGCCTGCGACAATGTAAAGTCTGAAAAACATGAGGGCGTAGGTTCGAATCCAATCCATAAACTTAGTTGGATTAGTTAAAAATATATATATATATTTACACAATTTGCTGATATTTAAAAAAAAACTAGAGTAGATGTTATTTGATAGACGGTCGTCAGAACTCAGTAGACAGGATCGCGTCTTTACAAGCCGCGGTCTGCTGAGAATATTTTTGCACTTTTTTGGGCGCGTACTTTTATTGCCCCCGTGAGGTCAACGCCTCCACTAAACTCCGGCCGCGTGCACTGTAAGGTCTCGAATGTTCCATCTTGTTAGCTGACAATATCCTCACAATCATTATTCTTTAAAGTTTAAAGCAAACGTAAAATTATAATCAAGAATTAATTTCGTGTTTCTACACACTTCACTATGGTGTATAGAGATTTTACTTCGGGTGAACCTTCAGGTTTCTCCTTTGTAGCGTTAAACAGTATGCGTGTATATTACCTTCCAGGTTAAGAGTTTCCCAAAGCCGAATTGAAAATGATTGAATCGACAGTATTAATTTATGCACTAGAATGAATATGCATATATAATGAAACAGTAACATCTGTGCTTACAAAAAGCTTAATTAATAGCGAAAGCTTTCCATCTGTCTCGCAACTTTTTGCTATCAACTGACACAATCTGCGTATACATCTGAAGTTTTTCAAGTCTGTACATGCGGAGGACTATTGATATGCCATCCTAACAAATATAAATACGAATGTGTGTTTGTTTGTTACGCTTTAAATCCTTAACGACTCAACATCATGAAAATTTGAAAACATTTTCAAGGATACAAAAATTACATGAGGTTAGACCTTATATCCCGTAAATAAAACTGTTCCAGGGAATACATAACACCTTCATTTACAATATCGGTTGCCATGGTAATGCGTCATGTTGATACATGTTACGTGTAATTCGAAGTTATACGCGGTATATTATTACAAAAATGTTGACCTAATGCGTTCGAAGCCGCGGGTAACTGCTAATATGAAATATTCCTTATAGTCATCTCAAAATATCAAATCAGCTTTTCTTTAGTTCTTGTTGGAATGGGAATGTAAACAGTAAACTTTAAAATTATCGGATTATAAAGAAATAACTCTGTGTTGGCTTACATTACTTATATATAAACAGGTCTTAACTTACCTGTCGTGACAGCTTTACGGTGACAGGTATAGCACAGCTGCGTGCGACGACCCTGAACGTCAAGGGGTGTCCACCACCTGTCCGTGCC
Source organism: Papilio elwesi (assembly GCA_029849275.1). NCBI lineage: Eukaryota > Metazoa > Arthropoda > Insecta > Lepidoptera > Papilionidae > Papilio > Papilio elwesi. The sequence continues at coordinate 6,273,507 of CM056713.1, forward strand.
CACCTGAGACCGCTCTGAAGGTCATTGTAACGTATAGCATTGCTGTTTAGTCTAACAATGTGCGGCGAATGCAAAAATCAATATAGGTTTAACTGCAAACACTTAAATTGTATTATCTTTTCCAAAAAAATATGTATGTATACATATAATAAAAATGTAACTGATCGCTGTCTGTACATGGAAGAGATTTGAGAAAAAACTATTATTGGGGCCCTAACCCAAAACACTGATTATAATAATGTTTGTCTGTGCGTTTGTTACCGCTAATCTCAGAAACGGCTTAACCGATTTGGATGCGGTTTTCACCGATGTATTGTGGTAGCTTCACTTAACATTTAGTGTTTGTTTTATCTCAATCGGTTTATAAACAAAAACGTTATATCAATTTAAAGAACCATGTCCAACATTTGTTCGATAAAAATGCTATAAAATAGATGTTCAGTTTATTCAACTGTTGTCAACAAGTTGACATTTTATTTAATTATATACTGTGCCGACCCCACATACGCGAGAGAAGGGCAAGGAAATGATGATGAGGTTAGGGAAACCGCGGGATACAGTTAGTACAATACTAGTTTTAATTAAAAGCGTAATGTAAATGTAGACTAAACCATCTGCAATACAGTGTTCTGTACATACCTACCTTAAATATTTTAAAACATATGAAACATGCGTAGTAGAGTTTTATTTACAGTAACATTAATAGTACAACATAACGACAGGCAAATTTAGTTTTAATGAGTATGTATTTAAGTAGATTTTGCAATAAAATTTTATTGCATCTTTCAGCAAAACAGCCCGCACGAGTCCTAAGAGTCCTTGCGTATTTAGTTCAAGTGCCGAGTTAACTATTAACTTTTAACGTTAAATGTACGAACTGTAAACGTTTAACGAGTTTGTGCAAACAGGAAAATAATTATATAGTGTAATAAACTTGTGTGTAACGTGTCAAACGCGGTCGCAGTTTCAATATTTTATTGCACCAAGGTTGATCACGTCATTGCTAATTTCATACGGACACAGAAGCTGAGAAGAAAAATAATATAATATAATCCAATAATGGGGTACCTCTAGATATGAGTGAATAGGCTGTTGCTAAACTAGTGGATACCGTCTTTCGACCACATCACCACTTAACATCAGGTGGGATTGTTCAGGCGCTGGTCTTCCAATAGAAACAATTGGTACTGTAACTTTCACTATCAAGTATCAAATAGATTTTCCGTGATAGTAAACACTATAAATAAATGAATATGCTCTCACGCCCGTAACCTAGAGGGGTAGGCCGAGATTACGGATTTCCATTTGGCGCGGTCCTGGCCCACCTCTCTTGCTGCTTCTACATCCATACATCGACGCATACAAGCTCGTCGGTTACGGGTACTCTTTATATCGCCCTTCTTTAGTATGTCACTAATCTGATCGATATAAGTTCTCGTGTGACGTCCCCTGCTGCGCTGCCACTCACTGCGCAACATTAATTTGTTTTAAAAACTACATAAATTAAGATAATTTGTTCACAGTATTATCTCAGAGTCTAGTTTAATACTTTCTGTGCAATAGATTCCAGTAACTATTCCTTTTCTAGAAGCAATGCTCTATAAAAATATTCTCAAACACGTGTCGATGAAATGGCTTATCGTGACAGGTCACGTGCCTGGTTAATATTCTTTGCGCGGTCGTGCCGGTTATTTATTGGCCAATCAAATATATTCAAATTTGCAACACTTCCGCGCCTTGCCAGTGACGCATGCGCGTGCGCCTGCGCCTCGCTGCATCCATATCTGTAGCGCACATTGTAATAATATTATTCAAACGACACATTTTAAGATGTTCAGTTTAATAAAATCCAGGTCGTCATTTCAAGAGATCATGTTCGGAGTTGGTAGATTAGCAATGACTAGAAATGTACGACTTCGTCGTACAAACGCTAAGCCCCATTGTACTCGGATTTGAGAAGCGTTGAGCTGTATACTGGCCATTCAGTTATTTCGCTACTATTGTTATTGAACTAAGCGCATGGTTTGGGCAACGTGTTCCCCGGCGAGCGGCGAGCGGCGTGCAAGGCCGTCTGTTTTGTATTACATATGTAGGGTGACTATCCAATAACACTAATGTAGGATACAATGAGATTTTTTTTGTGTCAAATAATGAATGCTAATGAAGATCCTATCTTAAGGAATAGAAGCAATAAAAATTTCCTTGACTGTTAATGTATACACTTTTACTTGTGTATTAATAATAATAATAAATCAACCTTTTTTAGAATATTCCCCACTGCAGGGAACAGGCCTCCTCTCTAAGATAGGGAATGGGCCGTAATCCACCACGCTGGCCCAGTGCGGGTTGGTGGTAGTCACATGTCTATGGTGGTTCTAAGAACATGCCGGTTTCTTCACGATGTTTTCCCGTTAAAGGAGCAGTGGTGATGAAATAAATTACACAAAGTAAAGCGCCTGCCTGGGTTCGAACCCGCGACCTACACTACGTAAGTCGTGGCCTTAACCGCTGAGCCACCGCTTGTGTATTGCCATCCGCTAATATCAATTTTACTGTACTTATTTAAAAAAAAAGATTGAACGATGTCAAATTTTCTCTCCCCCCTTGTTTTTACGTGCTATTAGTTGGTGCATTGTATAAATTAAATGGAACAGTAATGTCTGACGAATCGCCTCGAATGGTACACTAACTCTCTATTGAAATGCTCGACTTTATTTATGGTTATACCTCACTTGTATATCAATATAATCTGCTTGTTTATGAGACGGAAAATTTACCTTATTGGATAATAATTGGATGTCTTCATATAAACTGAATAATTCGGTGAAATATCACGACCTCACAGAAAACAGGCGTGAAGTAGAAGTACTCTGCGTTTAGTCTGATGAGGTGCCGGAAGCCTAATTTCAGTCATCTTTCCCTTCCTAACCTTCCCTCATAAGGATAGGATGGGAACGGGAAGAGGATTCGACGGAGAGGGGGTTGACGGAAGCGGGAAATATTCTTTTTCCTGTCTATGCCTTCCTCTGTCATAGGTAGGCAACGCATCTGCAACGCGTTTGCTTGTTGCGGATGTCTATGGGTGGCGCTCACTTTACATCAGGTGATCCGCTTGCTCGTTTGCCACCTACTGCCATAAAATATATATATACAAAATATACAAAACAATCGTATGCAATAATATAAATATGTAAATGCTAAAAAACAGGTTTTGTCTGCATTTGAAAGTAGACGTGATATTAATGCTTGTGTTTCTAAAAAAATAAATGAAACCTTATGAATAAAAATCAGTTCTAAATGATATGTATTCAATACATGCTTAACGTATGAGACAGTCAAACTGTGCTTCGTGGTAGACTAGGTGCTAATTATGTATGGATATATAAACAATGTCTTATAAGGAGTGTGAAACTGTAACTTTAGAGCGCTGAACCTACGTCTCCCCTCATCCAACCCCTCTCCCCGTCATCTCTGTGCGGGCTACGTGACAGAATGCGCGATTCTCGATCTATTTCCGCGAATCGACGCCGAAAGGAACCGCCGACCTATTGTAGCGATGCCGTATTGGATACGCTATAGCTTATGTGCGTATGTTTGCATGAATCAATAAAATATATGTACTACATAATGTACTGTCGGGGCAGCTGGTAGTGTTCCACCTTAAAGCAATAGTCGTTTGGACGTTTTGTATCTGTCGCTTGTTATATACTACTTTTTTTTCATAAAAAGTATCGTATGTTACTTCAAATACCTCCAAGAATATGTGTACAAAGTTGTATGATTCTACCATTAGGTAGTTCTAGCGTGAAAGCGTGACAAACTTACATTCACATTTATAATATTAGTAAGGAGTAGGGATATATACTTAGTTTATTATTGTACTGTTGTCGCGTCTTCCCACCTGTTTTGAGTTTTCACTTCTGTCGTCAGTCCTTGTGACTGTACTAAGATGGCAACGCCTGTTTACAGAACGCAGCCATTGAAATTTAACTTGTTTATACAAGACCAGGTCACCGGTGTCGGCTGTTCGTTTGTAGAGACGCTACTCGAACGAGTGCCAGCAGCTGTACACTACTAACTGTACAACAGTCTGCAATAACTTGCCTATTACATTCTGGAATGACCGAGTCACGCACAGGTCGACGCAACCAATGTACTTCTTATACCATTATTATCAACGCGAAGGCCAAATTACTGAATCTAGAAACATGAACCTAAAGCTACCTCTTATGTTGTGGGTGAACACTAAGTTAAATGCACTGTCTGTACGTTTTGTAATGGTTGAAAGCCGCCACGCTACTTGAAGTTGTTAAATAAAATCGAGCAATTGTCTGACAAGTGCGTTGCAACACTCTTACTACTTTGGAAAGCGAGCTGAGGAGTTTCTACATATAAGGATAAATCAAAACTTTTCGTCTGCAAGTCTTTTCTATGAATTTCTTGAGTATTTTGTCCAAAAAGATAGAAAAAATCGTCGCCTTTCATGAGTCTTTACAATATTATAAATAACTAGCTGTTTCCTGCGACTTGGTCCGCGTGGAAATAAATTCGACAAAACAATTTCTAGGGTTTTTCACTTTTTGCGCGGAATCCTAAATATTTTGCTTAAATTAAATTAGGCTTTTTGAAGCCCTACCATATTAGCTATCTTCCAGTTAAACTCTCAGTTCAGTCGTTTCGGAGATTACCCCGAATAAACAGACAGACATATTTTTTTTAAATTGTACTTTCGTTATAAGCACCGTATATACATCATGTGTATTAAGTATGGCAATGCTATTTTGATATTACATACAGACACTACAATTTTATTTATCAGTATAGATAGTAACTCTACATATTGTGGAACTGTCAAATTACATTTGACACTTGTGTGACATTGAAAAATAAAAAAATGCGTTTATTACACTACACTATGGAATTAAAAAAGCACCTGGCACAACATACAGAGTACTATAAAATATTATCCCACGTGATTTAGTGTATGTCTGCAGTTAGTTAGATAACTTTATACCATTGTTATCATTACATTGTTTCACATCAAGGTGTAATTTTTGTAAACAAAGGTTTTTTGTTAAAGTTCGTAAGTTCCAAAATATTTTCGAAAAACAAACTTTTTCTCGTATTCCTTATAAAATGAGCTATCGATATTACCCAAATCCACTTGATGAAAGTGTACAAAAGTAATGGCCGCCGTGTACAGTAAATGACGTGTGTTTGTTTACAACAATCCTACCTTGCTATGAAACAAAGTATGGCATGTTTGCTCTTATACTGAAAGTCAAACGGGCTGGTCGTGGGGTTTGTTTTATAGTTAGCCCACCAGCCTGCGTAGTGTTTAGTTATCACACAAAGCACGACTGAAGTATAACAAACAGTGATACCTCTAAACTTCCGTAAGATCACGGGATATAATCCTATCCCGGTGTAAAGTTCCCATAATATTTTGTGAGAAAACTAAGAGGTTGGCTGTTTACCATCCGTGCTCTGTACTGACGTCGTGTTGGTTTCTAAATCTTGGTTATTAAAAACACACTTTTTGTCATTCGTTTGAAGGTGACAACTGTACTAGTGTGAACAACATAACGTCGATTTTTAATGTTTCATTATTTTGTGTCTGCATTATTGGTATCATTATCAGTTGAGCCTGTCATCTTTGAGACCAAATATTCAATGATTTATTTAAGAGTCATCTTTATTAATTAGTATATAAAGTCGAACTCGCACTAGTTCCAGTAGAAAGAGATAGTTGAATACTTTATATTGAACACTGGTAGATTCCGCAACAACCCCAACGCTGGTCCTCTTTTCCTTTCCATCCTTTGATAATAAGGATAGTATGGGAAGGGGAAGAGGTCTTGACGGTGGAGGGGGTGAATAGGAAAGGCATATAACCATTTTCTGTGTATCCCTTCCTCTGTCCGTTAACGGTAGGCAACGCATCTGCTACTCTTGTTGCGGATGCTTATGGGCAGCGATCACTTGATATCAGGTGAACCGCGTGCTCGTTTACAACCTCCTACTGTAAAAAAAATATTGGTAAAAAAAGATCGAATGTAGAGCAAGGAAACAAGGCTACAACTAGTTTTTTTATATTTAATATCTAGCTAGACACGATATCGACAAGTCTGGATCTAGATCGGAATGTGGCGGCCGGCGCGATATCTCATCTAGTCGCTAAATGTGTGTCAAAGAAATTAGTTCACAAATAAACATTTCTCATTGGAAAACCATCTCATTTTAATGATTTATCCTTATAAATTCTAGGTCTTGAAGAGTATTCTGAATTAGTATGAACGTTAAACTTTTTTAGTATTTACATTATTACTATGCTGCGCTACATTGTCTCTGCTCGGCTTTGATAAATTAAGAACTCTGGACTCTCAGTTTTTGTTTTTCGTAAAATGTCAAACTGAAAGACTCAGTTGTTTTTAGTTGAGGTGATTCCATTTCTATGGTAAAAGTTAATTGTGCAAGAGACATGGACATCATTGTTGTGGTGAAAGGTAATTGGACCAGATGAACAAATAAGTATTCGACCTTCATGGAACGCATTCAACAATCGATATTGTTATTAAACATTGACATATCTAGCGCTCGTGTCGCCTTACAGCGCTTTAATGTTTTGGCGCGACATTTTGACAATGTCTCGTCGAAGGCTCTGTTTATGCAGATGGTATGCTCGCACAATTGATGAACTCGTTTTTATAGTACTAGGTGGCAAACGAGCAAGCGGTTCACCCGATGCCAAGTGATCATAGACATCCGCAACTAACTAATGAGTTGCAGATGCGTTGCCCACCTTTAATGGGGACAGAGGAGGGGACAAACAGAAAATGGTTATTTCCAATTCCTATACATCTTGTCCATCGTCTAGTTTTTTCCCCTTACCATGCTTTCCTTGTAAGAAAAGGGTGGGAAGGGGGAGAGAACTAGAATTAGGCCTCCGGCACCTCACTCATCAGACGAAACGCAGAATACTCTACTTCACGCCTGTCTTCTGTGAGGTCCTGGTATTTCGCCGGTCGAGCCGGCCAATTGCAACAGATGTTGTTGCGGGCTCTACCACTATTGTTTCTGCAAAAATATTTAGTATTTAAGTATTATTATTAGTACAGTCCCATAATTAGTTTTCATTACTAACAGCATGGCTGTAGTGTTACCAATACACTATTAATTAATTCGTCTATATAAATATACCTTCGACATATATATAATCATAATCCAAAGTCGCATTACTACTTGTGATGAGCCCTATCCTAAAGCCGTTCATGTACATGTACACATAACTTTAAACTAAGAAGATTAAAATTGAAAGTTTTCTCGTAGAAGTAATGAGTAACTAAACTAAATCAAGTGCGAGCCGGACTCGCGCAGGAAGGGTTCCGTACGATTTTATTTTGTAGTATTTGTATTTATAGCGCCAACAGAAATACTTCATTTGTGAAACTGCCCAACTATCACGGTTCATGAGATACAGCCCGGTTATAGACAGACAGACGGACAGCGGAGTCATAGTAATAGGGCCCCGTTTAATCCTAAAAACGACGGACACGACGATGCAAGAACACTTCTGCATTAACCAATGACATTTAAAACGGAGTAGTTCTACTACCGGCCACATAAGTAGATATCAATTAGAAGCGACAAGCCTGTTCCACCTTCTTGACGAAGTTTTGTACGTTTATTTATTATCCAGAGAGCATTGAAGTTTTATATTTATTAATATTTTAATTACGTTTTAATAACTAGGCATGTAATGGAGCTCCGTATTCGAATTTATTGGATACCCGACGTAAAGATGTCTGTATATGCGAATCCGAAAAAAAAATATTTCATCTTTAGATAACAACTAGTGACCCGCCCCGGCTTCGCCCGAGTACCACTAATTGTGTTGATCCGATCGCTACCAAACACAGGAACACCCGCTGTGCCAATCTGGACAATCCCCGTAAATTTAATCGAAATCGGTCCAGCCGTTTCAGAGTCTATAGGTCTATAGGGAACATACACACTTCGCTTTTTATATATTTTTTTTTCATAAAAAGTATCATATGTTACTTCTAGTACCTCCAAGAATATGTGTACCAAGTTTCATGATGATCGGTTGAGTAGTTTTCGCGTGAAAGCGTAACAAATAAACTTAAATTCACATTTATAATATTAGTAGGGATAGCTTTAAAATCATTACAGTAATACGTGAACGTATTACTGTAATGCTGCAGGTTGTACAAGTAATTATATAGTTATATTTATCTGTCGAGTTATGTTAAGTGGTAGGTGTGAGATGGTCTCGGTAACATATCAAACGAAAGCTATGTCCATCGTACATATAATTATGCTGTAAAATTAATTATGTAGCAAGAAGCAACATTACGTAGCATGTACGTCTGGGTCTGGTGTCGGGAAAGCGGGAAAGTGTCTGTCGAATTTTGCATACGTTTCAACATTACCAAGAATCGATCGCGGGACTGGCGACTCATTAGCCAAGTAGAGAGACAGCTGAACCTTGCGGCCGTCGGATTTCTACGCGCTATATATGGTGACGGTCATGTCTGGACTTTCGAGCGACGTTTCGCCATCGGGGAGTGGCCGACGCGAATAGACTTGAAGTCACTTATATAATACATTATGTACAACGGACTCAGTGGCAGAGTGGTTGTGTGGTACGCTACCAAATGACTATTACAAGTTATGTGAACTGTTACTTCCAGTAAATCAACTTTGGCAACCGCAAGGGATTTAGGGTCATACATAGATATACATAGATGTACTCGGAATATTAATTATTGTTAAAACTTTAATTTAAATCGTATATTTTGCGTTTTTTGTTGCTACAGAGACCTGTAGTGGCAGTCAAATGTAATTTGACAGTTCCACAATATGTAGAGTTACTTACTATCTATACTGATAAATAAAATTGAAGTGTCTGTATGTAATATCAAAATAGCATTTCCATACTCAATACACATGATGTATATAATATAATTTTTAAATTGTTTGTCTGTTTATTCCGGGTAATCTCCGAAATGACTGAACCGATTCGGATGAGACTTTTACTGGAAGATAGCTAAAATTGTCGAAATTCAAATAGGCTATTTTAATTCAAGCAAAATATTTCGGGTTCTGCGCAAAAAGTGATAAACCCTCGAAATTGTTTTCTCAAATTTATTTCCACGCGGACGAAGTCGTAGGAAACAGCTAGTATGAAATATATTACTTTCTTTTAAACCATTCCCGGCTTACACTTGTGTGGAAATGGTCCACAACAATATTCGAATGGAGGATTCGAACCTACGTTATGTTTCGCAGTCCGTACATTTAACCATTGGGATATTGGCACTTTCTGTAGCGCCTAGTCATTGGTAGTATTGTATATTATTCGTTGTTTATTTTCATGTAAATAAATAGACTCTTAATAAAACTAAGGCTGGCAACATTCACTAATTTAAAAATGACTCCCCCATAAAGGTTTACACGCGACATATAAGTTAATGGTGAATGACAAGTCGCATGTATGTTATATTTGGTTATTTAAGGGTCGTAGTTTCAGCCCCCATCTGAGGGTGGCTCTTACTATATCGGTCGCAGGTGTAGGGCCAGGATGCACGTCCGCGGCTATTTCTGTACTCAGAGGGTTTGAAGTGAACGAATTCATGAGTAGACACGTGCGTAGGAAGGGAACCATTTTAAATTTATTATTTCTCTTAGATGTTATTTGGTTCTTATTAAGTTAAAAGAGACGTTTTCATACGTATTTACATTACGTAAGTCGTGGACTGATTTAAACTTCAAAAATTAAAGAAATTTGTGGGACTTACAGTATCATCGTTAATCGAGATATGCTCAGTGAAAGCATTTTAATAAACTATTGGAAGATTGAAGCGATCGCCTCCAATGAGGTCAGGTCGGGACTCGTTTCGTCTCACGAGAACAGCGCGCGTTGCACCTCGCTCGACCGCGGCTACTACCGTCTCACTGGACGTCTGCGATAATCTTTGACACCGCTCATATCACACCAACGTTACGCTATCGTATTTCGCAGGGTTATCATACAGATAGCTCTGCACTCGGGTATTGTTGTATGTGTACTAACGTCTGTCAATGTTTACGATCATTTTACATTTAGATGTGCCTTTCTTTTATACATTATACCATTTTTACAAACAAATGCTTAGCTGAGAATCTTTTTTGGGCATTGCGTGGTCGACGATGCTATCCCCGCCTCCCCCGCGAGGTGGCGTCGCTTAAAACACTGGTTGTAATCGGTTATGTTATCACAAACACCTTTTAAAGAAAAAGGAATTTGACCAATCGACGTCAGGAAATTCCAATTTCATAATTCAGTATGTTATCCGGCGTGCGATCGCGGAATAAACAAAGTGCGGTATCGCGCGACCTTACTCGAGGTATTCTTGTCTATATTTAGCTGGTGAACTCATCCGCCGTCCGCCGCCGTCCGTCACGACAGCCGTTTGTCTTGTGCGCCCTGACCGGCGATCGCCAACTGTTTTAGTCTTCAGTGTTGCCGCTAGCTGAGGGGCTTCCCGCCTCTACTGTTGATATCATTCTCGAGCTTTTTAACTATTGCCATTGCCTCTATTTTAAATTTTTATTAGATTAAATTCCTCATTACAGAGTGAAAGTAAAAAGGCACAAGTGTAAAGATGAATAAATAATTAATAAAAATAAACCCTTGTTCCTTAAAAATAAATGAAAAAAGTTGGCATGTAGCTGACGCATGTTGAGCATGTTGTTTACGTGAATCTATAAGATTTCCCCTAGCAAAATCCTTAAACGCGGCTAAACAAGTTTAAACTTAATAAATAACATTTTTTTAAAGTTTGTTTATTAAAATTATTACAAATAAAATAAATATTACAAGTATTGCCAATGTGGTTCATTGGACAAATGTATTTTAATAAATGACGTGTCACAAAGGTACAATACAACCTTCACAGCGATGATTAATAGCAGTTGTTCAACATATAATTGTAGGATTTGCCTCATGGTTATCACAGAATTATTACGTGCTTACTGAATTTCGAGTTGCATTTTGCCTGACATTGTGTGTCCCACAGTATCCATAAGTCATTGTTCTATTTGAATTGGATATACCTCATGAAGACGATGGAACTAATTGTTAACTCGCGCATTGCGTTCATCAAGTTTTTGATTGATATTTCGCATTCAAAACTAATTCCAGCACAATTATTAGCTAACAGCGGTACGTCCAATTCTGTCATTTTCATTTAATATATTAAACAACATACGGTTAAACTATTTCAACCCATTACAATTAATATCACTGGAGATATAAACAAAAAATTATACCATATGTGCCCGCTGTACTGTTGAGTCTCCATTTTTCTCTCATTTATTATTTTTAAGTCCTTCTAGTACTCACAATAATTCCTAAAAGGGTGTGTCTTTAGTTCAGGAACATTAATTTTCGCAAATGTCGTAAACTTCGAATAATGTTACTTTACATAGCTATATGAGCATGAGCAAAATCTAAAATTGTTTGCGTTTAATATAATCATGCACAGCGGCCTACACCCCTCAACTCGCAAGCCCCTCTTCACGGGGCTAGACTGATTGCAGTTAACGTACTTTTAAGTGATTCTCCGTCTGGCGCACCCCGGGGCTTTTTTAACGGAAGTTTCTTATAACCGTTGGACACGGATGTTTATTCTATTTTTGTTTAGTTTCACTTTTTACCAAAATTGACGTTTTTCTTACATAATGAAATAATTTTTAATAACATGCAATATCTCGTTATATTTATTTGTGTATAACACAGTAGTGTACTATATAAAAACTCAATCGAACACGTGTTTTTATAAGACATAAATTTAACATTATCGTAAAAATCTGTCGCACAAAAGACAAAAGTTTTCTAAGTGGGTTATTTGGAACATGGAAACTTACCCGCATTTGCTTAACATTTGTCTATTGATTTTATTAACCGCCTGGTTTGCAAATGTGACCTCAATATTCATTCCTATATAGTATCCCGTTGGCCCCTATGATAGCTTCAAATTTGGTAATTGCTACATTTTTCCATGCCCACGTCATTTGGGATGTAGTAAGTCAGCCGGCAAATCGACCGCGTATCTGACGGATGTGCGGAGGTCCCTTCCTCTGATGCTTCCGCTCATGGAGCGCGTTTGGTGCAGGCGGTGCTCGTATCAGCTAAGCGAGATGTATAAAAACTAGGAAGCTAGAATAAATTTGCTCGTTTCGTTTTTTTCTGTCTTACCTGGATAAATATGTGCCTTTACTAGATGTGGCGGATATTAATTCATATGATTTTTGAATAGATTTGAAATAATAATGCGAAGGCCATTGTACCAACCAAATTGGACCACACGTGTGTGTAATGTTTGACATATAATGAATTAAATTAAATAGGTCATAGATGAAGTACATGACGCAGGCGTCGTGACAGCTGCGTCAGGAAGCGAACATTATGAATTGGGTCACTTCCAGTCACTTTATTGCCACCGAACCCTCTTAATTATCCTTATTGGTTTTGTTTTTTGGAACTGTGTCAGTTCTCGCTTTTGTTTTATTGGTATGAGTTAATTTCCATTGAAATAAAACAGTTCAGGGTTTAGTTTCGATGCATGTAATCGAAATGAATTGTCAAGTTCTTACCCTTTAAGGAACGTTCATGTTCATTTATTTATTTCGAGGTTTCTGATTTTACAATAAGAAATTATAAATAATGATTGACAATTTTATTGTAAATCTAATTTTACATCATTCATCTATGTATACATTTATATATTCATTTATATATACATTCATACGCTTTGCAAATTTCTGGAATACCAATCGAAGCGTTGACCTCAGTCGAGGGTCACACTGCCCCTGAGGTCTCAAAACGTTGCTACAATCGCATTCGTCTCGATTCATCTTCGTGACACGCTCGCCGTTGTTTTGCGGAAATGGTATCCGCGGCGCCGTGCGACCTCACCTGCCAACTGTTAGACTCGACCGGTCAATTTGTTGCTCATGGCGCCGACTGAAGGTGTTTTGTTTCGTTACTTATTGTCATATCTTGGTTCATCTTTCATGTCACTTTAACGTTTTTTTTCCATTTGTACTCTATTCATCTGTAATCATTATTTTATTTGATTCAATTCTTTTCTCTTTTGATTTTATGCTTAAAGTGTTCCGACTAGGCAAATATCGATTGCATTGGAATGCGTTCTTCTAATTCTTTGGTGTATCAAAATTATTGAATTTTTCGGTTTTTTATTTTTACTTTACATATAGCATATATCAAACGACATAACACTAGACCCAGAACACTAGAGCAATAAGGCTTTTAAAGTTATTAACGACATCACTAAACGTCGACTTTATGCCACGTTCCTCGTCAATAGCGTGGCGCAACGCACAACGTGCTTCAATTAAAGGCCTCCGTTTGAAACAATTGTTCAATTAATTCAAAGGCTACCGCGCAGGTGACGTTCCTCACGTTGCTCGCTCCTTAAGTCACTTGCGTAAAGACAATACCGTTGTCGCTAAATATTGAAAATTATTACCCTTAAAAATATTTAACGGCGTGTAGACTTTTCTTGTCAGTGCTATATACAGCATGCTCTGCCGACACCACGTAAGTGGGAAAAGACATGTTTAGCTCTCTTACAGCTTACCATGCGAAAATATATTCTTAAATCGTTGAAATATCTCCCAATACCTATCTGAACACGTATGAATAACATTGATCCAGACCATGACTATGTGGCGTCGAGTCTGAAACCATTGTAACAAAATGTGACGAACAAAACGTAAAGTCTATTTTCGTATCTTATATAATTAGAATGCGTACGCGCAGGGTGACAGTGTACGACTAAAAATATATAGCGTATTGTTGCGGAATGCATTCGGCGGCCGATGCCAACAGCTACTTACAGCAGTCTAAATTTCAGGATACATTGCCAAAAGCATGTCGCGAATGAGTGTGCCTCAGGGCACCACACGGGACCTTTTCTATTCATAAAACATGAATCTACGGACTAAATGAAGAAGAACTAAAAAGTGATTGTACGTTATTGTTACTTTGGTGTTGTTAAGTGTTGCGGACTCTAGTGGGAGGTGATAAATCAAATGAGGTTCGTCCTGGACCTATGAACTGATGGTCGGGATGATGTGGTTTAAGCGGGAACCGAAGCCGGTGGCGGACAAGTCCGTGGAGAATGGAGTGGTGGGCAAGCTCAGGAGGAAGAAGGCGGTGCTCCTGAAGCCCACGCGGGAATCCAGCGAGAGAGAGACGTCGACAGAGAGCGACAAGGAGAGAAGACGGTACTCTGATATATTAGATATGAGAGTATCGTTAGGTATGTATAAATTTTATTTCTATTGTGCAGCACTACCGAGGGGTTTTCCTTGCCATTTGATTAAGGTATTTATTGAAATTTTATTGTATTCCTAGTAGGTAGAAATGGCTGATTACATGTTTATAAATTGATTTTAATAAATGTTACGATGTTTGTTTTTTTAAAATAAATGTATTTGATATAATCCTAAATAGAAATATGAGTTGTGACTACTTATTTAGCGTGAAGGTTTTATTGCTAGGAAGAGAAACATCATTGATTCCGTTGCGTGTTTTAGAACATTAGAACACTATAATAAATTGTGTAGTAAAATGTGCCGCTTGACCAAAGGGCGTCACGTTATCAATATATATAGGCCAGGTAACATCGTCGGCCATGAAACTTACTAAATTAGTGTAAATCATGTCAAGGCATTCACAAAATTTTTAGAAATGTAACTAAAATAGGTCACGTTACTAGATATTCTGTGATTCTTAAATAAATATTTGTATGTTGGAATAGAATCTGAGTAAACATCAAAGTGCCTAGAACTTTGAACAATGAGTTATGTTTCGATCCATCGTGCTCACAGCATCACGGCAAGGTTTATCGTGCCATATACAGATATGCAGCTAAGTTGACGTGAATTAAAGCCACTGTCGAATTCTAGTCCACAGCTTAAAGGCCAGGCAAAAGGTTACCTTCAACTTGGACAAAAAGTTTTGACCGGGGGTTTCTTACCTGATAACCAGAGTTAATTACCTTCGTATCTTGTTTATTACGCACTGTATGGTTTTATCGTGAATAAGGTGGTCAGGATAAGACAGTGTGAAATACACTTTATGAATATCGTTGTAAAGTTAAAATTGATACGTATGTCCGTATTAAAATTTTCTTATCACCATAAGAAATAAAGTTTCTTGCGTCTGACAACACCAAAGTCGGGTTTTTTTATAGCAATGTTTATTTTATGACCTCAAGCGGAATATTTTACATTACAAGTAAATGGTTAATATTTTTATTAAAGAAAAGTAATCTTGTTGTAGCTGGGATAGTAGTATTAAGTTTGTCAATTCCTAAATAGGTCATACTTATAGCTCCTTAGATACGAGTTATATTGGGTTCAAGATAAAATCAACAGTTTACCGAAAAAAAGCTTTAATGATATGTAAAGTCTAAGTAAATGCAATACAATCAATGTAAATGTTGTGGATAGTGAAAGTGTATATGAAAGTGGCCTAAAATCCTTTAAATTAGTTTGATTTTAATGTGTTGTATTCGCGTAAATATATCTGTATAATGTTATCAACAAGAGTGTGTATATACGGCTTCCGCTAGCTCCGTAGCTGATTTAAGCCGTGCTCACACAAACATGAGTGGTTTGTTAAAGTTAATCAACGGGCTCAGATCAAACTGTGTGCAGCTGATTACTGAAGCCTCGAGCGAGATAATGGATCTTGTATGACATTGTGTGCATATAAAGATCGCCCGAGACGTGACTCAGTGTCCGGCTCGAAGGACCAAAATGGAGAATTGTTTTGCTGTTTGCACGCTTATGTTTTATCAAGTACTGTGAACACAGCTCTGGTTGTTTGATGGTTTATCTGGAAATTATAGGTAGTTTTAGCTGTGATTTATATTGAAACAACGATTATGTAACTTCGAAATATAACAAACGTGTTAGTTCCGGTAAAGTAGTAGTTGTAATTAATTTATCTGCAAGTTGATAGACATTATAGCTTATTAATACAGTGAGTTTTGCTTTTCGATTCCCCATATTTGGTTTTTCCCAAATAACTTTCCAAGTATGACAATAATTCTAAATTCTTAAAACCTACATGACTGTACGTAGGGTGAGTAGTATTTAGTGGATGTATAGAAACTATAAAACACTGCTCAACAATTTGTGACTCGATTACCCATAAGGAACGCACTCCCTTACAGGCGGGGAACAGGTACGAGCAAGCGGGCGTCGTAACAAATCCTTTTATTTCCTCGCTGGTCCCAGAACATTATTGCAATTTGTGCCCGGGGCCCTCATAAAAGTTTGCGTGCTGTAAAAAAAATGCTAAAAGTCCGACACGCCGGGGAGATGACGTCATCGGCTACTCTACACGTAATTAGGCATCGGAGAGAGCCCCACTCTGGGAGGAAGGGGGGGTTTAATTTTGATCGCTTAAGCTGGGATATACATTTATGTAGATGTTTGGGGATTGGGATGGGGATTGTTATGAAGTTAAAGTATTTAGATTTGCCTTTAATGGCATGGGATTGAATGGAGAAATACTAGACCACCCAAAAATTATCTCTTTTGTCTATAACTTTTACAATTAGGTTAATAATTGTTCGAAGTTATTCCGTCTTGTTAGGTTACTACTAATCCTCTTTCATTATTAACCTATTTATTGAAATCTGATTTTTTACAATCATAAAGATATCCGACGGTTGGTCTGTTTGTTTAGTTGATTTGCTTCAGAAGTAATCACATTGGCCGAGGTAATACAATCAAACAGCGAGATATAAACAAGCGCCTGTTATGGTACATTTATGTTAACAAAGAGACGCATAACTGGCGAGTAGATTGTGGGCTTCCTTATTCTTTGTTGCACATTGCAGAACAGGTTCGCGCGGGCTGCCATAAGCGTAAGGTCGCTTGACTTTACGTCTGTGTCGTGAAAGCTAGCTGTTGCGCTTGGCTTTGTTTCAAGTATGTAATTATTTAACGTCAGCATCTATTTAAGTCATGATAACACACAAGGAAGCAGAATATATGAGGAGATATTGTTAGGTCGATCTTAGTATATGGCTGTACATTTTACATCTGCCATGTTCGCGATGTTATTACTTATTCCAATCCTGATTTGTTGTACATGTTGGCAATGTTGGCGTTCCTAAAACATGAGATGGATATAAAGAGAAAGGAATACGAGACAAGTTAACTTTCACAGCCTGATGTATTTATGAATCGAAATATTTTGCTTACTGTTATATCCTGATACAAAAGATCTGATTTTTTTTTTAAATTACTTACAAACACGAAGTAAAGTTTGGAGGTTACGGTATGGAGATTGCGTAGAAACAAGCAAACGTGATGATCCATAAATCCTTTGAAATACCAGAGATAAGGTCCCACAGCCGCTTTGCATAACCTGTCGGGGTGTTTGGTGTTGTAAAAGTCGCGACGGTGCAATGTTGATAGTGCGCCGTGCGAGCTCGCCTCAGATCATGGGAATCTGTGCATACTAAACAAGGAAAATAATCCGCTCTGTGAATTTCAGCGCCGGCCAGTGTAGGTTACTGGATTGGTAAACAATTTCTGTACAAGTCATAACATGCACGTCAGGTACGATGAAGAGGTTAGATCGGTAGAGTCCCAGATTTAGCCAAGCATTTGGATTCAACCAGGATTTATCACGATTATCTATAGAACGCGCTCGATTTCTGAAAGTTCAATCAACAGAAAAATTACCTGGTTAGCTGTCAAATGTAATTTGAGTCGAATTTCGAGATGACATTTATCTTGACAGGACAATTAGTCAAAATTTTCTGACATACCTGTCAACAGTCAGCCAAAATGAGTGGATTTAGGATCGTGAGGTGCAAGGACTTGGTGTATTCTGCATTTCATCTCCGATAATGTAACGTGTGTTTGAATCAAATTACATAGTTAGTTCTATTGTTTTGTACATTTTGGAATTTTAAAAGTAATTGGCAAAAGTCTAAACATACTGCATTCAAGCGAACAGCCTGCTGAGAACACGTCCTAAGACAAACAAACGTAATCGCACAAAACATCTGTGATCTACCGCTAGTACAATGTGCGGCCCATCTACTGGCAGACTGACGTGACGCAGGTCACCGTGTGTCAAATAATCTAACGTTCAAATTTGTTACATTCATGTTTGCGTTTGCGAAATGCTCTCCCGGAATACCTATGCAACATTATAGCGTTCTATTTTGCAGTTCTTTTGAAAAATGGACGGAAAATGTAAGGCCTTAACTTTAAGTAAATTAAAACAATAACGGTTTAATACCAATAATATATTGTCTCTGATTTGCATGCGACATCGTTATTTTTCGCATTCCATTTATAAAGATTACGTTTTGGAAATCGAAAGTGAGAAAAAAGCCACTTTCACCGGGCGCGGGTGCATTGTTTGTTTGACACGAGAAGCTATTTACATAGATTTGCTTTCTCGTCTTAATCTCGAGCAGGGCCGCCTTTTGTTGCGAAGAAAGTGCAAGAGTAAAGGTTGGACTCAGATTGTTTAGCAAGTGTCTTTTGGGATGTGCGTACGTACCCGTGGCACTTTCCATCTCTCAATCAATAACTATTAAGCATTTCTTGGTTGACGTCTACAACTAATTATAATCATTTGGTTTCTCCTAGACAATGCTTATTTTACTAGGACGTGATATATTATTGCATTTTTTTACTATTTGCATTCAAGATACAGGCAACGTCGAGCCTCGTGTGATATATTCTTTGAATTTACATTTGCGTTGTTGTTTAAAGTTATTTTCAGTCATTAATTTAAAGTTAAAGTTAATGTCAGTGTAGAAAGTACACAAAGGTTAGGTTAAGTCGCGAACGGTTATTGTATGCCAAATGCGATCCGCGGTTGTCGCAGGCTTGCGATAGAAATGGTTTGCGCTTACGTCATCTCCATTGTTTCTATAATTGGACGATGGGTAATCTAGGTGTTAAGTACTGCACTTGATTACGTTTCGTTTTTTATAACTACTATTATATCTTAAATAATTAATAATGTGTAATCAGCCATTTTTATGAAATATTAAGAATATCAACCATGAAAAATTTCATTTCAGTACATATGTGCAACTTTTTTGAAGATGTAGTGATTATTTTTTAAATAAAATACTTACATTATTACTTCATGGGACACGTAACGGTTCGAGAGTATCTAAAATAAAGCAACTTACATCCATATGCGTACTATTTGCGTCGGATATGAAAATGGCAAGGAACCCCAAGCATTATGTATCTGTTAAATAAATAGTAGTTGTGTTCTCACCAGAGCGTCGAGATGAAAGCGACGAGTCGTTGTACGAGTCAGCCGACTGTCACAGCGACGCCATCTCGGCCAGCGATGATGCCTTGCCCAGACTCATCAAAACACCCACCATGAGCAAGGAGTCTCTCAAACTGGCGGTCACTGACGAGGAAGCGGAACATGTTAAATCAAAGAGAGGTCATCGTAAGACAATGTCCCTCTCGAATCCCATAGAAATGGTCAAGAGTATAGGTGACGAGTGGTTCGATCACACGAAAAAAGATCTAGACAAGAACTACGATAAAAGAAAATCCCGCGAATCCCTCTGGAGCGAAGAAGACAGGGACTCTATACATGGATCGACGATGAAACTGGACCAGATCAGAAAGAACAGTAAGAAAGAGGATAAGAGTAATCCGGGGAGTAGAAAGGGTAGCGCCACCGATATTTCTAAACCCAGAAAAGGAAGTAAAGGTTCATCGGTTAGCGCATTAAATTTCCTCCGAAGAAAGAAGACGCCGACTTCTTCCAAATCAGTGGAAGTTGTTTTAGAAATTGCTGACAGAATCGTTACGACTGAAGAAATCCTGAATTATACGAAGTTCTTTCTGGAGGAAGAGAAGCGCCACTCGTCTTTATGTCAAGCCGTACCGATCGTCGAAACGGATTCGGACGACGAACCTCCTCCCCCGAAGTTAGTGGGAGAACATAGAAGAAGATTAAGTAGACAAACTTCTAGAAGTAAAAGCAAAGTAAGAGGCAAGAGTCAATCGGTTAAAGTTAATACCTTGAGGAAGTCACATAGCGGAACCTTGAAGAAAGGAAAGAAGAAGAGCTTGAAAACCCCTTCTGCCGGTGGTAGAAGTAGACAGGCGAGCATTGTAGACACTCCACCTGCGCAGAAAAAGAGAAATTCGGACACGTTCAAACAACATTCCTGGCTGTTTAGCACATCGACGCACAAAGGTACGTACATTTACGATCGTATGGTAATAAATATTTCTGATGAAAGCATTACTTGACTTATTTAATCCCCCACAAAGTGCAGTGAATTTATTCATAGCAAAATGTATTTCTCTTTAAATTATTTTAAGGTCAATGAATGAGGCGTATGTTTCTGAAAAATTCAAACCTTGATTGTAAACGTTTAATGTTAATCTGCTATCTTCTTTACGTGGTTTCAGCGGTCAGACCAGATTGAACGGGTCCTTGGCGGTTCCTCTTTCATGTTATCATTAATTATAACCGATTCAAGAGCAACCGAAATTACCAAGAAATCGGTATTAATGTTGTGGCTCTAAACTAGATCAGACTTCAGTAGCGAATAAATAATTTTAATCGAAACGTTTCTAGGACTATCTTTCTAATTTAACGTGGTGTCAATTAAGTGCTACCTACAATTTTGTGCAACTCTTCTCAGTACAACGTTACATCTAGTCACGTCCTGTTAGTAGGTAAATTTGTTAGCCTAAAGCGCACTTTGACGTTTTCAGTCACCGTTTTTGTCAACTATACATTGAAAGATATTATTAACAAACTAAATGACAAGTGAAACTTCTTCCATCGATCAGCTGATGGGACATGGACTGTCTGTTCTTCCATTGTACTTAGCAACGTCCTATTCACTTATTAACTATTTGGTTTTGATTCACAATACGTTTAATCTCCAAAATATTTAACTTAACGATGGATTGTAAATCTGATATAAACATTATATTGGATTTTATATTCTTATTTGGACCAGGA
Source organism: Papilio elwesi (assembly GCA_029849275.1). Taxonomy (NCBI): domain Eukaryota; kingdom Metazoa; phylum Arthropoda; class Insecta; order Lepidoptera; family Papilionidae; genus Papilio; species Papilio elwesi. The sequence goes on from CM056713.1 coordinate 6,294,598, forward strand.
ATATATCATTAGTTTGAATTTGTCTGATTCAAAGCTAAGTTTTGTTAATCTGCTTTGATTGACGATAGACGATACATCAATTAATACGGGGATTCATTGATATCAAAAGATATATGACAAAATGTTTATATGCTTTCAATAGGCCGTGTTACTAGTCGGTGTTGTTTTTAAAGCCTTGTGTAATTTCATTGCGAATGATTAGTGTTATGAAACAATTTTGTTTATGCTAATATTACGGGTCTTGCAAATACCTTTGTGTAATAGCGAGCAAGTGAGACAGTTACAGTGTTCTGCATATTGTTTTCGTTTGTATTTGCTTCCCCTTTATTCACTCTAAATGCCTTGTTGATTAAATTAATGTTGTTTTTATTCGACTTGATAAAACCAACCTCTCGGAAAGGATATAGTTTGGGATAATTAAAAGCTAAGCTGTAACGACAAAGCAATATATATTTAGTTGTCAGTTTCGATGCTATGAATATTTAGGTTATGGTTGGATGTTTTCGAAAATTGCCATCTCTTGCCATGAGAATGTTTGGTTTAACATCTCTGCTTGCCTCTGTTTTGTAATCAAACGTTCGTGAGGCGTCAAGCTTTACAACCGCCGCATGGAAATAAAATCTAGATGAAAACATGAAAGACGAAATTTATTGCACAATCTGCGGAGTCGGAAGACGACTATGTCTCTGACCGACGTCCAAACTGTACGACTTCGGAGTTGTAAAATTGTGCGACCACTCTCGCCGCCTGCGCGTGTCGCTTCCAAACGCTCGTGCGCAATAAAACGGGCCGAATGCGCAATAAAACGTTCGGAAATGCTATAAAACCAATGTAAGGCGACGTGGCATGATTTTCTACAGTTATTGCTGTATTTTGAGTTTTGATTCGGCTATCTGTAATCCTAATTGCTGCGAATTTATAATTAGTCCCTCTTGATTGTAAATCGTTCCGGACAACAAAGACCGTTTCGATTGTTTGAGTAAGATTTGCGTCGCTCGATTGTATGCGATTTGCATTGACTCGGTGTATTTGCGATTAGTAATGCGCACGCGCAGCCACTGACTCGTTTACTTTTCTAGAACATAAATGTCGTTCTATGGAATCTTTGCCACTTATTTATGTTGCAATACGATTAGCTTTATTTCCTTCAAGAGCCAAGCAGGCACATGTGGTAATGTGTTGCCAGTCAACTATCTACAATAATCAAGCGACTTGTAATGGGTTTACTTTGTATATATAAATTAACTCAGGCAGTAAAGTCCAAATGCCTTTTACAGATTGTTGATTACAGACACCTTTGTGACACTGAATAGAAGCACAATAAAAAAATTCTAGTTAATCTTCACTTTATTTTTATGAATTGTGTCAGTTATTTTGTTCTCGCAGAGAATAAACCTACATATCGCTGTTTATTCCTCGCGTTCCACATTGGAGCGAGCTTTTGTCGGTTGGCGCAGCCCTGCCATACGCCATTCATACACCTCGGCCGTGACCCGTACATTCTTGTTCGCCTATGTCACGATAAGTTCCCAGGGTTGTCAATATCTATATATCAATATATGTGCTAGATAGTATTATTATGAAAGACTTCTTTTGTCTATTTATTGTGCAAAATTACTAGGCCTTTGCTTGCAACATAAAAATTTTGCAAAAATATTTAATGATATTCGAGGAAGTGTTTTTAAGTCCGTTTAACTCAGACTCGTGTCTCTCATTCTATTCACCTTCATTCCGTTTACTTTTATACGGGTCCAAGAAGTCCTCACTCTTAATATTCTCGTCACATTCATTCTCTGTTGTGTACAGAATTAGAAAAACAAAATAAACCAATTTGTTCTGAATTGTTCCTTCGCTCGTTGTTTTTCTGAGCGTTCGTGTTCATCCCTAATGGAATATTCTAGAATGATATACCTGTCCAGGTATAAGTAGGCAGCCCTATTGGTTACTGATGTGTAGCTGTGCGCGGTCTGTCTGGGGCCCGCATTCTGCTGGCGGTCAATGGGCCGGTGGGTCTGTCGGGAATTTGTTTTTGTGACCACACATACCATGCGCTACGTTTTGATCGCACGACACATCTGTTGTATCCAGTTTGTATGGCTGGCACTTGAATGGGTTATTCGTATTTGTCATGTGATATCGGTTGAGCAGTTCTAACTTGTTAGGTTTGAGAGCAATTTGCTTATAACCTCCTTAACCTGGTAACTTGTTGAACCTGTAAACCTGCTTACGGTTATGATGACCAACTTTTGTAAGTAGAGGGGAGGACCACTTCCTCTTGTTTATTGGCGCACGTCATTTGATTGTTATGCGAATGCACTTCCGTTGGCAGTACGGGGAGTGCAGGAATAAATACAGGGGGTACCCTTGCTCAGTGAGTCACGCCGGCTGTATCTGGCGGTGTGCGCCGCGTTCAACTCTCGACCGAAGCTATTTTTGTTTGTCGCTGGGGACATTTCCCGTGTCGAGTTGGTTTTATTTTAGACACGTGTGTAATTTCTGTATAGATACTAGCGACCTAGCGCTATGGTACAATTTTATATGATCACGTATTTTTTTGATAAATTTGCTGTTCGCAAGATACTCCCGAAATTTAAGAAGCGTTTAGCATTTGTTATTCTTATGTGTCCATAATAAATTGAAAGCCTGGACGGCGCAACTTCACTTCTCTTACGCTTCCCGTTCTTTTCTAATAAGGGTAGGATGAGAAGGAGAAAGGATTGGATGAATGTTTGCGTGAAGCTGCTGTACTTGCTCGTTTGCCACCGTCTTCTGCGCAAAGCATATTGGTTTATTAAATTTACTATCTAGTATACAAAGATATTGACATAGTTTAGTGGCATAATCAGTACATCTGCCAGCTACTAATTTAGTTGATTTTTTATCGACTTACAAACATATACTATTATGTATAGTATATAGTTATCTTGCTTCTTCCATCTTTTGTTTTAATCTTTCCCTACTCTGTAGTTGTACAGACCTAATAATTTTTATTCTATTTGCATTGCTTGTCTGTAAAAAGTGCCGAGCTATAAGATTCTGTCTTCTGTGCAGATACCATCTGCCGCGATGCCTGGTGCCAATAAATTCAAATGTAGCACCACGTTTCCCAGAAACGATCGCATCGCGATGGCGCCGTGAGAAGCGCTTTTGTCTTTATTGCAAATATAATGACTTGTTATGATAATCATGTTCAATACATTAACCGTATATATGAATTATACGGAACCTCAAACCGTCTTGGCTTATTGCTTATTTTGCGAGCAAGCGGTCTACCTGATTTTCAGGGACCGCCAGACATCTTCAACAAGCTAATGAGTTACAGATGTCTTGCCTACCTTTATTAAATAGAGGAAGGGATGAAAAAAGGATATTTCTTTCTCCTATCCATACCCCTGCCCTCTTTTAGAATCCCCTTTCCCTTCCCATCCTTCACTTATTAGAAATGTGTGGGAAGAAGAGCAGAAATAGACTTCCGGTATATCACTCATCAGACGGAACGCAGAATACTTCTAAAAGTAGTATTGTAGTTTTTCCATTCTTAGATTCATCGTACATTACTATTTTTTAATCGTAGCTGAAGTATTAATCTATTGGTACTAAATACATTAGTCGACGTATTATTGAATAGCATTCGACATAAATTTGTTTGCGCGTCATATGGGTATTGGCAAGCGATCGTCCGTCCCAACTGCCCGCATCGAAACCCTCGCAGCATTCATCTCGAGTGGGATTTGGGCAATCGAGTGAAGTGAACGACCTCGCAGTGGTGCCGCGGTGACTCAGCCGCCAGAGCCCTGCCGCCCGGGATTCAAAGTCGCCACGACGATATGTGTCTTATGCCCAATGTATAAAGACAAACAAATTTAGATGCACGTTGTATTACATAAGTATTATATTTGGCTTGGATAAATAATTCGAAATGTTTTAACCGCGTTTCCTTAAAAATTCGCTCACGCTCGTAACCCAGTAGTCAGAGATTATGGATTTCCATTTGATGCGATCCTGGCACACTTGTCTCGCTTCTACATCTATGCATACACGCTCGTTGGTTACGGGTACTCTCTATACCATTTAGTACGTCACTCATCTGATTCATTTTCTTTCATCAAAACAATCCATGAATTAATCTTTTTTCCTTTTGGAGGTGGCAAAAGAGCACGCGGTTCAACTGATATCAAGTGGTCGCTACACATAAGTATCCGCAACAAGAGTTGCAGATGCGTTGCCCATCTTTAATGCACAGAGGAAGGGCTAAACAGAAAATGGTTATATCCCTTTCCTATTCACCCTCCACCGTCAAGACCTCTTCCCCTTCTCATCCTATCCTTATTATCAAAGGATGGGAAGGGGAAGAGGACCAGAATTAGGCAATCTATAGAATCTAATAATCTAAATAAATCTAAAATCTATAGATAGTTCATGTAGATATTTGAATTGCTATTAACATAAATGTTTTCCGTGTCAAAGTTCCATTTGCGCGGGTCAGCGCCGCGCCTTTAGATCGATGGGTTGCGCGGCGACCGACATCAATTGCCGCCTATTGTCTGTTTTCATGTCTAGAAATTTTTGATATTAATTTCAAATTATGTTGTATGGTTCAGGGAAGCCACACTGATATGTGCGTGTTAAAATGACAAATTTTTTGTGTAACTAACAACCCGTTTGAGGTGATATTGGCGTGAGCATTTTGATCGAATTCCCATTTCGACCCAACCTGCAAAAACCCTCCTATTCGCTCTACATCCACAAACCTAAGCCATGGTTATAACTATGTAGTAAAACCGTCGAAAATATTGGGTGATTTAAATAAAGTTTGGGAAGCTTTGTCGCTGAAGACCTTCTTGCCATGATTTACGCTCAATCGTTCTTTCAGCGAGTTTTTAGCATTATTTACGTGTTCTTTTATTAGGAGCGGGTTAACTGTCCTAACCTCATTACGTATGGATGTTAGACATTACGATGTTTTTCTCCCGTGTAATTTATGACGGTTTGTTCTACAGATATGTTTTTTTCTTCGAAGTAAACTTACATTCTTGAATCTTATCCGACGTTTTTCTCCTCGATACATTATCATCTGTGATGCTGCAAATCCCAGTTTTTATGATAGACAGCAATATAGATCAAATTAGAGTTCTGTCTCAAATTTTAACAATGGAATATTGTTGTTATTAAACTGATACTTGACCGCAATCCCACTTCTGAAGTGGAGATGCCATGCGATTGTTGTGCACTTTTGTTGTTGGATCGTAGTCAGGTGCTGGTTTATTCAATATAAAAGAAATTGTTGAATGAAACTGTAAAGCGTTCATCCATGCGAAAAAAATTGTTTTTTTTTTCACATGGATGAACGCTTTACAGTACGTAACGTGTAATCGATCGGTGTAAAGTGTCATATCGCATCCACATGCCAATTACAATTGTTAATTACATACAATTGAGAGTCAGCTGACTTGCTTTACAACACCAGGAAGTCTTATGGTATATACGTACAGCAAATATCGAGAATTGAAATGAAACTAATTGTTATATATTATTCAACAACCTTGTGGCTCTTACAAAACCAACTTGATATTATGTACATACATGAGAATACCGATTATTTATAATTTCTACTGGCTTGTAATTTTAATTTTTAACCTGTTATTGTTTCAGTCATCCATTAATTAATATATCTCATTCCAACCTGTATGAGATGGCATGAGACAACCAATGAAAATTTCTTTCAGTCGCGTTGAAGTAGCGTGTTATTAAACAACAGTTTCTTAACTGCACGGGATCTTACAAGACTAGTGATTAATTACGCCGTTGTCGCTTGTCCGTTTAAGGGATAAACATGTGTAATTGTTGCTAACGGAGCGGCGTGCCATCACACACACACACGCCGGCCGTCGTGGGCGCACGCTGCGTCTCTGTGTGTGTATGCGGGTATGATTTAAGCGGCTGATGTCATCCCTATTAGCAATACGGATACTACACTCTGTTCCAATATAATGTTTATTGTGTAGATAAACAAGCCTGCGCCCCGACGTCGGTTGGTTTTATTTTTAAATCACCATAATTTATAATAAACTATAGTATACTAGCTGGTCCGGTAAACATCGCTCCGCCTTATAATTCATACATGGTTCACTATTCTGGCGACACATAAAAGACAGATATATATGCTGTCGCGGGCTTTTTTGTAAGACTATTTAAGGTGAACAAGTCCATTATACTCGCATATGGCGGACTTATATTTTGGACTATTCACACAATATCTTTATAAAATACAGCCTATATGTTATTCTAATATATAAGCTATATTATTGTAAGGTTTCTTTACAATGCATTCAGAAGTTTTTGCGTGAAAGAGTAACAAACATGCATACTTACAAACTTTCGCATTTATAATATTAGTAAGATGGTAGAATTTGATGATATCCAGACACATCCTATGAAAGTAAAGGCGTATAGTTCATTGGTACCCGTTTATAACATTAAGGTTAATAAGTTGCGTAGGTCAGTGTGTTTTGTCACCAGCTTTCCGCATAGAGATATACCTGTTGAACCTTCCTTTACCCGGCACATGGCGAAACAATGACAATTTGTTAATGTCAGAAGCCAAGTGATCAGCTACCTCGGTATTTTGCATTAAACACCACAGTATACGTTCAGATCGGAAGTTTGGTAGCGATCGGACCAACATAATAAGTAATACACGGGCAAAGCCGGGGCGGATCGCTCGTTGCTTATAAATATCTTAAAAATATGTTAATAAAATAATGGATTATTGCATTTGGCGTGATACGTCGAATTGTGAATAATTGGTGTTTTGGTACAGAATTTGCTATCAGTTCATAAAATGCCTAGTCCGATTGTAAACTGACGATTAACACAAACGAATATTTCATGTATATAATGCAATGTAGAGCCAGTACATAATGTATACGTGAGAGTCGGTCAGCTGGTGCGGTCGCCGCTCGCTGTGCGCATTGTGCGCGTGTTGTGCGCGCGGCCCCCGACAATGCGTTTTGCGACAGGGTTCCCTGCGTCGCTCAACAGATATCAACATTTCTCTTTTCTGTCGCTACTTCATAAACCTAAATTTCCTTTGAATCACTTTTCTATTGTTTTGTTTGAAAAAAATTTAAGGTACGGTTTTTCCTTCCGCGTTTTAAATTTTCTTCGTAATAACTCCGGCACTGATTTTGATGACGGCACACTGTCACGGTTACTTTTTAAAAGCCCTTTGTTATGTTAACTAGGAAGCGGTACTTTCTTTTTGTATTGCTATCTGACGTGTATTAGTCTTGCAGTTGTCGACTCTATACATTTTAAGAATTGACAATTTTTTATATAGTAATCGTTTATGCAAACAAACATACATACAGTATCTAATAAGGTTGATACTTTGCTTGCAGGAGAGTCTCGGCGCGAGGGCTCCACGGAGGAACCGAGCGCGCCCGAGGCGGACGCGGACTCCGCCGACGCGGCAGCCAAAGAACAATCCGATAAGGAACACAAGTACGTAATTATTATAACACCGTAATAAAGTAACAAATGTCGAATTTAGATTTTATTATAAAAATGTATTTAGCGCCATCTATTGGGGAACGATCATAACGTTAAATCGCTAGACTGTCGCTATTTACCACTAGATGTCGGCTTTAATCAAGATTAAAATATATTCTAGTGATAAAGCCGAAATCTACCTCGAAATATCTTAAAACTAATTGTGTATATTTCTTTAAAACTAAGAGTAAATTTAAAAATAAAATGATGAGTTCATAGGACGCAGAGACACCAATTCGTCTTTTTTCTGTTTAATTATAAAATGGCATTACAAATTTGACCGATTTACGAATTTTCGTTTTCTATGTTATAAAAATATACTGAAAATAAGTACCTAGAAAATAGTTCGATTTCTAAGTTAAATAGACTGGCCACTAGATGGCAGTAGTTGTAGTATACAGTTATTTCGACTATTACACTGGACATTTGTGTGGTTTCCTGAAGGTTCAGTTCCACAGAACCTTAGGCTGCTCGGAACTCACTTCAGGACTCTGTGTATGTATTGCATGTTGCTTTGTGTGCAGTTGGCGGTCGGGCGGTGGTGGTGGTCGCGGCGTGAACCGCGCGGAGAGCTGCCGCGAGCGGGACGCGCCGCGCCGCGGCAAGCATCGCAACGCCTCCGACCCCAACCGCCTCACCGCTCACCACAACCAGTAAGTGCCTGCCTTTGCCTCGCTTTTACATTTTAGAATAAGCGCTAAAGTAGTTTGGTCACGTAAAGATCAGGGATTGGATTGTCTTGTAACGAATTGGTCACTGTTTTTTTTTTAGATAATAAAGACGGTCATGTTACAGAATACTTATGATCAGAAAAGACTTGTTTGTAACGGGTAAACTGAGGAACTACCTACGTAACCTATTTCGGGAATTCTCTCATAATTGCTTAGCTGCATTTCCGGAAGTAAAAATTGACTACACTTTTAACACAGTACTATAAACACAGCATTGGAAAATAATATATATTGTTGCTATATATTGTAAATGTGGCTTGCACCCACTCTCGTATAACGAAATCGTACCGCGATCTAACACGATCCCAACGCCATCTAGAAATTAACACAAAAAAGTTTTAATACTTTTTTGCTCCGAGCGATGGTGTTGAAATCGAGTAAAATTATCGAATGATCGGGAAACAAACGATTCGTTTTTGATAGCGATCGTAGAAAAAAGATGTTATTTTCGTTTAGTAAATTTGTAACGAATAAGCGACCACTTGGGGTCGGGCACATACACAATGCGCTGTGGTTGCTTCGTAGACTGCACCGTTCTGTTCAAATAAATGTTGCGCTTCGGATGATGAGAAAACCTATCCTACTTATATTATAAATACGACAGTTTGCAAGTATGGATGTGTGGATGTTTGTTACTCTTTCACGCAAAAACTACTGAACGTATCTGGATGAAACTGGGCACAGAGAAAGATTACAGTCTGGAATAACATATAGGCTGCTTTGTATCCCGAAAAAATGTACGGTTCCCGTTGGATAGATTTTTTCATTTTTTTTGTGTACGTATATAGTCAGAAACGGCTACCCGGGCGGATCACTAGTTCTGCATATTGTCTGTTCTGTGGCTTGGTCACTGTAATCTGATATTTTTTTGACCAAATTCCAGCGCTAGAAATAAACTGCAAGCGATGTAGACGCTTTTTTTTGCATTTCTCTTCACGGCATTGAAACTATCTCATGGTCTGATTCGAATGGTTTGACCAGACTATAGAAAGACCTATACGCCGATTGGGAATGTTATTCGACCTTATTCCCGTTGCAGATAGTTTAATTTACTTTAAAATCGTGTTTTGCCGTTAATAGAAGCAAGCCATTTTAAACTTTATTGCTTTCGAATTACATGATGTTAATGTATTAATTAGTTTGCATTAAAACTATATGACTATGGCACTATAGTTCATATTCCATTGTCTTTTAATCTAATTTGTTAAAACCACAATTTCACGATGATTGCTAGTCGAACGGAGGTCAGATATAAATGGACGTTTGATTAACCATTTAACAAAGATTTTCATTTACGTTTACTAACATATAGAACAAAGGATCAAGTTATATTGGACCATAGCGATGTATTTAAATACGTGTAGATGTATTAGAGGGATCAATTGTTTGGATAGGGAACCTTAATGTCCGTTTAAATGGGAGCTTTCGCGCGTTAAGATTGTCCTGATGATTGGGACCTGATTGCGTTGGTTTGGTGGTCGTCTTCAGCGAATCCGGCGGACGGTGTGGGGGGGGGGGGATGGTGCAATTTTCAGTATCGCGCTGCGAGCGTCCGCGAACGCATCGCCGTTTAATTTAGACTTTTTTTGTTCCTAAATTTTTAATTTTTTTTTGGCTATTAATAGTTTGCCGAAAGTGTTCAGTTAGATGTTACGTCTCTGGTGTGATATTTGATTGTGCTGTCAACATTTTCTTTCTATTAACAATACTTAATCGTATTATACTGAATTCCGTAGCTAAGTATTAAATACCCAGGTGTTACATCTCGGATTGTAAGATTAATTCCGTCTTTTTTTACTACAATTAAAAAATAATGTGCTATATTGACTCTGTCGTCATAGGATAGAAAATATTGTGATGTTTTTTAAACGTATTTATTATCAATTTATAAAATAAACAGACTTTTTTATGACATCATTGACGTTTTGGGTATAACAAAACAATTTCATATTGTACACAAAAAATAGTGCGGGCCGTGTTGATATCATCGATTGTCGAATGTTATTGTTATGCGGCTCTGCGACTGGGGACGGGCTGAAACTATCGATATTCAGCACCGATAAATTCATTACATAGTTAATTTAATAGCTTCACTTGATCCCTTAATATGATATATAATATTATTTTTAATTTCCTTTTTGCTGCTTAACGGTCTTCTTGGGCACACTTTCTATATCTCTCCAAAATCATTATATTGATAAATATCTGTTAATCTAACCGGAATATAACGTAATTTTAAAAGATACTCACGTAAAGAATAAATTCGATTAGTGCTTAGTAAATAGAATAATAAAATTCGTTGAATATCGATACCAGTTAGCGTCACTATCGTGTAATGTGTGGGTGTACGTGAGTGGACAATGAGTGGGCGACAATAGGCAGTAACGTGTCAGATGTAAGGCGAAGGCGCTACACCGCTCAGGTGCATTGTGCGAAGAACTTTGAGATCTAACGCAATGCCTGAATAGAACTCACGAAGGCTTCGTATCTTAGCATATGGAATACATGGAAATTCATTATTCTGAAATATCCATAGCTTTACGATAACTTGCCAACCGACCGACCTATCCATTATAATGTATACCTATCCATCTGTGTGTATCTATCCATGAGGGCGATGTATATAAAGTTTGGAGTTTGAAATATAAAAAAAATATTTCGAGACAGGACGCCCTGTGGCACATATTTTTCGTTTTTTTTCCGGCCCAAGCCAAGTCATTAATCCTTTTAGTTCTACCTCCAGCAGCAAACCCAACTCATTTTTGCATGCATTCAAATAGTCTAGTCTAGTCACTAACGTGACTATATGAAGTTAACAATGCAGCATCAGAATACTGTTTAAAACCAGCGTTTGAATATTGTTATCGAGTAACTGACGTACGGACAGACATTATTTCCGTTTAGGGGGAAACTGAACAGTCCGCCGAAGTTGGGCGCGCAGGGGGAGACGTTATCTGTCTGACAGTTTGACGCTGGGGATATTAAATAACACCTCAGTTGCGCTGGAAAGTTTACGAGCTGTGAATACTCAGTTTATGTCGAGAATATTTATATACTAATATGTTTATAATCATATGTAAAAAAAGATACTGACTGAATGACGAACGCACAGACCACACTACTTTATATTATATTTAGAATATATTGGCACGAAATGTTTCTGAAGGTCGACTACGTTTCGGTCGTTTTGGATATAGAACGTACACTCTTAACAAAATATACAATACATTTTTATCTGTATGTCTTGAACAAAGAGAAGTGCAGTACATGGGCTCGCACCGCCACATCGGATGGCGACGCCGCGCTGGCTGCCCGCCAACATGCTGCGCGGCGCCGTGCGGGGTGTGCGACGAACGCGAGCGATGGCGGGAGTGACACCGGGTGCGGATGCAATGTGATGAGATATGTTCGTCTGTTTTACAACAGACAGACATATAATTCAGATAGATGTTAGGCAGCTGTGTGACTGGGATGCAAATAACTTGTCTTGTGTGTTTCGAGTAGCGTTTATTGCATTGCAAAATTATTGTAACTATATTTAATAGCGAGCGCCGGATCGCATCGTTTCATGATGATTTGGACATATGTAGATAAATTGATCTCAATTTCTCTTGACTGAGGCTTCAAAACTATGCAGTACACAAATTAATTTAAATAACAGTCTGGTTTGTTTCGCAATCGCCGCTACCTGTGCTGTGCACTTGACGTTGTAACGTGTGTCCGTCGAGCGAATGTGTCGCACGGGCGCATTCGGCCTCTGCGGAATGCCGTCAACGAATTAGTGACGTGTTGTGCAAATAATCTTCTAAATTATTGGTAAAACATAAAATAGTATACGCAATCGAAATATCTATCCGATTTTCAACATTTTTTATTATAACAAATCATTCTGGTTACGTTATAACGCTAATATACATTCCTAAGATTTCTTAGCAATACAACAGATATACTTGTATTTCAACTTTGAAATACAAGTATATCTGTTGTATTGCTTTAGTAAACGTTTTATGAATTTGTGAACTTAGCTATTGTAGTTGTATTGTCAATTAAGACAATAGAGCGTAGTGGGGTGGGCAGTCGCAATGCGGTGTTGCCGCGGCGGAGGGGGTCGACGGCCGAATCAACGTCGGGGAAGCTTGCAATATGGCAAGCACTTTAAATTTACAATGTCAGTGAACTGATTTCTTGTTTTAGTCCAGCCAGCCGAGAGTTTAACAATATCAAGAAAGGATTCAAATTATGAAATATTTAATCGTCATGTAATATAATAATTATATTAACGTTTTGTTTGTTCGTTCGCTTGGAATTCTGGTTCATATTTTGAGTACATTAGCTTGCGAAACATTGGTTTGCCAAAGCGACAACTATGGTTACATGCTTCCGTTTCGGACTGTTATTTCCCATTTTCGAGTGCTCCCTACTGAGACTCGGCTCAGATTACTTCATTAAAATTGTCGAATTGGGATTTTTTTAAGATAATAGAATTACTTACGTCTTCTTGTCTGTCTGTCTTCTTATTCAACCGGCCTTTTCCCATTTTTATTTGGGGTCGTCTCTCCTGGTCTTTCTCCTATCATGGCAACAGCCCTGGGCCATTGCTGAGTCCAAAGGTCTTTTAGCAAGGTCTCCAAGGTCCCTGGTCTTCAAATAGTCGAAAGAAAAAATCAAGTTGAAATTAATGTTGTAGCTCCGTACCGTCCTCACCCATACCCGATCGATCCAGACTATGGATCTATGAATGGATAGAGGCGCACAGTGAACACGCCTGTAAGTTGTTGCGAAAAGCGCGCCTCTGTTTATTTACATGGCGTCGGCAGATATATTCGTTGCTCAATGGAGCCGTGTCGCGTGTACGCGGAATCTTACAGTTGGATTGACTCAAGGCCTTTGCCAAGGGATTGCCAGTGAGCGTGCCAATTGACGTAGGTCTTGGTTGTCGAATCTATTCATATGTTATACCTTATTTAATTTTTGTAGTCCTCGTTAAAATCCTCAAAATTTGTTTTTCCGCTCATACCTATTGCTAGAGAGAGCTGTATCACCAATTTGTCTGATGCTGTCTTCTGTCCTACACCTAAAAACAAGAGGGATAGAAGATTTTTTTTATTCTTTCCAACTATTAGGGCTAGGGCGGTTGCTAGGCGACTTCTTGAAGCGACGCGCATGTCCGTTTGGTAGCAGACGCCTCCTTGATGTCGATGACAAGTCGAGGTACTTCGAATCGTGTTTACATCGATGCAGCCGCGCGCTCGCAAACGAGGAAATCGTTTAATTAATATAGTATAGTGACGTAGTTGTTTGAATTTACATATGTTAGGTCACGCGTCTATTATTCAAGTAGATATACATGAAATAGAATATATACGATCCTTGTGACGCGCGCAGGCGTGCAATATCGCGTTGAGCCAGTTAGTGGCTTGAGTGCTGAGTGCTCGCGTTCCCTTTTCAGCCACGGATTTACATTTGTACCAAAAACAGCTTATCTGTACTGATAAGAGGATTCGCCTGCCCGCCCCGAGCTTTACTGCCAGATTGATTTGTCTCTGTGACGAATAATTCGGTTAAAGGACATTGTACTAATTTTTACTTATTATAATTTATTAGGGAGGAGGAGCGGTCAAGTTCCACTTTTCATTGAACTATTGAGTAAAAAGTGTGTTAGGACTTGTACATTCCCACTCTGTATAGGAACATATTTTTTCTTGCCACTCTTTCTTCCTTTGAACATGCCCAAAAGACCGAAGCATACTTGCAGAAGATGTTGGTAAACAAGCCATAGGTTCACCTGGTAAGTGACCGCTACCCATAAAGAAGAAGGGATGAATAGATAAAAGGATATTTCCTTTTCCCACTTTCCCATAATTTCCTTATAAGACGATGGGAAGGGGGAAAGTGGTCGTGGTATTTCACCGGTTGAGCCGTGCGTAGTTCTATCACTGTTAACTTTGTCAATTTTAGTCACGTCGTCCGCTTTTAAGCACACTTTTTCACAAACGCATTTCTTATCATATACTTTCGAATAACATCAATACTTGCGTACAACCGCATGTGATCGCATACGACTATTACTTCTCGAATTTGCTAAATGCTCAAAACCGCCCACTGATGACGCGATGTATTGGTGAGGCGCCGCCGCACGCCGCGTCCGAACAGTTGCTACTTCACATAAAACGAGCCATTAAATTCATAAATATAATTAACGATGATTTTACGAGTTACGTGCGCGCGATCAAAGTGCCCCGGATCGATTACACTGGATTCCGATCGGATATATCACCTTACAAAAAACGGAGCAGAGGCGAAGTCGTGCTGCGTTGTCTTCACACGAGTGGATTAGTAAAAATTCCGCCACTTTTTTTTTAAATGTGGTCTTAGCACAGCAAAAGATATCACCAATATCGGAGAGACAATTTGGTATCGAAAGGATAAATACGTGACGAATGCAAGCAGCTTAAAGAGGCCTACGTGTCACAGGACACACCGATAACTTACCGGAGAATTAAAAAATATTTATTGTACGTAACGTCGGTTTACGGACGACAATTACACGTGATAACGTTATGAGAAAAAATTGTATACTTTGGTGAATTAAATTGAATGATTATCACTGAATTACCATTATTTTGCACTTAAATTAATTGGAACAGAGATAGATCGTGCCTCTCTATCGCTCGTTCCGCGCTCTCGCCTGCACGTTCGGTTCAGGCGGAACGTGACGATGAGTCATTATTTTTCGTGCGTGCAGCCGACGTTCATCGACTTGCAAGTATTGTATAAATAACGTAAATGTAAATTGCGACGATGCAGCGTAGGTAGGCCTCCCACACGATGGACCGATGATCTGGGCAATGTTGCGGCAGCCCGCTGGATGAGGGCGGCAGGGGACCGATCTTTGTGGCGATGTGGGAGGCCTACGTTCAGCAGTGGACAGATATCGGCTGATTTCTTCAATGAATAGAAACGAAACGTAACGTTTGTTTTGTTAATTTGGTAATGGCGAGCGTTCTGGCGCAGCTAACGGGCCCGTGAAATTGGTCCGATTTCGTGGTTACGCCATGATTCGGGAATAGACCCGGCGACGGGTCAGGGTCGAATACGTCGACTGCAGCGCTGAGTTGGAACTGCTGTATATACCATAGCTTATTACTTCTAGATTATTGATGCACTATTTAATTTGTTTTGTGCACGCTGTAGATTATAACTTAATGATATAGGCCATAGAATTTGTACATTTTATCGTATTTGGTGTTAACATTATATTTGTGCATACTTGTGCCCAACTTTGGAATATTTATATTTTATTTTTGAACACGCTCTATACTTAAAACGCACGCTGAAGAGTCGTGGTTTTATTATATCTCTTTAAAATACGAGATGTTATTTTTTATGTGAATAAATCATTTGGCGCCAATGTCATAATTTTGGCAGCGGCGTGCGTTACTCAATATTAAACGATAACAGTTCGTAGAAGTTGACGAACGGTGCTGCAGCCCGCCTGCGCCGGCCGGAAACATGGGCGGCGTACAATTTTCTATTTCGGTTGCGTCGTGTGACAACAGAAATGTGCGTCTTTTTATCTCTTCTCTAAACGAATAGTCCGGGAAGTAATGGTTCATGTTATGCGTTTGTGAGTTAATCTTCAATATTTCGCGTGACGTTAAAATTCATTTATAACTATTGTTATCTGTATGTTTGTAATTGAACGATTTTGATCCAATTTTTGTGTGCGTTGAAGACGGGACGGGTTCCAGGTTTTTTTAATGAATAACGAAAACAGTTGAACTCACCACTGACAACTTTGGACTGGGTGCTCTTACCTCGGCCGTGGTTTGTACCTGACAATGCGGTGCGTAACAAACACGTCCAGAACACTTGGCAGATATTCCCGTACTTTAGTCGTCAGTGATGCTCGATCGATTCCCCGTTTGGCCGATTTTAATGTGCCCCGCGCTGGAATCGGCTTTCATCTGTCGTGAGTCAGTGCGCATTGCGGAGATGACGTGTGACGTATTTATCGCTCCCGGCGCGAAGATAATTTAAGATCTGCTGTAATCGATTCCCTGAACGAATTGATTTCGCGTATAATGATTAGAAGTATAAAAAGTTGCTATGGTTGTCATGGCAATCTAAATTTGGTTTTATTTTTTTATCCCTTTGAAAGTTCATTTTTTCGAGATAAATACTAAGTTATTTTCTGAGATTAGCGGTAACAAATGCACAGACGAACAGACGAAAATTCTAAAAATCATTGTTTTGGGTTTCATTGCGTGTATAAAGCCCCCAACAATAGTTTTTCTCAAATATCTTCCAAGTACAGGCGGCGATCAGTCACATTTATATGTATAGATAAGGGAAATGCTTACCTTAAATAATCGTATAAAAAGCGACGACAGCATATATCTATCTTTAAGTAAGCCATTAGCCAAAATAGTCTAACAGTGGTAGAGTTCGCAACAACATCTGTTGCACGAATTGGCCGGCGCGACCGGTACAATACGACCTCACAGAAAACAGGCGTGAAGTAGAGTATTCTGCGTTTCGTCTGATGAGTGAGGTGCCGGAGGCCTAATTTCAGTCCTCTTCCCCTTCCCACCTGATCCTCCTTAGGGGATATGATGGGGGAGGATTGGACGGGGAGGTGATAAACGGGGAAAAGGAAATATCCTTTTTCCTGTCTATGCCCATCTCTGTCCATTAAAGGTAGGCAACGTATCTGCAACACATTTGCTTGTTGCGATGTCTATGGGTAGCGCTGACTTGACATCAGGTGATCCGCTTGCTCGTTTGCCACCTTCTCACATAAAAAAAAGTCAACCATCTATATAGGACGGAACGAAGTTTGGTCTCGCCGATTTCTCTCTGCAATACAACTACCACGGAGCTGTCAGTCTTATTTCAACGAAAACAACTATCGTGCCTTCCTTTATATTGTCACGACGTCTTCATATTTTGCTTAAAGTTTGGGTTCGATATTTTATATTTCAGTAGAATATATAGAATAGTCCGTAATGTTATTATTTGAAACGTCATCAGTGCTAGCAGCTAATGTTATGATAACCCATATAATTCAGGTCCCCGGCCCGCCGGCCCGCCGGCAGCACATCGCCAATATTAGTTCAGTAAACAATTCGAATGCACAAAGGTTATAACGTGGGTGCTGACCCGTACACGCCGATGTGCCGACATACACGATGGATAAAGTTATTAGCACACGGCCTCTGTAGGCGAGCATCATACATGTTTAAATTGAATTTTGGCTTTATACATAAGCCAACTCATGTTCTATTCTCGCCTACTGAAGATGGGAGCGTTGGTGTTTCTTCCGCAACTTCTTCTCCGAGGGCTAACGCTTTCCAATATGGTAGTAATATTAGTCAGACAATAGCTACCGATCGAGCCGAGGCTCGGCCCTCTCGTGCACCCTTGAATCGGAATGCTAAACGCGTATTGAGTTACAGCTCAAGCCTAGGTCCCGGGGTCCCTTGAGCCCAGTCATCCCATGGAGCGTTCGCCGAAGAGACATCGGCGGCCTCCCAAGTAACGGCCCGAGACGAGGCTCGTGGGGTAGCTCTGGACCTTAGTTACTGCGAAGAGGATTCTGTTAAAACCTCATTTCGGCTAACAGTGGTGACTCAGTCAAAAAAAAATCATGTTCGATGTACGTCAAGCTACACTAATCAACTCTCGTAGATGTAGTACACACGTAGCGATTAGCTACGCCGTAGCTAACACGTATAATATATTTTATGCAATGTTGTTACATAATTTTGTACAATAATGAATGATTACCGACTGCCCGCCACGTCAGTCTGTCGCACTCCGCCTCTGTCAAATTAGTTTAAATTAATTGCTGCTAGGGAAAATAGACAACAGTTATATAAACTTCAACAGTTCTGTGTGTACGAGTCGTTAGCTGCGATATTTTTCTTGTAACTGAATTTTTATGCGATAAAGCTTTTATCTGATAAACATAAATGAGTAATGTCAATTGATTTATTACCTCAATAAACGATAAATTCGTTACTGTAAAGTGTGCTGGAAAAAGTTGCGAAAGGCTTTCAAGGCGATGGCGTCACCAGCAAGACCAAGCCTTCGCCAGGCGCCCTGTATGGCTTTATATGTTTGCGCTCGTATTGCACTAGTTACGGCGACAAGTCGAGGAAAACTACCAACTTTAACGATTCTGCACTAATAGAACTGTGTTGGCATAAAATTTGCTTGTCAGATACAAGCAAATTTTATGCCAACACAGTTCTATTGTATTTTACTATTTAAAATAGTAGGTGATGGTTGATTTTTGAATTATTAAATAAAAATATCATGGGAAGTATACCTTTTTATGAAACATGGTGGCCAACGAGGAAGTAATTCACCATATTTGGTCACCGATCTATCCAATTGATAGCTAGCTAATGAGTTGCAGATACGTTGCCTCCCTCCTTAATTAAATCCTCTTCTCCTAAAATCTCATCCCTATTAGAAAAGGGTGGAAGGGGGAAGAAATCTAGAGCTTAGACGTAAATTCTGGTTAGAAGTCAAATGCAAACTTAGATATAAAAACCCCAGAAACTGTTTCATACAACGTCGTATATGTATACATATGTTGTGTACATATAACAAACATATTTGCCAGTGCGCCAATAAAGTTGTTCGCAAGGCAAACAGTCCGTTGCGCTGACGTCGTAAGCTCGACGCGTGCTGTAACTTTCCTACCGTAGCAAAGGGCCCGGCCCTCAGCAAACAGTACGAATGCCACGAGAAAACTTCCACTAGTATCCAGTATTCCACAAAGTATGGCGAAATTAAAAATATCCGTTACCGCACTATGAATGTGGAAGCATCGAGAGAGGTGTGCCAGGACTGTGCCCAATTATACCTTTTTCTGGTAAAGTGTCTGGGTTCTGGTTTCTTTGGCCGGTAGTCTCCACATCACACACACATCTGCTGTACATATTTTTGTATTAATTTTTACTCATAGTTTAGTGTGTTTAGTTTACACATTCTAGTGACTTTACATTGTACAACGCGATGGTGAAATATGAAACCATACGTGGTACATGTTAATTGCTTTAATCCGGTCCCTTGTAGCCAATAAAGACCATTGGAAATGGCCTTCGCAAAATTTATCAATGACGCTCAACATACAGATAACATAGTGTAATCATACTAAAGAAGGTGGCAAACAAGTAAACGATACTGTCGATCGAATTCCCTCCCCCCCACCCTCTCCCTTTCCATCCTTACTTTATTTGAAATGGATGGGAAGGACAAGAGGAGTTTTATGTTGTTGCGGGCTTTGTGAAGGGTCTGGTGGATGGTTATCTAAAATGTTATATTGGCGGTTTAATGTACGGAATCGAATTCGCCTTACTCTTGAAGTTATGATGTATTCGCGAACTGGCTGGCTGGTTATGACGTCCACGATGCGATTTATGTGAACAAACAAACGGACGTTCGTGCGCATTCCGTACGGACATTACCGATGCGATAGCGTAGCGCTACGCTCGACACTTCAGTATCTCCCGCGGCTTCGTGCGCAACGGACGTCTCTGTACACTTGTGTGACGTCACGTCTAGTGTACGTGCGCGTAATTAGCGAATAGTTAGGAACGTGTCTAACTGTGAATATATTGTATTGTGAGGAATAGAAAAGTGAAAACATGTATTTTATTACGACTAATTAAAGATTTATCTTAAATTTAGTTATGGTCATAGTAAATTAACAATGGTAAAAAAGTCAAAATTATCCTTTGACATTTTTCTAACACTTGACACTTTGAAACAAACAGACGGGCAAACTTATTTGAGACAAATTCAGTATATATTTGCTAATTATTTTACCCTCAATCATCCCATTAGGATATCTCAGTGCTTAGCATTTGTTATATTATGATTTAATTTAGATTGTCTGCCAAGATTTGTACTCGTATTAAAAAGAGACAGTAGTAGTAGCGTGACTGCCTACTCCCGTTAGTTTAATTGTGTGTCGTGAAGGCTAAACGAATGTTACACTGTTACTGTGATCACGTGCAGTAAGTCCGCGTTTCGTAACGATTATGTAGTAAAAACCGACTGAGTCTAATATCACCTTGGCTTGAGATGAACCCATCGTATTGTGTGTATGTTATTGGATGAAATAAGATCGTCGTATTGAAACTATACCCGTTTTGATGGCATATCGTCCACGGTCGGTGATGTATGATATTGTTAAGCAAAGTTATATTACTTGCTAGGCCGGCAAACTTCGCTCCGCCCTATAATTCATACATGGTTCACTATTTTGACGATAATAGCTCACACATAAAATATAAATAGATGCTGTCGCGGGCTTTTTTGAAGGTCTATTTAAGGTAAACATTTCCATTGTACATTATATACGTGTAACTCTAACGGGTCTTGCAGCGCACACCTGCAGCTTGCATATGACGGACTTATATTTTGGACAATTCACACGATATCTTTTTAAATTATAGCCTATATGTTATTCTGATGTATAAGCTATATTATTGTAAAGTTTCATTACAATACATTTAGAAGTTTTTGCGTGAAAGAGTAACAAACATTCATACATCATACAATCTTTCGCATTTATAATGTTAGTGGGATGTGCAAGTTTCATGTTATGTAAATCGTATTGTTCTTAACATTTTCCCAATACTTATAAGTTGAAGCCATTGACTATGCATTAGTCGGTATCTCTGTCGACCCACTTTCCAAAGAAATGTCACTGCGACTATCAAATTAGTTTGTAATTAGTTGGCGTTCGAGTGAATGGCTTAAGTTAAACAATTACTTGCGACTACTTTATCTTATCTCATATAATTACGTTTTGTATTGTTGCTTAGCTGAAGCAATGCGCTCCATTCGCTGTTTAATTGCATTTATTTCATTGTAAATTTGTAGATTTTATCTCCACTTAGTATCGTCTAGGATATCTCCTATTCTTGGTATATCGTTAAAGACTTGATAGAATGCTCCAGGGCATGCCGGTGGCTAGTTTGTTTCTATTGGACACTAAATACTTCTGCCGCTGTTTAGAATCGAATCTAGATCTAGTGTAACTAACTGGTAGCTTAGTATCCGAGTCAATTAGGACGTGTACGTAACTACAGCCTAAAGCGAATGCTAATGATGCTTATTTCTAGATTTCCGCAATTCTGTCCTTACTGATTTATACTAAGCCTGTTGACAGACGAGGGAACTTCCTATAGTTTTTGCTTGAGTAAAACTAGCTTTTTGTATCGTTAGGCCTGCGTTAGGGTCGCAGTTTGTATTTATTGAACACAAAAAGGTTGTACATATATTTTTGTACAGACGACTGGTTTACGAAAACAATTACATTATAAATAATCGTAATGGGTGAAACCTTTGAACTAATGTAAATAATCCATACACCCCTATCTCTCTGCCAGATAATGTATCCTGTAACTCGGTTTGGTTCATATCTCGCGGTTCGTGCTGATAGGAAAGCGAGCTAAATCCGGTCCTTACTGACTGACACGATACTAAATAGTACACACTGACATGTTCCTTGGTTAGAGTTGACCTGGTTGTTGGAGCGAAGAGTATTCAAGCCTTTCCGATCAACCTGGCGACAAACGATCGTACGTACGATGTATGTAGATACGTGCTTTGCACATTGTTCAGAGGAACATTTTTCGGGTTTATTGAGTTGACTCTTAGAATTACCACGACTTGGTTCAATATCATTTTGTCTTGTTTTATTATTTTTTAAGAGTTTTGTCAGTGCGCAACGTATTGTAATTGTTATTGGTATATATAAACCAGTGTGTAAAATATATCTTGATGCGGCGCAGAGCGCTGAGGTTGCCGCACGTAAATAACGTTGCCGGCCGATCGCCGATGAATTTGCGAGACCCAAACAATATTTTTACGAGCCCGCGCCCCCACAATACGAAACATGAGCGGAATATTTCGATACGTGTCCTGCCCGTCGGCTGTAGTTGTTTTCAGTACATCATTTGACATAGCTATGTTCGCTGGATTCTTT
This sequence comes from Papilio elwesi, assembly GCA_029849275.1. Lineage (NCBI taxonomy): Eukaryota > Metazoa > Arthropoda > Insecta > Lepidoptera > Papilionidae > Papilio > Papilio elwesi. Next base: position 6,316,891 of record CM056713.1, read on the forward strand.
TACAATGACCAATCGGTGGCACACGTTGTGGTGGTACATGATTTACTTGTGAACACGTTTAAATAAGGGATTCTTCGATGTTCAAGTATTACCTTAGCTAGGAGTATTTTACTGAGATAATTCTTTTAATATTATAAATGCGAAAGTTTGTAAGTATGAATGTTTGTTACCCTTTCACGCAAAAACTACTGAATGTATTGTAATGAAACTTTACAATAACATAGCTTATACATCAGAATAACACATAGGCTATAATTTTTAAAGATATTGTGTTAATTGTCCAAAATGTAACGACAAATGTTAAGTTAGGAGGAAAAAATGTAAAAAGTATTGTGGTGTGCGCTGCAAAAACCGTTAGAGTTACACTTATATAATGTATAATGGAAATGTTACCTTAAAAGAGCCCGCGACAGCGTATATCTATCTTTTATGTGTAAGCCATTATCGCCACAATAGTGGACCATCTATTAATTACAGGGCGGAGCGAAGTTTGCCTAGTTGTTACATAGTTAAAACAAGGCGATATGTTATCGCGTATGTCTTATCAATCCTTGTTTGTTAGAGAAATTTAAGTATTCTATGCCGACCATATATCTTACAAAATTTAGAAAATATACGCGATTCTGATGCTGCATTCAGTGAGACTAATTTGAAGGCACGTTGTTTCATAGCGAATATACAAGTGTTTGTGTGAAGTGTAAACGAGTTTATTGCTTTATACCAAAGCGACTAAACTAAAAAATCGTGAGTTTGTCACGAAATGTGATGCGTCAGTGAGGAGAAGTGCTATCAATCAGTAAGAGGGTGTACTCGCGGCGTTGCCATGGCAACCCCCGCATCTCCCGCTGCCCCCGCCCCTCCCAGAGTATCCAGGAATGTCTCCCTGCCGGCGGGCAGGCAGCCCCCCACGATCGGGATGCTCGCCCGCAGGACTCTATCCGAAAGGTATTGACGAGTGCTTAAATTACTTGCTATATACAGGTTTGTGGTATAACTCTAACCTTTAAACCATTTCGTGTACAATTTATTGGAGCCTTTAATGTTCGTCGCAACTAATTCCTTATTATTATGTAACGTTCGTACTCCACGTGCGAAGTACAAAACATTCAGATTGTCACACAAATGTCATCAAGCCACATCATGTATTCTCCACACCAAGATACATTTTTTGTAAACAAACAAACGTCACTATATACATATGGACGTTACACTTTATACTATACTTTCATCGGGAAGGTTGTAATTTTGTCGAAATGGTAAGGTGAAGCGAAAAAGTTGTTTAACCGAAAATATGTTGGTAATTACGAATTTCAAAATAAATGTTAAGGTTTGTTTTCAAAAATTCCATTTTGAGGTGGAACAAACTATAAACGGAAAAGTGGTAGAACTGTACGTTTGTTTAAAATAATTCAATAGGTTATCATTTAATGTTCTTGTAACAATTATTTAAACTTTATTAAATAACTTTATACATATTTGTATTTATTTAATTAAACGTAAGCCTCGCTTATTGCTACATCTACATGTATTGTAACATTAATTGTATAATCTGTGGTAAACCTAGGGAATACCTAATAGATATACCAACATATTTTACTATATGTTAAATATTTTTTAACATATTTTATCGGATATATCCATAGCGGACATATTGTTTATCTGTTGTGGAATATTTGTGTGGCGACAGCGTGTCTGTCGTCCGACTGGTATCGTTAACGGAAACAACGATTATGATAATTCTTCTGAGAGCTTTTTCGGGTGCCGTACGCAAAAGGTAAAACGGAACCCTATTACTGAGACTCCGCTGTCCGTCTGTCTTCAGACTGTATCTCATTAACCGTGATAATTAGATGTATTTTTGTTGTCAATTTAACAACTCCTCTCTCTCCGATATAACATACATGATAGATAATGGCACGGAACCCGTCGTGCCCGAGTCCTACTCACACTTGGCCGGTTTATTGTTTATGTATACAGATCCCAAACACGATTCGTCTGGCACAGCTTTTTGATGTGTTTTAAATTGATTGTCGATTACTGAGGTTTTTTTTGATAGTATTAAAACCTATAAACATTTTTAGATCGATTTCGTTTTTTATGCTATTTTAAAAACGTATTATCAATGCTCTAAACAAACATTCGTACTGACTTGTAACCTGTAGGGGGGATGTCTGACAGAGCTTTTGAAAATAAATTTACTGACATCAACCTACTAACCCACGCCCAACTCAACTCGATAGATAGCATTTTTACTAGCATCTGAACATTACTCTTACAGTCATTTTAAACTGGACACTGTTTTTTTTAAAATAGGTGACCCAGTTAGTATAAAGCTTAGAGATGAGGTGAGACTTAATTACATTGAGTGAAACATACATCGTGCACCGTGGTAATGGATTCAGAGAAGTTGGATTGTCCAGGCTTATTCCATCCGATGCACCTCGTAACACCCTCTACCACCCCCTGCCTCCACCTGTCGCACCCGCTTCTCCCCCCTCATTGATGTCATGTCCTAGATAGAAGGTTAATTGAACTGACACTATACCCTGTCACAGATAGCGCATGTCATGATAGTATTACTGAAGTGAAGTATTATGAAGTATGGCTTTAGATTTATTAGCGTGACGTAATATTGCAGTTTTGTGATGTTACGAATCCTAAATGTCAAGGTAATAGTGAATAGCCTCGGAACCTAAACTACACGCGTCGCCATCCTGCCCCGCTGCCTCAAATTTACCACGCCTTTTACAACATCCCGTCGATGTTTGGTTTGCTGTTTCCTTAGAATCCAACCTTTGATTTCCTCTGTTTATCACTTCGATACCAATTTGATATTTGGTAGCAAAATGTACCACCCGTGAATACAGAGATCATGGGGTTCTATTTGACGCGATCCTGGCACAGACCTCTCGTTTCTTCTACATCGCATACGCGGTCATCTGTTACGGGTAAATAAAGCCACAATACTACTACTTACTTCGTTACTTCTGGATAATGTGGCTTTGTATTGTAAAAGTATCACAATAATAGTCTGTGCGAGCGTTTCAGAGTTTATGTTACTCGTCGATGGAAGAAACTGTTCATTGGTGAAAGAATTTTTGTAATCGGCCCCGTAGTTTTTGTGTTTACTCGTTACAAAATCCATTTTTCACCTGTATAATATTAAACTGTACGTTTATGTTTGGTTACTTTTCAGAGGAACTCCACAATTTGTACATTTAAATAATTGTTCGTTTCTTAGTGACCTTGAACCCGGCACGCCGACAGCGCCCTCTGGCAGCTCGAGCAGTTCTAGCTTGTCGTCCAGAAGCAACGAAAGCAACACGGTCGCGGCCGACCAACAAGGTTGGTGTACTCGTTGTTGTTTTTGGCTTTGCAACAAACGCGAGCTGGGTGGTCTGCATCACAACAAAAAGTTGCCGCGTCCGAGCTTTCTTATGGATATGATAGCCCTTATTGTGATAATGTGATGAAGCTTCCCCATCAGACCTGTCGGAGGAGGAGGAGCCGCTGGCGGCGCAGTGGGCGGACAGCCTGCCGCCGCACCTGCTCGACTCGCTGCTGCTCTCCGCGCGCCTGAGAAAGCGCCAGGAGGTCATACACGGTGAGTAGAAGATGACATGCCTCTCGTCTACTCGGCGGATTCGACGGGAAAAGTGCCAAGAGCTCACATAACGGTGGTAGAGCCCGCAGCAATATCTGTTGCATGAATAGACGGCACGACTGGTGAAATACCACGATCTCAAAGAAGACAAGATTGAAGTAGAAATATTCTACGTTAAGTCTGATAAGCGATGTGCCAGAGTCCTAATTCTGGTACTCTTTCCCTTCACATCCTTTCCTTTGATGGATATATTGAGGGTTTGACGAGGGAGTGGAATACATAGTCATCATCATCTCCTTTCCCTTTTCCCACTCATGTGGGGTCGGCGGCACAATATGATTCTATTCCATACTGTATAAGTTTTGGCTACAGTTTTTACGGCCGGCCGCCTGCCTGACGCCAACCATCCTTTTTTCTGTTTATCCCTTCTGGCCAATAAAGGTAGGCAACACATCTGCAACTCATTAGCTTGTTGCAGATGCCCAACTAAAGTATAGGCATGAGTAGAGATAGTTCGTTTCGCCCGGTGAGTGATGCTACGAAGGCCTAATAACCTTCCCGTACAATCTTTACTTTTAACATACGTCTTATTACCCAATCAACATTAGCACATCATGACAAATAATATTTATTTCCGGCGATGAAATATGTAACAATTTCATTATTGATGTTTTTGTAAATGTATGTCATGTATGTCTACGTCGCATTGTTGTATGAGCTAATACAAACACCGCGCCGTAACGTACGCCGACTTCAGAACAATGAACGGTGTTTAGAAAATATCTGTATAGTTGGCTTGAATCAGCATTAAAATATAAATTTATTTCGTGTCTCGACGCCTTCATACTTTCTTCATTCACAACACCTCAGAAGGAAATGCAAAGAGTACGAAAGCTTTTTAGAAATATTATAGAGCGTCAATAGCCTAATGGTTAAAGGTACGGCCTCCGAAACATGCACAACGTGGTCGTCCATTGTCGTGAACCGTTTCCAACAGAGTTCAGAGGACTTGGCTTTGTACTTATTTGTCGTATATATCTGAACAGAACTAATAGTATCGGAGGGGTCTCACGTGCGCTGGCTGAAGGTACTGGACAGCGTATTCCACCGGCCGCTGCTGTCCCAGCCCACACTCCTGCCTGCGGACGAGGTGCGCGCGCTGTTCCCCAACCTGCCGGGCGTGCGCGACCGCCACGCGAGGCTCTACGCTGAACTGCGCGCGGCAAGGAATGATGCACCCAGCCACATCGTGCAGATACGACCTGTCGCAGAAGCCCTACTGAATACGGTAAGATATAATATGTACTTAGCAAATTGCGGTCACGTACAGGCCACGTCGGCCATTAATTGGTCAAGGATGTGGAAGTCCACTGGATGGAGGGTATTGAGCAGTTTGTTTAGTGAACTACAGTCCTCACGCCGGACATAGCTAGAAACCAACAAACCCTTTGAGATAAGAGTTATCGATTGTTTTATAATTTGAACCCGACCCTATAATTTTGTGTACAAGAAGGTCATATCATTAGAACAATTTATACAAATTACGAAACAACAACTGGGTCATGCATAGAATGTGTTTTATTTTGATTGATCTAGCTTGGCGATTCTGGGTACGCGAGCTGCCTGGCGCGCTTCTGCCGCGGGCAGCGGCTGGCGCTGGATGCGCTGCGCGAGCGACGCCGCAAGCACAAGGAGCTGCACCAGTTCCTGTGCGGCCGCGAGCAGCTGCCCCTGTGCGGCCGCCTGCAGCTGCGCGACCTGCTCGCCTGCGTCTGGCAGAGGTGAGATCACCAGTCCATCCAACCCACCAACCTATTAGAACCATCAACCAAACGACATCTAATTTAATTGTTGCCGATGACTAGTAATGATCACTTAGCATCATGTGGGCGACTTGCTCGTTGGCCTTCTTCTTGTTATGTTGTTGTGTATTTTTCGCAGGCTAACGAAGTACCAGTTACTGCTGGAGGGCGTGCTGAAGACGGTGAGCGAGTCGGAGGGCGACGCGGCGGAGGACAGTGGGGCGGTGCGGCGCGCGCTCGCCGTCGCCAAGGACGTGCTGCACACCGTCGACACCGCCATACGCACCGCTGAGAACGACCACAGGCGAGTCTACCACCAACATTACCTTAATACGGTTTATTATAAACAAACAAACGTCACATGGCGACCGTTACACTTTTTATACTTTCATCGGACATCTAATTTTGTGGAAATCGTGAGATCAGTGAAGTGAAATTGTAGAATATGTAAAAGATATTTTGTAATCTACAGATACTTTGACGTAAAAACCTTTGTTTACAAAAATTCCATCTTACTGTGAAACACGGTATAACTATACAGGTTGTCCCAAAAGGTTACGTACATAGAAGGGCGATGATAGGGGTGGTCACAAGGGTCACCAGAAAAATAAAATAAAAATTCCCCTCTGGGTATTAAAAAAAATAAAGGGCATTTTTTAAAAACTTAAAAATTTTACACCTTCTGGGGCAATTTTGTAACCAATGACCTACAAATATTGCTACATTTAAAAAAAAAAAGCTATTATGTTATCGTCAATAACCCTTTAACTGACTTTGTTAAAGACTGTTGTGTTATTGGTATGTTTTGTTTTGAAGGGGTATTGTTCGCAAAAAATATTTTTAAATGTCCTAGTATGATTTTTTTAAGCAAGTATTATACCATTTTGGAATTGTAATAAAATTACCTATCTTTTTAAGTTACTCGCCGGAGTTGCATAGTACTTTTTTTTTCAGTACACTTGGAGGAAGTTGATTGAAATCGTAATTACTTAGTTCTTGACCGGACAAGAGCTTAATTTTCTGTAAAATCTTTGTTAGTTGTATTGTTTTTTTATTTCATATTGATAAAGGGTTATTGACGATAACATAATAGCTTTTTTTTTAAATGTAGCAATATTTGTAGGTCATTGGTTACAAAATTGCCCCAGAAGGTGTAAAATTTTTAAGTTTTTAAAAAATGCCCTTTATTTTTTTTAATACCCAGAGGGGAATTTTTATTTTATTTTTCTGGTGACCCTTGTGACCACCCCTATCATCCCCCTTCCTATGTACGTAACCTTTTGGGACACCCTGTATAAGCTGCTACCAAACCCGCCCTTTGGCTTAGCTCGGTCACACAAATAAATAACATGACATATGTGAGGGAGATTAACATGAACTTATCTTCTCTAGGCTACGGACTATTCAGAGCAAGCTAGAGGTGCGCGCGGGGAGCGGCGGGGAGTGGGAGGAGCTGCGCCGGCTCGACCTCACCTCGCGCTCGCTGCGGCTGGAAGGCGAACTCGCACTCAGGAACGACTCATCCAAACGGGTCAATGTGTTGGTAAGATTATTGTTACACTGCCACCATTTCTCTGCATTTTTCCGTATGATCGTTGTCCATACCGTATAAGGTATTATGCTCTTAGGAATTTTTTTGGGACGGTTTTTTCAATATCGATATGCACGTTGACTGATTCATAATGTAGTCATGTCCATAAAGCTATAAAATCAGCGGTATTTTCGTAGTAATGACTTTGGGTCCTTGAAGGTTTAAAGGTCGGCAACGCGTCTACAGTTTCTTCGGAATGTTTGCTCCTCGTTTGCCAGTATTGAAAATGTAAGTTATCTGGCGGGTAATAAGCACTTGTGTGGTGTCGGCAGGCGCTGATGCTGTCAGACTGCCTGGTGCTGCTGCAGCGCGAGGGCGACCGGTTCGTGCTGCGCCCCATCAGCCAGCCCAGCCAGCAGGGACAGCTCTCGCCGCTCATTAAATGGTAACAATAGCACACTAGCTCTTTCCCGTGACTTCGTTTGCGTAGTACTTTATTTGTTTAAGACTACACAACACCAAAATTGATGAAACCCTGTCCTAGTATAGACGACAGGTGAAAATATAATAAACAATTATATGTGAACAATTATTGTGACCAGAATTGAGACAGGTATGTTCTGGTGTTTCGGGTATGGAAGCGAGAGAGGTGTGCCAGGATAGCGCAAATGGGAATCCATATCTGCCTACCCTTGTGGGTTATTATATTCGTGAGGTAAATTTTTCCTTTAGGCGATATAATGTAAATCCTACTCAGCTTATCTTGTATTACCTCCCATTGGGCTCTGTATAGACAGACTGAGCACCAGTTAATAAACTTTTGAATGCGTGGGTACTAATTTCGATAAGACAGTTTAGTTAAACTGCTGACATACATATATACAAAATGTTTGCATAGGTATGGATAACGGATAACCCAGTGGCACCGTTATTTGGTCCCGGTTTTCTATTAATAAATAATATTAACATGTATGGAGGCACGTCCACGTTGCTCGATCTGGACAGCTTACAAGAAGTATTTAGTCACCCACCAGTTCATACTGAGAGATTGGATAGGAAAAGGAGATTTGGTTGTACTCTGTCTATTAAAGGTAGGCAACGCATCTGCAACTCGTCAGCTTGTTGCAGATGCGTATGAGTAGAGTATGTGAATTGTTCGCTCGTTTTCCACATTTAATAAACAAGCACAGGGTATCAGCAGTTAACGTACGTGTGTGATGTCGACAGGGACAAGGTGCTGTTCCGGCCGAACGCGGCGGTGCGCAACACATTCTTCCTGATGAACATCAACGGCGTCCAGATGCACGAGCTGTCCGCCAACACGCCCGCCGAGTACGCCACGTGAGTACCCGACACGCACACATCACTTCTGTCAGATGGACAACAACATATGTCGGCGTATAGGCGATGCAAGTGTAACGTGGGATACGAGCAGAGGTAATCCAACCCCTACGAATCCAACCCCTACGAACTTCTGCTCAGACTCTGTTTTGTTTTGTGACTGTCTTGTCGCTGTTTGCCTACTAGCTACACCGGGCTCGAGGCGGCGCAGAGGGCGCCTCTTTAAGGGTAACTTAGCTCGAGGATTCCTTCCGTAGAAGGAGCCTCAGCTCGGGCCGTTACTTTATTATTATCACCGGATAGGGAAGCCGCCGAGCTCTAGGTCACTTCGTCGTAACCAACCTGAATTGACAGGACACAAGGGCACTTGATTTTGCATTTCACTGACGTCAATTGTCAAATGAACTTCCGCACTAATGACATATCCGATAGATATATAACGTTTTGAATTGTTGGTGCGTTGCAGATGGGTGAAGCATATCCAGCAGGCGCCGCTGGCCAAGCTGACGGAGCTGAAGCCGACGCTCACCGCGCACCACCACCACTCGCGCTCCAACGACGACTCCGGTAAGTGTCAAGCCCTCAGTTACTTCTACGAGTACACGATGCTGGATGCCTCGCGCTCCTCAGAGGTAGAATTTTTGCACGGACAGTGTTAGAACCGGGTCTGTCTCGTCTTTAACTTCGGTTATAACCGGCTCTGCAGTATTGGGAATTACCACTAACTGACATATGGCAGGGGTGACTAAAGATATTTTATGTTTTTACGTTTCATCTGATGAGTGAAACAAGCGGCGGAGGTCTGAACCCCTTGCCATCCCTCCCTTTTATACTTTTCCTTAGCCCCTCCCCGCCCATCTGCCGGTTTTTTGATAATACTCAATGAAAATAAAAATCTTGTATAATGACTTATGCTACGTTTTCTGTGAAGGTATAAACGTGTCAAGAAATCCATCTGACGCGTCCGAGAAGTCTTCATCGACGGCGCCGGACGAAGACCGCGAGCACGAGCGCGACCACGATCCCGAACACCAGGAACAGGAGCACGAACAAGAGCCAGTCGCCGAGCACGTCGAGCAATCTGAGCACGCTGAGCACGCTGAGCAAGAACGTGACCGCAGCTCCTCCGAGAGAATCGAGCAGGACAGAGAGGAGAAGCGAGAGGAGATGACGAGAGACGAAGACTCGGATGATTCTCACAGGCAAGTCCATTTGTATTTTAACGAGTTTTATTTATTATTTTCTTAACCTAGTTGACAGATTAGGTGTTCGCCGCTCGTCGCGAGCGGGGTCGTCGATTGAACCTGTACTGGTACTCCTTGTAATATATAATATTAAGAATGTATCGTATTTGTGAGCAGGCAACGACAGGCGACCGTGGGCCGCATCAGCACGCACTGCGGCGACGCGCTGCCCGCGCTGGCCGCGCGCGACGCGCTCACCGTGTGCGACCCGCCCGCGCACGTGCACACCGCACGCCGCGCGCTTACACACCAAGGTATCTATAAATATGTCTTTTTTATGTCATCAGAAATTTAAAAAAGCAGCAATGGAGTCGTCATAAGACAAAACATACTATTGCCCATACTCTTCTTGTTGATATGGTAGGTAGACCGCAGTTGACCTTCCAGCTAGTCTACAGTCCAGTCCACGTCGTGTCGAAGCGATCTTAGCTTGTCATTGTTTTGTGTGTACTCGTATAAATGTGCAGAGTAATGTCAACAGAACGCCTGCGCCGCCTGGACGAGGTCATCAGCCGCGCGCTGCGCGCCAAGAGCAGCATCGTGGGCGAGCTGCTGGGCGTGCCCGCTGAGAGCTACGCCCAGGTCGCCGATCTCGCAGTCGCCGACACTCTCGGACAAGTCGGTGAGTCTGCGCGAATGTATCACTCTAACTCATTCTACGGATAGCCGACGGAGCCAGAATGTTCTAGAATGACGACCATGTACATAATTCAATATGGTCTACTTGTTTTCAGATATGTCCGACATGGAGCCCGCGGAGTCTGACACGGATGTAGACATACACCAGCTGCTTCTGGCGGCGCACGAGCAGGGTGAGCAGAGATATACTGATAAATGTATTACTACATAGCAAATGGATCTATGTTTGGAGTAGAGAGTCAAGAGTTGCAGACGAACGAAGAAAAAGAGGGGGCGTAGAAACTGCCGACCCGCTGTCCGAAGTTATTATTTGCATGTTTAATAATACGTTGAATGATATTCACAGCAAACCAATTGACGGAGATACTGGCGAAGGCGCTGACGGTGGACGAGACGAGTGCAATAGCGGCCCGTAGCGGCCGCTGCGACGCGTGCCGCCGTCCCCCGCCGCTCGCATACGCGCACACGCACGCCCACAGTCACGCCCACTCATCAGACGGACACGCCCATGCTCGCATTGACGGTAAATTGGTTTATTTATATCACTAAAGTAGAATGTCGGGAACAATAATACAATAATGACAATAATGTTGGTTCACCGTGGTTTTTGCTAAATAAAATAAGTTAAGAATGAACTTTGGTGTTCTTCAATGCCTGCAAGAGGTTTCTAATAACTTGTTACAAGTTGTTCATTGAAACAAGTCCTTACAAAAGTATTTACATCGAGGTTGAAGGACAAGTCTCAGGCGCCGCGTTTTGGAAAATATATTCAAATACTGCAGCTTAGTAATCTCAGATTAATATTGTTATTTAGTAAGAAAACAAATGCTTTAGAACATGTACACTACAGCTGTTCGGTTACGGTTACTTTTAACCGTAACTCATTTTATCGTTCAGAAGAAGCGGAGGCGTCCTGCGATCGTTCAGACGAGCTGTCCGAGCTGGAGGATTGCCTGCGCTCCTCCGAGGACCTCCTGGAGGGTGACGACGGCGTGTACGACCTACTGCTGCCCACAGCCACTCCAATGGCCATGCCCACACCCACCACCATCGCCCCGCCCACCGTACCGCCCAGGGAACCCGCGGAGCCGCCATTCGGTGAGCTATGCCTCTATACATTTGTATTGGATGCGTTATACCATAGTCATATGTATGTTCATTGAATATTTAACATAAGAAACGTATGTTTATTGACTAATGGTGTCCTATGTTCATCAGAGGCATCTCAGGCGGTGGGCGCAGCGCGGCTGGCGCGGCGACTAGGCGTGCCGGCGCGCGCGCTCTCTTCCGCCCTGGCACGTCTGCTCGCGCACGCGCCGCCGCAGCTGGCGCACGCGCACGCCGCGCGCGCACAGTTAGCCGCGCAGCGCGACGCCAGCGACGCACTGCGCGCGCAGGCACGGCACGCGCATTCAGGTGTGTTCCTAAGAACATGTACGTCTGCTGTTCAGATGAAATCATTAATTCTGAATATTCCGAACGCGCTTAAAATCTGCTGGTTATTGTTTCCGCGTCGTTCGGTTGTTGTTTTGAGTACCCGATAGTTCCTTTATATTCTCATAACTGTACTTTGTCCTCAAATTGACCTTACACTGTAAAAATGTAGTGAACTTATGAATTATAAACTCATTTCAGATTACCAAATGACGGAGGAGATCTGCTTCCCCAAGGCGCTGGACGTGGACCGATCTCTGCAGGTGAGCGGCTGGCACTACAACATTGTTTGTGTATATGTTTTCATGTTACTGATAAATATCAATTTTCCAGGACCATCCGAGTAACGGAGGCTGATCTCCCAGCTGTTGAACAAATTCGAACTGACGTGCCGCATGTTTGTCGCCGCCGTGACGCGACCCACGCCAGCACAGCCTCGGGGCCCGCGGATCCCAGCCTTCGACCAAATCCAACGGAGGCCGATTAACGCGTGTTAAATAATATATGTTGTTTTGTTTACGAAGGAACCAATTGTATATTTTGTAATTTTGTTTTCATCCACTCCAGGTTACCCTTACACTAACTTATGTCTGCAATCGAAGCCTCCGATGTATAACTTAGACAGGTATTCCATACGTAAGTTTAAGCCGGGCATGGAATGGTAATGAGCTCACCGTCACAGTCTACCTAGTTTACAATAACAAGACTGTCAGAGCTTATTGCCGTGTTATAGTCATTGCAATAGCGTTCCACGCGGTAACTTGTAATATTGATGTAAGCTAATTGTAAATAAGTCGTATGTTACTTTGTATGTAAGGGGGCGTGGCCTGGGGCGCGTGGGGCGGGGCCTGAGTCAGGGGTGGAGCTGACGGAGTTCTTGTTACGAGTATTACGCTGGACAATATTCGAGTTATTCCAATATTAGGGTTAATTGTAAACCGAACTCCGACTTTGGCCCTCAATCGATTTGAAATCTTTGTAAATAATTTGCTTTGTCTCTTTGTTGTCGTGATTAAATCTATTGATCATTTTAATTTAAGTTCGTTCCAATCCGTTTGTAGATATGTTTGTTTTTTTAAGAGAAACTCAACCTCGAGTACGGCGACACCAAAACCACGTGAGTGCATCACAAACGAGTACGTTTACATTGCCATATGGAAGCCGTCGCTGAGCGCCGCGACCTGTTTAATATATGTGCAGACATTTTAATCTGGGTACTAAAGTATTGGATCAATTAGTTCTCGATTTCATCTTATATACGAGTTCTAATGTCTTGCAGAGATTTGAAAATATATCTTGAATTACATTTTTTTTGACTTTATAAATTCTGCCTACCTCAGTCCGTAATGTTTAAAGTGATAAAATTAATGTAATCATTCGTTTGTAATATTTCACTGAACAAACCATATGTAAAAGTATCCAAATATATTAAAGACTAGTTATCGCCCTGGCTTCGCACGCACGCATCAAATTTTAGGTACTTTTTTACACTTTGGGTTACATTATTGTATATTTAGTAAGGATCCCCAATCTTTTTGAAAAGATAACATAGCCTATGTCACCCGGGGATAGTGTAGCTTGCCAACACTGAAAGAATTATTCAAATCGGTTCGGTAGTTCCGGAGCCTATTCAATGCAAACAATCAAATCTTACCTCTTTATAAAACATACATCAAAGCCATGCATATATATTAAACAGGCGCTATCTATATGTAAAACATTTTGTATGTATTGTATTAGGCTAGGCTTAGACCAAAACAGACCCATCCATTTTCCATTTTGTCCGCGAGCTTTATGAACCGCAAGGTATATATATATCGGCATATTTTATAAAACATATATATTTATAATAAATAATTTAGACGATTGTTTAACATTTGCGAATGTAATGAATCATGTAAAAAAATTGTTTAGTAATATTGTATTGTACGCGAGGTGCACGCAGATTAACACTAAATTTGAACATAATATTTGGACCCTAAAATATGTTTGTAGCGACATGTTTACTGTAGTGTATGTTTAATGAATTCGACGTTAGTGGCCGCCAGGTGGCGCGGGTGGGGCCCGCTACCCCCGCCTGGGGCCGCTACCCCCGCCTGGAGGCCGTTTGCTCCATCGCTTGCACCCTTCTCTCTCCGTAGACAAATATTGTAATAAATAAATAACGGTATCAATAAATACCTTTACAGAAATATCAATTTTTTATTTCGTTTTTCATAACCTTCGCTCGCCTGCTGACCGGCCCAATGATTGCTGATTGTATTTAACAATGACGGCACGCCCTGATGCACTTGCCTTGGCTTGCGTATTCCTGTTCACGGCTCCCTGGCGTGTATGCACAGGCCAGCGGAAGTACGTAGGTTTAATTACTACAATATTGCAGCTTTAATTTTTTTTAATTTATATTAAGGATATCCGTTAACGGTTTTTTTGCAGGATTATTTTCGTGATTAGAAACTGGGAAATGTCTAATTTTATCAGATGATTGAGGGTCGATCTTATACTGTCTCTTAGACCATACGGAGCGCATTTTTTAAAGGTAGGAAGTGACGAATGAGCAAGCGGTTCTCCGCCTGATGTTACGTGACCGCTGCACACCGGCATCTGCAACAAGGTAACGAGTCGTGGATATACAGTGACAGGAAGATTTGCTTTTTCCAATTCATCCCCTCTCCCCGTTCAATCCTATTCCTTTTCCCACCATATTTTGGTTAAGAAATAATTTAAAAAAAGGTTTGATATTAGACCTTCGGCAATTAACTCGTCAGACAAAACGCAGAATACTAGTCAGCGGTCGAGCCGGCGCATTCGTCACGTGGGCTCTACTACTGCAAAATGTACATGTCCAAAATCTACGTTTTGATGAAAATTTCTAAAACCTGTGTAGAATATAAAAGCTGGTACAAATGAACAGATAATGTATAACATACTGGAAGGGGGACACCGAGCCTCGTGGGGACCGGTACCTTCCGCGGCTAATGTAAGGTAACATTAAATTGTTTGCTTAAAAATGAACAACTTTCGTGTTTCGTGACTGTAACGAAGCGTTCGTTGTTTATCAATCACTAGCAATGTTATTGCACAGGGAACGTTATCTAATAAACAAAATGTTTGCTATCTGCACGCGAGCGGCGCTGCACGCCGTATCTAATCTGTTAATTCCTGGTGATAATTTGTAGAATATACTTTGCAAAATGAATTAACACCTTTTTGTCAATGTTAAACGTCTACGTTTATCAAGATGGCGGCTTCCGCACGTTCGGACGACAGAAACTCGGTTTTATAGTTAGGAGGCGCCCCCTGATATCAACCAATCTAAAATTCACGTAGTCTTCCTACGTGAATTTTCGATTGGTTGAATAAAATCTTCCTTTTAATCAGAGCGAATTACAAAAATCTTGAACGATATTCTAAATTTGGAATCAGTAAAGTTTTAATATAAACAAGGGATCAGATCTTATTTCATTGATGAGCCGCTTGGGATTTGACCAGCGGTCTACCAATTCAACAGCCAACCATCTGCCCACCCAACATCCCGTCACCTGAGCTGCTACAACACAAACGTGGTCGAAAAGTAATGTTTATTAGTAACTATAAGGAAAACCAATAAATTTAATGTAATTGTTACGATTTAAGCTAAACCTCAAAACATAAACAGGAAAACTTCAATTATATCCATCCCGCAGCTGCAGGGAGCCGGGACCATCAGGGCTAAGCGCGCTGGTGCCATCCCGATTCTCAGGTCTCAGGTCAGTTCTTTATGCAGTCACGCCTGCAACCAGTACGGGATATTAGGGTTGATAACCCGTGCTTCACTTTAAACCCGTTCGACTGTTATGGCAAGGTTTTACTATAAATTAATGTGGAAAAAATCGGTGAAGAAAGTCGCTTCACGTTCCATTCGTCATCCGTTTCGAGGACGTCACCATTATAAGGTGCACGGACAAGTTGAACTCATTTCAATGCATGCATCTAGCATTTATATAACGTACGCGGCGAATAATAATTAATTAGTGATGCGCCCCGACTTCGCTCGGGTAACACTTCTTGATCCAATCTAAACATTTTCTGAAAATCTCATCGTAATCGGTCCATCGCCTTTTGTATAGTCAATACGTAATTAAAACTATATCACTCACAGAAGACGAGCGTGAAGTAGAGTATTCTGCGTTTTGTCTGATGAGTGAGGTGCCGGAGGCCTAATTCTGGTTCTCTCCCCCTTCCCACCCTTTACTTATAAGGAAAGGATGGGAAAGGGAAGAAAACTTGACGGTGGAGGAAATCTATAGGAATTGGAAATAACCATTTTCTGTTCTCTTCTTCCCTCCTCTGTCCATTAAAGGTGGGCAACGCATCTGCAACTCATTAGTTAGTTGCGGATGTCTATGGGTAGCGATCACTTGACATCGGGTGAACCGCTTGCATGTTTGTCACCTAGTACTATAAAACAAAATATATACAATTTAATGTTTATTAAAGTTATTGATTAATTAAAAATCTATTCTTCTGTCTACGTGTCAAGATAACAAAGTTAGTTGTATGTAGTACTCGAACACAAGACCACAGTCTGCTGAGCCCAGGCCGAGTTTCGTCAGTCGCTCCGTACTATGAGAGCTGGCCGCTTGCGCTCCGGGCTGCCCTCAGAGGGCGCTGTCGCAAGCTACCCCGGTGATCATCTCGTATCTGAAAATATACATATAATAAAAATGTAACTGATCGCTGTCTGTACGTGGAAGATTGAGAAATACTATTATTGGGGTTTTCATAAATGCAATAGAATCCACAGGCCGCCGGCAGTAAAACCTTGTAGCCAGAACCTATATTGTTAAGCTATCCTACGGTCTTGTCGTTGTCCTCACATGAGCGGGAAGAGGGCAGGGCGATGATGATGAGGTTAGGGTAGTATTGTAGGTAATATCATTTCGTTGAAAGAAAATTGCAGGTCGGTTGAAACCGCGGGACACAGCTAGTTTAAAATGAAATATGAACTTCACTGTTTCTGTAATACATAAAGATTTCATTTATTCACAATATATCTTAAACAGCATTAAAATGCTTATTTAATTTATCTTACTTTAAACTAGCTGTTGCCCGCGACTTTCGTTTGCCTGGAACCAACGAAAATCGTCTAATGTGGCTATAGAAGTTTTCACTTCAATAAAGTACGTAAGCAAAATGTTTTTATTATTTTACTGCTTATGGCAAACTTTGTGGCATTCCAGGTAGCGGTCGGAGTTTTCATAACGGCGACGCGTATTTTGTTTCACAATTTCGAGGGTTTTTAACTTTTTGCGCGGAACCTAAAAATATTTTGCTTTATAAAAATCCCGACAATATTAGCTATCTTCCAGTAAAAGTCCCATCCGAATCGGTTCAGTCGTTTCAGAGATTACCCGGAATAAACAGACAGACAGATATGACAAGAATTTTAAAAATTGTATTTTCGTTATAAATACCGTATATACATCATGTGTATTGTGTGCATGTGATTTAACATACAGACACTTCAATTTTATTTATCTGTACAGATAACATTAAGAATGACTTAAGATTGTCAATATAATGGAATGATGCCGTATTTAAAAATAGAATCCGTGCAGATACAAAAATAAATTTAGAAAAGCGGTTTCATAACGAGTTAAACATGTTACGGAAATACTGGTTTCTTCGCATTTATATTTAGATAAAGAGGTTTGATTTTTTACAAACATTTAATTTAATCATTCAAGATGAACGCCAATGGCTTAGTGGCTCAGGGTGCGGACTGCGAAACGAAAGTTCGTGGGTTCGACTGTTGTAAAGCATCCCCTTGCGGCTAACGCAACAAGTGTGCTAGATGGCGTAGCAGTACAGGTACAATATGAAACTACGAGCTGGATGACCTTTGATTTCTAACAGTGGTAGAGGCCGGTCCGACCGGTGAAACACAAGTCCTCACAGATAGTCGGCAAGTAGTTTTCTATGGCTGTGCCATTGTTTAATGGTCATATAGAATAAAAAGTATTAATTGTTTAAAAAAAATGAATAACTCACTCTCCGCACTCCACGCATATCGCAGCCGCACTCCTGACGTATCCTCTGGGACACGACCAGTAGCCTCTGAAGTAGTACGCCCGCTTCTGTCTCTGGTGTGGCACTAGATCCGGCCCGCTCGCAGAACTCCTGACTTCTCCGATCTCCGGCGACCATTGCTGTTGAGGCAGTATCCTCGCGCTGGCCACCATCAGCATGCAGACAAGAGTAACACAGTATAGTTTATTCATTGTGCTAGGATTTGAATGAGGTTACAGCAGTATGGGGTCTTATTAAATACTTCGCAATGACTCAAGTTTAGTTACGTTTGTTCTCAATTAAAGGACGTAAACAACATTGGAAGCACTGATTGAGTTTGCGAACAAGGAAAATTTATAATTTACTAGTGGCCCGCCCCGGCTTCGCCCGGGTACCACTAATTATGTTGATCCGATCGCTACTAAACACAGGAATGTGCCAATCTGGACAATCCCTGTAAATTTCATCGAAATCGGTCCAGCCGTTTCGGAGTCTATAGGTTTACAGGGAACATACATACTTCGCTTTTTGCATACTATTTTTTTTTCATAAAAAGTATCCTATATTACTTCTAATATGTACCTCCAAGAATATGTGTACAAAGTTTCACGATGATCGGTTGAGTAGATTTCGCGTGAAAGCGTAACAAACAAACTTACATTCACATTTATAATATTAGTAGGGATACGGTTACCTCAACAATTAAGATTAACTGTTGCCGTTGGCGGCCGCTGACGCATGTTGCTCATGCGAAACGTTTAAGCGATGTCACCGTTCGACCGAAACACATTTATAGTACTAGTTCTGAGCCAATGCATCCATTTTGCACCTGACTAAATTGATTTAATCTGATCTTTGTTTAGTCTGCCTCGGAACATACAGCTCTTGCTCTGACGGGAACCACAAACACTTCATTCTGTTCTCTTGCACTCCTCTCCTATTATCTACTGCCGTCTCAACTGATAACGTGATGTCGCTAGTGACAAATGAGGAAAACGATATATATTTTTGAAGGTTTCCTTCACCTTGACACAATTGACAGATTAGATATCGTTGGCACAATTATCTGCTAAAATTAGAGAATTAAAAATGCGTTGCGCCTGGGCTTTGTGAATTATTTAAAGTAAGGTAATTAAAAGGAACAAAAGGGAAACTTTTTTGCCTCGTGACCAACGAAACTAAGAACCTCTAACCTATTTTCTAAAATAACATTATTTTAATTAATAATAATGCAAATACAAAAACGTTCATGCGATCGCACCTTCGCGAAAATACTGTGTCAACACTACTACTCACTTTCGCTACATAAATTTGTTTCGTTCCTCTCTCTTCATTCTTCCTTTCAACATGCCCGACCGAAGCATACCTTTCTAGTCGTCCACTTTTAAGCCACATTATGGTGGCGGGTGTTCATGGGAGTTGGCAATCACTTTGTATTCGACCCGCTGCTCATTTGCCTCCGTGTTTTACAAAAAAATCCCTAAAACGTTATTTAAACTATATTTAATCATTCTAAGTCACACACCTAACATACTTCCTGAGGATCGCGTATTAATGGCTTCACCTCTTTCTAACAATGTAAATAAAACAGAAAAACATATTCGTAACTGTATCTTTGTTTTTGCGCCGCATACCTTTAATGGATAATAAAGGAAAAAGGATTACCTTCTATTCATCTCTGTAGCGTTTAATATTTTCTCTCTGCGTTTGTATGGGTAGGGGTCGTCTTCGAATTCTCGACAAACATACGAGTATACCTACCAGATATACCACAAGAGTATTAATTAAGATAATTAATTAATATGCCTTTACCAATATTTAAAAACCATTGAAATTTGTATAAATAATGGAGCTATCCAGGGGAGGACCGTGAATTTGAGGTGGCCCTGGGCTAATAGTAAAAACCGTATCGTAGATCCGGCCCTGGCGCTACGGTCGACCACTGTCAAAAATATAATTACTTTAAAATAATATATTCCTTAGTATTCGGTAAATTTTATTCCATCCCATAAATAATAGATGGTATTAGGATAGTCTAGAGCGAGATATTGCACGAAACATTTTTGTGTAAGCATGTGAGGCAGATGTGCTCGCTTGTGCTTGGGTTTGTTGACACTTGACACGGCCGCTGTGGTAGGTATGTTGAGCCGAGTCGCACATACAAAGATATATTGAATGATAATTTAAGATGTGTCTAATTTTTTATTTATTTCGTTTGATGTATTTTAAATATTGGTTCGAAAACAATAAGTAAGCAAATGACGCTTTACGACACGGGAGAGATTCCGAGTTGAAGGCGGAATGCCGGTCAGCGACACGCGGTGTAACGGCAAGCCTGAACAATAATTTTCCTATAGACTCCGAAAGTCTTTTTATTTCAGGATAAAAGGTGCTATCTCATTTTTCGTGTACCTGACAATGTGTAAGTAAACTTTATGACAATCGGTTAAGTCGTCAAGTAGTTGTACCGTAACAAACAAACAAACAATTATAATATTTGCTATACCCACAGAGCGAATATTGAGAGAGTCACTCATAGATGGCTGGTCGGCACAGTTAACGTTAGGAAACTCTACTATGTGGCTATATCTACCCATTTTCTAAAACAGCCAACATTTTGGGACCCAAGATTATTTTTTTTTTCATGTGCCCAGTTCACAGGTCTGAGTAATTTACTAGTGCCCTTCCAACTATTCCAAATAAGCTGGAAACGTGCTAGAGGATGGTTCACGATAGTCGAACAACGGATTCGAAGTGACGGCCTTATTATCCGCAATCCGTTGCCTAAACTATTGAGATATTGCGAATATCTCTCGCAATAATCCTCGCACAATGTTGCACGCGCCGAATTGATGAAATAGGATGACACGCGCACGTGTTTTTATTTTTTTTTATTTATTGTTTTTATTTTTAAAATAAACTGTTCATTACGTACACAATTTGTGTTCTCACTAAAATGTCGTCTTTTTTCAATATTCAACCATTGTATCGTACGCGCGAATGCTTGTCGGATGTGGAACGTGTCTAGCTACAGTTTTACATGTGCTTGTCTAATTAACATGCAGTTACTGTAGCGAAGCCAACATTTATTTATAGCTTTACAAAAAACCAAAAATCGTCAAGGACTCCAATTATTAGCCAGCGCGGTGGCTGCATTAGAAAAGTGCTGTAAATAGCCTTTATTCCAAGTTAAACTTAACGTTAACGTAACGTCACAATCAATATATTAGTTCACAATTTGCTGAAAGTTTAAAATGTCTAGACCGATTATAAAGTGACTAGTTTACCATCGCTCGGTAACATGTGCAAAGTTATTAAGTAAATATATTTATAAAAAGTAATAACAGGCGTTGACAAAGCGTAAAAGTGACCCCAATGAACCCAGCGACAATAACAAAAGTATTTTCACTCAGAGTTAATTTTTCATCGATGATAAAGTTTTTGTTATATATATATATATATATGTATATATACATAAATATATAGTTATTGTTCAACATTATTAATCTCAAAAAGTAAATATTCTGCGTTCCGTCCGACAAGTGAGGTGTAGGAGGATTATCTTAAGTCATCTTTCCCTTCCCACTCCTCATAAGGATAGGATGGGAACTGGATGAGGATGGGACGGGGAGGGGGTTAGCGGGGAAATGAAATATCTCCTGTCTATGTCCTCCTCTGCCCATTGAAGGTAAGCAACGCATCTGCAACACATTTGTTTGTTGCGGATGTCTATGGGTAGCGCTCACTCAACATCAGGTGATCTGTTATCTCGTTTGCTACCAATTTCCATAAAACAAAATTTTAGGGCATGTTGAAGGAATCAATGAAGGGAGAGTAACGAAACAAATTCATGTTGCGGCAGTGAGTGGCAGTGTTGGCAGGGGACGTCAGAGAACTTATATCGACCAGATTAGTGACATACTATAGAAGGGCGATATCAGGAGCACCCGTAGAAGCGAGAGAGGTGTTCCAGGATCGCGCCAAATGGAAATCAATAGTCTCTGCCTACACCTGTGGTTTACGGGCGTGAGCATATATTTATTTATTTATTATCTCTTTTTGATTTTCAATGTCTGTAGGATATTTTCAATTATTGCAAATAATTCAATAATTGTTATAATTTACATTGAAGATTGAATTTGGATATCAGGTCATGGAATTGCCGATGACCATTTATAATGTACAGTTTATCTGAACAAAAAAGTTTAGTTCTATTTAATAATATTGTAAAAAAATTGTTTGGCCCGATCTTGATTAACAATATGTAAAAATCACTTATTGGCAATGTTTTTCCTATTTTAAATAACTATTTTAAAGATTATTATTTTCCCCCTTACATTATTTCTCTGTATTACTTTCTGTTTACATTATTTTTTCTCTGCATTACTTTCTGTTTACATTATTTTTTCTCTGCATTACTTTCTGTTTACATTATTTTTTCTCTGCATTACTCTCTGTTTACATTATTTTTTCTCTGCATTACTTTCTGTTTACATTATTTTTCTCTTTCCGTAAAAGGATCATTACAAAGATTTTACTGTATTAATTACTGCTTGTAACATCACCTCGTTTATAAATACATAGAAACGAGCTAAAGTAAACGATAAAAAAGGTAATTTAAGATTTTCTTGGTATAATGTTGAGGCGCATCCCGCCCTCCGCCGCCAGGATGAAGCGACGCGGCACGAACTTGACGCCGCGCAGAGCCTGCGCCGTCGCCTGCACTCGGAACGATGAGAAAAACTTTGCCATACAAACTTTTGACTGCACTTTAGCAAAGCGCATGCCTGCCGACAAACGAATCCCATTAATGAATTAAAATAATATAAATACAAGCATCTCGAAAATAAAATATCACTTTATATTGGTGGAAGCTTTTTTTAATCGCTTCAGTCGTTTATGAGTTTTTGGGAACAAACAAACAATATTTTTTTTTGCTTTATAATATTTATAAATTAATCTATACTTAATAATATTATAAATGCAAAAGTCATTATGTATGTATGTTTGTTATTCTTTCACGCAAAAACAAATGAACGGATCTGGATGAAATTCGACACAGAGATAGATTACACTCTGGAATAGCATATAGGCTACTTTTTATCCCGGAAAATGTACGGTTCCCGTGGGATATATTTTTGTTTTTTAGAAGGGCATATCTACGTCCAGCCAGCCAAAAAACTACCCGGGCTAAGCCGGCGTCGATTACTACATGCGTATATATAGGTCGCCCCAATTCGACGCTACCTCTTTAGGCTTCAAGTGACATAATTATATCAATCCCTGGTATACCAGGGATTTATCCTGCAGACTACTATTTCAATATTTGAGGATACTTAAATTAAAAACATACCTATACAATTCCTAGGTCCTATTCCAAATGGCAAATACGCACAAGGATGTCTGCCGCTCGAATTTTCCGGCGAAAACCTTTCCGGGTCGAATTTTTCCGGATCGGGAAAGTACGCCTCATCGCGGTGAATCCCAGCGGCTGAGACGAAAACCATCTGTCCCGCCTTCACCGTCACGTCCGTGCCGGGGATCTGGTAATCCTGCTGCGCCCTCCTCTGCAGCGGGTCAACAATAGGGTACAGACGCAGTGTCTCCTCGAAAGCTTGTTCCATATACTTCAATTCGTTTAGGGCTTCGAAGGTTATCTTTCCATCGTACTTTCTCAACACCTCATCGACTTCTTCTATAACTTTCTCCTGCGCGTCCGGATTCTTGGACAGTTCGTACAACATAAAGGACATCGTGCTCGCGCTGGTCTCGTACCCGCCGGCGTAGAACACGAACGCCTGCGCCGCTATGATGTCGTCGGTTAATTCCAGTGTCCTCTCCTTTTCCTCTTTCGTTCTCTTCGGCCCGTGTATCTCACCCTGCTGTCTCAGCTCCAATATCAGATCCATGAAGTCTCTTCTGTTCGTCGGCTTGCCATTTCTCTGTGAGATCACTGTCGTTACTAAATGGTCGAAGAAACGGGATATATCTTTGGGTAGGAGGTCTAGATTTAGTTTCTTGAGTATGCCTGGATACATCATGTCCATTTCGTCCATATAATTTGGGGAGAAGATAACCTTATCCAAATTTTGTAAAACGTGCAGCTTATCACTTATAGTGTCAAAGTCCAAGCCGAACGCGCAAGCGGAAATCGTCGCGATGGTGTACCTTTGGATGAGAGAATGTAACTCGTGTTCTTTCTGCGTCGTACAGAGCTTCTGGAGATAATCGACGAACCCATCTCCGCTCTGCTCCATCAGGTAGACCATGTTCTTGAGCTTGGTCGAGGTGAATATCGGCGTGAACCGGTTCCGCAGCACCCGCCACTTGTCCGTGTCCGCGTGAAAAAGGTTGTTGCCCAAACCGGTCTCGCTGAACGAAACTCCGCGGTCAGAGAAGTAGTCGAAATCTTTGATGAAGATTGCTTTAGCGATGTCCAGATCTCGGACCAGCAGACACGGTGTTGTCATCCTGTACAATCCGACTAATTTCTCATTAGGAAATTGTAAATATATATCTCGGAATACGACCGCTACGTTCTGTTTCCTGAGCACGGATTCCCGAAGGCTCCCGAAAAGGGGCACGGGCTTCGGTCCGTTGACATTCCTCTCCTTCCAATAACCGAAAGTCCTTGTTATGTAGCGGTAGAACAAGTAACACAAAGTCGCAGCAAATAGTAGATAATATGACAAAACCATTGCTGCCGTCTTTACCGAACTGAATTTTACAATCAAATGACTTGCATTATCTTGCGAATTTACTTATATAGTCGGCTCGTGGACATTTATAATGAGTAAAATTTTATTCGAAGTGTGTATTATAAAAACAAACGTATCTTACGACTTTACATGTGATCTCGGTGTAGTGTTGATTTTAGGCAGTGGCAAATTTTTTGCGAACTCGTTTGTAGTCTTAGTGCGCGCAAATCTAGACATCAATTATATTAATTCTAAACGAGTAGACACGCTGTGCTGGCGGCATACGAATTATAAGCTATTGTTTAGCGGTGACATAGTCATATTGAAATATGTATTCTCGTGTCGCTTAAGTTTAACGGGGTAAGAAGATGTATAATTATTAATTTACTACCTGTGCCCCGCGGTTTCACCCGCCCTTCAATTTTACTTGAACGAAATGATATTACCTACAATACTACCCTAACCTCGTGCTCTTTTCCCTGTCATGTGGGGACATCATAACTAGCAAAGCTTAACAATCACATATGATTGTTTAAACTGTGACCACAGTCCATATAGTCATACTATAGGTTCTGGTACAGTTTTTACAGCTGGCCGCCTGCCTAGCGCTAACCTACCTCGGGCATAATAACCTAATGTTACAAGCATTATTTCTAGAATCGTCTACACACGTGTGAATACTGCGTTACCAGGGAACGACATGCGTCTAAGGAAGTGTGTGTGCTATGAATATCTCAATGCACAGTGTGTTTAGTTGAAGCTTGCAAAATCTCCGACACTGACCTGTTTTGAACTTTATGTAAACTTTCAATCTCCATCATTTTAAAGATAATAATATATTATAAAAAACACTAAGCCACCAAGTGAAGCTTACGACAGTACATTAGTGAAAACCGCACCTGAAGATTAGCGCACACAAACACGAATATATATAACATGAAGCCCCCGAAAATACTTTTACTCAAATATCTTCCACGTACAGACAGCGATCAGTTACACTTTTATTACATGTATAGATGTCGTGTTGTCTTATCATCTGTAGTAATTTTGTATTAAATGCGTGATACACGGCCTATTGAAAGCACATTGACCTTGAGCACAGTGCGCGACGGCGGTTGTGGTCGCATCCAGCGAACAGTCCTGACCTCAGTGTGAAACCTGTGCTTGATTTTATTTTTGCGCGCATTAATGTGTTTCTTCCGATAAATTTTTTATTCATAGTACTAGGTGGCAACGAGCAAGCGGGTCACCATTGGGTATAAGAAGCTATCCTTAAAAGATAGATGCATACCTTCAAGGACTCTTGTAGATCCTTTTAAGATATACAATTACGTAGTACATAACTTTGATCCATCGCACAAGGTTCAGCCAGCGCTTGTAACGACCACAAATCTTTGAAGTCACGGATTTGGATAAACATTGTTTACAAATAACATTTCAAGTCACACGAAAACTATATTAAATTCTCTCAAATGTTACTTACATATTAACTAAAGTTATCGTCGTAATAAAAATATTTGTACACGAAGCAGTCGCCTTCAGACTCTTCATATCAGTTTACAATATCGTATGACTACGGTTCCCGAAGTAGGAGACCGCGTCTTAAAGCCATATTACAAATGAGACACTGCGGCTGTCGGGACCATAAGGTCGTACGTAATTAAATAGTTAAATGGTCAGAAACGACTAAGATCAAAGTCCTGTGACGCTGCCGCGATTGTTATTTACTGTAATGTTAAGGAAATGTGAAATATAAATAAATCAGAGATACTCGCACAAAAGAGTTCGGACTACGAGTCTCGAGCTGATGTCTTATTAAATAAAAAAAATAAATGGTAATCCGTAATAAACACTCAGCTTCTTCATACATATTTTATTTGAACTAACAAATACATTGTGTGATAATTCCGCAGAAAATTTTTGCACGATCATCCGACCTTCACACATTTTTTATCTACCTAATCTTTTAAGGTCTTAAAGGTGACCTCAACAATTCATACACAAATTTAGTTGATATAAAATATTAGTATTGGTTAGGGAATGTGGACTAAAAAATAATCTAATGATTAATGCCACTATTATATTGTGTAGATTTTAGTTTTAACATTGGTAGAGGCAGCAACATCTGTTGCACTGCAGGGCCGGATCCACCGGAGAAATACCACGACCTCACAGAAGATAGGCGTGAACTTAGAATATTTTAAACTTCTTTCGCCTGAGGAGTCACGTGCCTGAGGCCTCTGAGGTCCTCTTCTACATTGAAAGTAGAATTTTGAGGATATAACAGGAATGGGAAAAGGATTGGACGGAGAAGGGAATGAATTGGACAAGGAAATATCTTTCTATTAAAGGTTTCCCTCGTTAGCCACCTTCTTTCATACAAAATAAAACATGTTGACCATGTCTGAGTAAATACTAAATCACTATGTAATAATTCAATCAAATATCCAATGATCCTGATTTTTTCTTCTTTTCGTATCCCTTGACACTGGCGCCATCTATTAGGCCGTTACATAATTAGGAACATTTTAACGATGATTTGACATACAAGATGTCGCCACTGGCAAATTGATTAGTTGTTAACACATCTGTACACATTGAAGACGGCTGTTATAAAGCAAATCAAACTAAAAAGTAAAAAACAATTCTTAGCATAATAATACAATTACTGATAATAAAATGTTTTTTAGATTTCATTTATTTATTTGCAGCTATAACTGTACAAATAACAATGGCATACAGACACATCCTTGATGGAGGCCGAAGATCACACAGGCTTTTGCCTGTCTACCTTATTCACCATGGATGTCAAATAACTGGTCAAATTACTATAATAATGTAAAGAATAAAATCTTATATTTATATGGACGAAGTCGCGTGAAATTACTTTTTATAATAAAGTAATTCTGAATGATTGACAATTTGACGTGTCATTTTGTGGACAGTTTGATTTCTGTTTTATTGTACTATCAACTGTAAAAGTCTAATCGCAGAATTGTTTTCGATTTCTTGCTTGCGTTATTACTTTAAATTTACTGAATTCGAAACGAAGCATAAGTTAATTCCGTTAAGAATCCAATTAGTAGTGCTTGCTAGTTAAGCGACATCTAATAATGTTTTTAACAACACAATAATTGCTTCTGCTTGTTCATCCTTTCAATAGATGGCAGTGTTCTTTATTCAAATATATGGTGCTAACAAAAATTCATTTAAATAACCAAATACTTTTCGGTAACATAAATTATTAAGATAAGAGTTTTTTTTAATAAAAAACACAGGACAAAGTACCGATATCTTAACTAATGTCGGGTAGACATAGATATTAAAAGCATGACTTTACAAAAAAGTTTTCCCACTAGTTTGATTTATAAAAAATATTTGTGTGCATTG
The DNA here is from genome assembly GCA_029849275.1 of Papilio elwesi. Lineage (NCBI taxonomy): Eukaryota > Metazoa > Arthropoda > Insecta > Lepidoptera > Papilionidae > Papilio > Papilio elwesi. The sequence goes on from CM056713.1 coordinate 6,344,625, forward strand.
AGTATCTGAAATTTGTGATGACGATGGTAGAAAACAGTTATTTGCATAACAAATAACTTATTGAATAAAAGCTACATGTGATTAGTGCTATCTATTGACGACTAACTCACTTGCTCGACATCTACATTAAATTGAATAGGTCTACCGATAGATGTCACTATTTATACCATATTGTTTTTGGCACATGGCTTGTAAATATGAGATTGTAGGCAAAAAATCCTGGGATTTAAAAAGTAATGTTAAATGAAAGCCACAACACAATGATTGTTTTTGTAAAAGTACACTGTCGCTGCCAATATCCAATAAATATCTTTCGGTAAATGTGATATGTAAACAATTGAAACAGGTGACCTTCGAAGGGAATAAATAATTGGGTTAATAATAGAAAAAAACATTTGTAACCAAAAATCATTATAAGAAATAAAATATACACGATACAAAATTATGATAGAGACCAGAAAAAACGGTACCTATAAAGGTACCAGTTTTTCCTACCGCTGTAAAGCCTGAACTATCGTTACTACCACGATTTATCAACAAAATTTTTTTCAGCTGTAAAATATATTGCTTACAGAATAAAGAAAATTACATTAAGCATTATTAAATAGACAAATAGAGTTCTAGATATGAATGTAGACCGTTAAGTGTCAAGTAAGGAGGCAAAAATTTCGCCATATGCGTATTCTGGTGTACGCTGCAAAAACCGTTGAGTTACACGTATATAATGTATAATGGAAATGTTTGCCTTAAATAGTCCTACAAAAGAGTCCGCGACAGCATATATCTATCTTTTATGTGTAAGCCATTATCGCCAAAATAGTGAACCATCTATTAATTTTAGGGCGGAGTGAAGTTTGCCGGCCAGCTAGTTGTAGATTGGATAGCGACCTCTTCGGAACGAACTTGTGACCTTGTACAATGTAATCTATTATTCGAGAACATTTGTATGAAGTTTATTCTGAATTTTAACAATTAGCTTGTGCGCTATAATTCCTCGGGCATTTTTTTAATTTATATTTTTATCTGAGGCTGGATATTATTATTTCAAGTCACATGACTATCGTAAGTACGTCAAGTTGACACTCGCTACTTGCGTTTCAATTCTTTCCGTTGTTATCATAGCCTGTAACCCAGAGGGGTAGCCAGAGATCATGGATTTCCATTTGGCGCGATGCTGGCACACCTCTCTCGCTTCTACTACATTACATCTAGGCATACAAGCTCATCGGTTATGGGTACTCCTTATATCGCCTTTCTGGAGGGGGGAGATGTATATCCTCCAGATACGTAATCCGCGTACGAAAAGTAAATCCACTTAAGTCGCCGTTTGGCGACTCCGTAAAAGCCCTCAGTCAGGCGTATCCCGTGTTTTTATATTTAAAAAAATGCTACTCTCCGCCTCTACGAACTAAAAGTGTACGAACATCACATTTCTCAAGTATCGGAAATATTTTTACATCACCAAAGCATAGAATCGTGGTTCATTTTTGAGAGTTGATTTTGCATGTACCGTCATATCTGGTGGTATATAAGTCTATGGACATAATAGTTGCTTATAATTCGATGGTTCAAAATGTACGGCTAAGGAAAGGGGTGTCCCGGACCTTATTTTCGCCATTACCTAGACCTTGTGGGGTCACACGACACTGATAGAGGGCGCGGGGGGCACGGGTTGAGTCATCGCCGCCTGTTTGTTTCTTGTGTACGGAATTGTTATGACTCATACATTTGCATTCAAATATATTTCTACTACACTACAACTTTAAATATTTTACGAGCTTGTATGCGTAGATGCAGAAGAAGCCAGAGAGGTATGCCAGGATCTCAAATGGAAATCCAAGATCTCTGCTTACCCCTCTGGGTTACGGGCGTGACCGATTATTTATATTTATTTATTTCTAGTTATCATTTAATATAACTAAGCATTTTGTTCGTTTCGCTGTTAAGCTAATCTATTTTTAAATACCTGTAAGTAACGTGACTCATATCCTCGGACAAACAAATTAATTTTACGTATAGATGAAACGTGAGTCATATATCTTTGAGCCGATTGTTTGAAACTACATTAGTTCGTGTTGAGTTTTTAAGTAAAACAATTTATGTTAGGTATCGTAATCCGAATGACATGATATGTTTACAAAACCAATAATCATGTCTTTTGTACGAAACAGAATAAAATGATTATTTAAGTGGGCTACCCCTTGAATATTTATTTTATTCTGAATTTTTAAATATTTTTTATAGAGGCAAAAGTGGCATAATCTGTTAAAAATTTCAACTGCCCAACTATCATGGTTCATGAAATACAGCCTGGTGACAGACAGACATACAGACAAACGACTGGCGGAGTTTTAGTAATAGGGTCATGATCTTTTGCACCAAAACGAGCCTAACCAACATTAGTGCGACGTGCACATGGCTACCAACATTGGTCAGCGTGGCCCTTCTCGAATGGTCTCGAAGCTACTAAACTATCTCCGCAACAATATTGTGTAGAATCGACTCATGTAACAAATTTTCCAATCTGAAACCCACCTCGTGACTGCCTTAGAAAACACACAAAATAGACTGTTCTCGCAGAAACACTGCCGTCATACCGTCATGCCGTCACGCCGTCAGTCAGGGACCGTCCGGCCATAGTATGGAGAATTCATATTTATACTGTGGTCCGGCCTAAAGAGAATATAATTGCTACATTAATCTGGCCGTTAACTTGACGACCCAATAGTATATTGACTGGCGGTCCACTGTTGGGTTGCGAACTATAGTTTTAGAATTTCGACTCTAGATGTCGTGGGAGTTAAAAAGTTTGTCTATTCGTCTCCTAAACAATATTGTACTGTTACCTAAAATTTGTCTCCTACAACTTCTAGACCTCAAAAGTTCGGTTTGAAATGTACCTGTAAATCGCTACTAACGTGAATCCTCGTTTACAAAACACATAAATCCATATTTAATATTACCCTTCAAACTATTTAGACAGGCCTTCCCTTGGCATAACTGCCTTCTGCCGACCTCGGGACGCATACTAATGCGCGAAGGGTTGAGTCCGGTCTATACATATTTATATAACACTATTGTGTCTGGAAAATCCCTGCAAATTTCATCGAAATCGGTCCAGCCGTTTCGGAGTCTATAGGTCTACAGGGACCATACATACTTCGCTTTTTATATACAATTTTTTTCGTAAAAATTGTCCTATGTTACTTCTAATACCTCCAAGAATATGTGTACAAAGTTTCATGATGATCGGTTCAGTTTTCGCGTGAAAGCGTAACAAACAAAATTACATTCACATTTATAATATTAGTAGGGATGTTGAGCAATTCGATGGGCGACAGATGCGGAATAAGTCTGTCTGTCACGACTCTTATTCCCAACACAGATATCAAATTAGATTTTTTTTTATACCAGTAAATGAGTCACAGGATGATTTATAACAATGGCCCACAACTGTTACACTGCAGGGTCGGCTCGACCGGTGAAATACCACGACCTCACAGAAGACACGCGTCAAGTAGAAGTACTGACGTGTGAGATGGCGGCGGCCTAATTCTAGTACTTCCCCTCTTCCTTTTCATTACTAATAAATAAGGCAGGATACCAGGAGTAAAGAGGTTAACTTGCATTGGGTAGTTCCCCATACAAATTTTCATCTCCTACTTTAGACCTTTAGCGCCTATAACAGAAATTGTCATTCTTAATAACAGAATTCTCTGTGCAAAAGCCTCTATGCCAAGTAGTTAGACTTTCTTATTTTGTAAATATAAATGCAAGCCCTTGGCTACAGGAGGTCCCAATAGCACCGACTTACAGACAGACAAACATACGCGCTGTAAACATGCCCTCCTGCGTCAGTCCGGCGAGCAATGGTGGATTGGAAGTCTCCATGTTTTCATAGTTATACAGTTTTCACAGTTGGCCACTTCGTAGTATTCGAGTCTCGCAGTTTAAAATCGCAAACAAAAACCCTGGGAACTTTCAAACAAAAGATTTGTGTATAAATTGAGTACATTTTCCGACAATTAATTTTGTTTTTTTTTACTTGTATTGTAACAGACAAAGGCTTACAGGATTATTCTTTGATTAAGTTATGGATAATTAATTAAATAAAATTCACGAGAATTTAATTTAACATTAATCATAGGAGGTTCAATGTGTTAATATTTCCGCCGAAGACGCCTGCACTGGGATCTTATTCAAGCTGAGGTAAAATATATTTGACCTGTGTCCAAAATTTAGGTAGGCAATTCATCTGCAACTCTATCCCTTGTTGTATCAACGTTCACACTGGAGGAACACAGGACTCTTCGAGAGAGGGAATGGAGCCGTAAATCCACGCACCCTGGCCTAACCAATGTAGTGGTTTTAAGAACATGCCGGTTTCCTCACGATGTTTCCCTTCACCGTTTTTAAATAAATTACACAAAGTAAAGCGCCTAGGTTCGAACCCGGAATCTACAGTACGTAAGTCGAGGCCTAAACCGCTGAGCCACCGCTGCTTTTGAGCACATTTTTTAATCGAGTATAGCTTCCCTTAACATCCATAGATATACACAATGAGATTGTTACAGTGCATCAAGTAACGTATTAAGCTAACCCAACAAAAGGGGAAAAAGGCCCAATAGCTTAATTTTTTAATTATGGACTTAGAAAAATGAGGTCTTCGGTTAATTTCCCAGTATAAGCGTAAGCTTAGTTGAAATTATTAAAAATATATATGTAAATTACTTAGACAATTAACTGAAGAAGTATTTCAACAGTAAACAATGTTTTCGCTTCTCCAACAGACGTCGCTTTATTCATGCGTCTTTTTTATTGACACATGTCATTCAGTGTAATTACCACCGGTTTCTTGACCTTGCTAACTGGTTTTCTAGCTTGGCGGCGTTAGGAAAACAAACCAAGTTGTTTCTATTGCATATCAATCAATTGTACAGTCGTTTTAAAAACAAAAGTTCGTTACCTTCAATTCGACATTTGCTTGCACCAGGGACTTACACACGCTGACAATTAAAGAGAACGATTCGAACTTCATACTGTCTAGTAGTGTTTACTATTTTGAACCTTATATCGAGTAGGTATAATTTTATTTGTGCTACAGTATCAAAGTATTAAGTAAACGAATTTGAAAACTAACAAAGGTTTCGTATTCTGACTGTACTTATTTCTTACTGGTTGTTCAATACCGGTGACAGTTCATCTTCACGTCTTCTGTGAGGCTGTACATCCCCGGCTTCATGAATAGTAATGTTTTTTTTTACATTTTTTTTTCATTGCAAGTTTTAAAATATGGCGTGATTTCAGACTGTTACAATAGGTTTGGCGTACACTTCAGCGATTTCTTGGGTTGATATCAAACTAGCATTTTGTGCTCGGCGTCGTTCAGTGTGAAACTAAAATGTGTGTTGTAGTGTGAGTTTAAAAAACCAGCCAAGTTCGAGTCGGACTCGCGCACGAAGGATCCCGTACTATCTCTAAGAAATCACGTTTGTTGTATGGGAATACTTAATATTTATTTTATTCTGATTTTTAGTATTTGTCATCGTAGGGACAATAGAAATACATCATCTGTCAAAATATCAACTGTCTAACTATCACGGTTCATGAGATACAGCCTGGTGAGAGGCGGACAGACAGACAGACAGACAGCGGAGTCTTAGTAATAGGGTCCCGTATTACCCCGTTTGGGTACGGAACTTTAATTAAAGGTATTTATCCTAAATAATGCAGTTTAAGGTTTTAATATTAATTATTAATTACTAATTTTTAATATTAGTATAGATAACTTAGATAATATACCTAGATAAGTTATGTTCTACGAAGTTATAAGTTAATCACTCGCCACAAGCTATGTTATTAATCTTTCTGTTATTACTGTTGTCGTGTTACTTAGTTGTACTTGGACGTAACTTACTGTCATTGTGTGCATGTATGTATTAACTAAGTTACACAATAACGATGACAATGCTCCACAACACAGTTGTGAGCTAACCCACTTCTAAATGTACAACTCCTCTGACCTCGAACCTCCCTTTGTGTTGAACTGCACAGACCAACCTTATATCCCATAGCTGGGCAACTATTTTCAAGCGAGACAATTTGATACAGAATTTTGTATTGCGGTGTCCAGATTTTAAATAACTCTGTTTAGATATTATTCTTCGGTGGTTCGGGCATGTTGAAAGGATGAATGAAGAGAGAGTAACGAAACAAATTGCAAAAGTGAGTGGCAGTGTTGGCAGGGGACGCCCTACGAGAACTTATATCGATCAGATTAGTGACGTACTAAAGAAGGGCGATATAAGGAGTACCCGTAACCGTCGAGCTTGCATGCGTAGATGTATGAATGTAGAAGAAGCGAGAGAGGTGCACCATGATTGCGTCAATGGATCCATGATCTCTGCCTACCCCTCTGCGTTACGGACGTGAGCGCTTATTTATTTTATTTATTATATATTATTTAATACTTATAAACGAGCAATTCTTGTATATATGTAATCTGAATGTCGGCAAGGGATCCAACGATTTTCATAAAAATTTGTACGCAGGAGGCTTTCGGGGGCGATAAATCGATCTAGCCAGGATTCATTTTTAGATAATTTAGTTTAATTCGTGTTCTGAGACAGGGAATAAAATAAACACATAGCTTGACACAGCTAGTATACATAAGCACAGCCCAAGCTGGGCTTAGAGACTTTAAATTTTGCACAGAGATTTCTGTTATTTCGTGGACTGAAACAAGCAAAGGCTCCCTAAAGTAGGGGATGAAAGTTTGTATAGGGAAATAATTTTAATCCAATGTAAGTTGATCTTAAAGTTTCAATTCAAGAGTTGACAATAATGCAATACCTGCTTCATCACATTGTTGTCAATGATGTCAAACGATGGGTTAATTGAAAATCTAGTGGTACCTTAAAGATATGTTAAATGACTTTACGTGGGACTCTTCCGAACATTTTACAAAGACATCGCAGAAGCTTCATTATCCAGGTACTTATATGAACAATGTATCACGTGCTCGGTTATAAGGATTAGTGTGAATAAGTCGGGGCGCCAGTATCATCAGAATCAGTCACAATGACGGGCATTGAACCTTGGCCCGGCAGGTGCCTGCCCACGCTCGGTGCCGGCGCAAGCGATGATCCTTATGGGCGAGGGAATAAGACGTGGTTTGGATAGGCGAAAGTTTTTGGGTGGGGTTACATTAGTCCGCTGAAAAAATTTATCATACAATTTAAATTAAATTAGCCAAAGTCATTGAAATAGATTGTTGAAAGAACAAGAAACCGTTGGAGATAGGAGATAGTATAATCATTCCTCTGACTTGGTGGAGCCTGCTCACGAGGACAGCGAGCTTCAGGACTTAGGAAGTAGCGGGAAAGTGGAAGCAAGTTATAACTGACAATGCAATAATTAGTTTTAAATCAAATATTGGTTTAATTATTAAATTGGTTTAAGTATTTAATGTAGAAAATGTACAGGGAATGCAGAAACAATGTAGCAGATTGATGTGTCTATAATTTAATTGATTAATCATCAACCTATACTTATTAGGAAATCAAATAGTTTTATAACTTTTTCTTCGGCAGTCGTATTTTATGGAAGTGAAAATAGCTCCGCTCATCGCTTCGCTTATGGGCATAGTCGTGGGCGATTAATTAATGCGAAGATTGAATTAGGCGGCGGTCGCGGAGTTAAGTGGTGGTAATGTCGTCAAATAATTGTCTTGTCCGCTGCACTGAAATGCCTTGTTGCCGAGTGCTGTTCGCGGCCGGATCCTGGTTGTATGCTAGTCTCAATCGTGAGAAATATGACTGCAATTACACGTACTATATGCAGAATATAGAGGTAATAAGAGACTTTATTTAAAGCATAATTATTGACAATAAATGAAGAGATATTAGAACCTTAAAGAAAGTTTGTATGGAGTTAATGTATTTGTTGCGCTTTACGAAGGAGTCGACGCCAAACATACATCCACTCATTTCTTCACAGCGTCATTTTAAGGAATATTAAGGTTTTTTAGTTAGCATTCGAACTATCGTTTATTAACGAAGAAAGTACTCCAATTATTATTATTAAAAAATCTAATAATCTTGGGGGAAAATTAAAAAAATACGTAATTTATATTTTTTAAAAATCACAATTGAATTTTTTTTATATTTTTATATAATTTTTTGTCTGCATCAAAGTTATTAAACGAGAACTCTTTTATGTCTCTAGGATAGTTTCGAACTTAAAAATGTAAGTTTGTTTGTTACGCTTTCACGCGAAAACTACTCAACCGATCATCATGAAACTTTGTACACATTTTCTTGGAGGTACTAGAAGTAACATAGGATTCATTTTATGAAAAAAAAGTTCCACGAAACTGTTCCAAATTCAAACAGCTTCCAATCACAGCGCCTTCAGCAGCTCAGTCCCCAAGTCGAGCGTGCTCCAGAAGTTCTCACTTCAAAAACAGCTACCATTTTATTATGGCGGGCATTTTATATGTTACCAAAGTTAAATTGATTGAAGCGAAATTAAATTGTTGGAATTGACCAAATATTTAGTTACAAGTAAATGTTACAACCACTTACATAATTTTATTTATAAATACAAGACTTTCTAAATGATCTGGGGCGGAGGAGGGCGAATGCCATCGCCGGCGCGGTCAAGGCGACCTAGAAGAAAAATCTCGAGATGTCGCGTGTGTGTACACCAAACCATCTGTTCGCCTGGTGTTTCACCGCCATTGTCTAAGAACATTGTTGCAATATAGCTGACGCGCCCTAGATTATATGCAGACGAGTGTACAGGAACAGGTAGAAGTGTACGTCATGATGTCACGTTAGTGTTCTGTGGGCAACTTGTTCGTGGTACTACTTCAGGCGACTCAATCTCCACTTTTGGATAAGATACATTTAGATTAGATTTAATGTCTACTTAGATTACTTTGTCATATTTCTATGGAACTGTGGCAAGCGAGCAAGCAGGTCACCTGATATTAAGAGCCCGCTATCCATAGGTCTCCGGAACTAGAAAGTAAGTCGCATACGAGTTACCCAACTTTAACGGACGTAGGAGACGATAAACCGTAAAAACGATAATTCCGAGCCGGCCTATTCATGCAACAGATGTTGTTGCCGGCTCTGGCACTATTGTCATAAATATGTACTAACTTTTCTCACTATATAAAGTTATTCATCTGACTTCACTACACTGCGCGGAGGGCGTGCGCATGGCGTCATACGGGTACCGGCGATGTGAAGGCCATATCTCATCGGTTGTACGCACACCACGCAATCATCTCTATGAAAACGTGTGTACCTATATCTCTTAAAATATGTGTAATATATAGTATTGTTTGCATAAGACATATGATTAGAGAGAAAGGAAAAGTGGACAATAAAAATCAGAGGTTTCTGAGAGAGCGATAGAAGCAGGGGTAGACAATTCAAACGATGTAAGGGAGTGGAAAATATTAGAGGGGGTTTGTCGAAAGGCAAGCTGTTGCAGGTGGAGATGCCACTTGCCGACGTTGGAAAGAGTTATAGCTTAGTAAACTTGTGTTTAAAACATATGAAAACCTGTTATTGCAATAGTCAGTTCCTTCTCCGGTCCCATCGGTAACAACTTTTCTGTATTTACCTGTAAGATAAAATACGTGAGAGCAAGTTATGTATCCAACACGGAAAAGAGCAACGAATGTGAGTGAATCCGCGGGCGACAGCTAGTACTACAGCGAGCTAGTTATACGAGCGCTGTAATTTGTTGACGTGAGGCATCTGTGTTAGTTACCGTGTGTCAAAACATATTGTCATCACTGTTTTTACAAAGAGAATGACAGAGAGAAACGCTGTATCGCGACACGTTTTAAAGCCAGTGGAAACACACGGTTAACGTGGGCTAATCGATTGTTAATTGACGTTAACGATTGACACGCAGCTACAGATGGCCATATCTAAAATATAGAATCATGTAAACGTGTGTACAGCACTGTTGGTAACACTGAATTAGAAAAAAACTAGATAAAATTAATGTCAACATTGCCAGGTTCACGGACACCCATAGACATCTGCAACAAGCTAATGAGTTGCAGATGCGTTGCCTAACTTTAGTGTACAAACAGAACAAAGATAACTTATTTTCCTAACCATCTACTCTTCCTTCAAACCCCCTTCCCCTTCCGATTAATTTCTTATTAGATTTCACCCATTGGTGGGAAAGGGAAGACCAGAATTAGGCCTTCAGCATCTCACTCCTCATCGGACGAAGCGCAGAATACTTGTCTTCTATATAGTACGCAATTATGCCCATGCTCATGTCTTGTTTCTTTTCTACAACCAGCGACAAAGCTATACTGAATGATTATTACAATTATTAGATTATTTCTCGATGTGATCTTATGCTTATGCCGTATAACCTGTGACGTCATCGGATTCAAGTGTTATGTTATTTCACACAAGTAGTATATACTTTTAATTTCTACAATACAACGTGGTACATTAACAAAATGGTTGCTAAATCTATGTACATATTTACTGACTATCCTTTTGCTGTACAATACAATGGACGCTACGATCAATAGAGACCACCGTGTGAACGTGCGGACAGACGAACAGACATCGAGGATTTGTTTTTTTGTTTCTAATAGGTCAGTTGTTAAACTGTGAAGTAATGTGAAGCGGTGAATGGGATACTTATATAAGAACCATTATAAATAATAATAATAAATAAGCCTTTTTCTAGAATGTTCTCCACTGCAGGGACACAGGGCTCCTCCCTGAGTGAGGGAATGAGCCGTAATCCACCACGCTGGCCCGGTGCGGGTTGGTGGTAGTCACATGTCATCGAATTTTGTGGTTCTAAGAACATGCCGGTTTTCCTCACGATGTTTTCCTTCACCGTCTTTGGAGCAGTGGTAATGAAATAAATTACACAAAGCAAAGCGCCTGCCTGAGTTCTAACTCGCAACCTAAGCCACCACTGCTCAATATCTGTTATAAAACCTCTTTGTAATTCTACAGTGTATATTTTAAAAAATAACTTTCAAGCTTTTAACCTAGAAACTTTCATATAAACTTTCATCCCCTATTACAAACCCTTACAACCTTTTTTTCGTATTGAATAGTAGCCTATGTCCTTTCTCAGGCTCTAGACTATCTCCGTACCTTTTTCATTTCAATCGGTTTAATAGTTAAGGCGTGTAAGCTTAACAAACAGACAAAATCTTTAAATTTATTAGTAGGGATTAAAATGTTTTCATTCATGGTGGCACCAAAATCAATGTCGCCAACATTTCAATCATTCTAAAATAAAACATATATTGTTGAAGTTGCTGCTTATTTATTTTAGTATTCAATTTCTTTTCCCTTGAATGCCGCTTATTTTTTTTTCATTCCGTGCGCAGGTCAACCTTGGTCATTTTGTTCTCTCTGACCTTAGCGGTCTTTCGAGAAACGTGAGCCGCGCTAGGAATACTGATCAGCTCTGCAATTTAAAATGACTCCTACATAAAATAAGTTAGTACGTAAAGTTAAGTCAGTAAGTTAGTAGGAAAAAGATACATCAGTATTGGTGATATCGGATCCCGGTTTCGATATTGTAAAATTCGTTCATTGAACTTAGTGTTTGATTTTTTTTATAAATGAATTATTTTTTTTAATAAAAAGTATCCTATGTTACTTCTAGTACCTCCAAGAATATGTGTACAAAGTTTCATGATGATCGGTTGAGAAGTTTTCACGTGAAAGCGTAACAAACAAACTTACATTCACATTTATAATATTAGTAGGATAGATAGATAAAAACCTATTCTCAGACCTACCGAATGTATATGTAAAACTTCATTGAAATCGGTGAAGCACTTTGGATGAGTATGGCGACTAACACTGTGACAGGACAATTATATATATATAGTTTAAAGATAGCGAAGGAAAACAATAACATAAATATTTCCAAGGTCGACTAATAAACGAATCTAGGCCTCGCATAGTAACAGCGAGGTGGTCCAACAGCGAGTTTTTTTTTTTTTTTTTTTTTGTGACTGAAAGGTCACTGTTTGCCTTGAGGAGGCATTTACAGCTACACCGGGCTCGAGGCGGCAGGGCGCAGAGGGCGCCTAGCCTAAGCCTCTTTTAAGAGTAACTAAGCTCGAGGGCTCCCTCCGTAGAGGGAACCTCGGCTCGGGCCGTTACTTTAATATTATTACCGGATTGGGAGGCCACCGAGCTCTTAGGTCGCTTCGGTGGACGCTCCATGGAGTGACTCGGCTCAAGGGCCCCCGAGAGGGGACCTCGGCTTGGGCTGTCAATCATTACGCGTTTAGCATTCCGATTCGAGGGTGCCCGAGAGGGCCGAGCCTCGGCTCGATCGGTAGCCATTATCTGATTACAAGTATTATTACAACTAACATTACTACCACTTCGGAAAGCGTTAGCGCTGGGAGAAGAAGTGGCGGAAGAAACTCCAGCAACGCTTCTATCATGAGTAGGGGAGAAGAATCTGCCGGCTATGTGGCCGTATCGAGAAGGTAATAGCCGTCCTCGCCGGCGAAGACGGTGTGTGATTTGTTTGCGATGTTGTTTCATCCTAGCCTGAGCGATGGTTATTGCATCGTCTCGATAGTCGAGGACGTGCCTAGGTCGTCTATAATCGCGACGGAACGTACCGAGCGCGATTGGTTTGTAGGTGGCGGCACCTACGACTAACGGGTTGGGGTGACCGGCGGCGGAGTCGAAATAGCGACGCGACGCCAACTTCAGGTGTTGAGCTATGGTGGGCAGCTCTAAATCCACGTGTAAATCGATGTTGCGCATGAACCACGGCGAGCCAGTGGCCCTGCGCAAGAATCTGTTTTGGATCAGCTGAAGTCGGTGAATAAGTTTAGGGGATATGTGCGCGAAAACCGGACTAGCATACGTCATAACGGGACGTACTACAGCTTTATAGAGTGTCACCTTATTCCGGAGGGACATTTTGCTCTTTTTGTTGATTAGTGGGAATAGGCGGCCTAGTACGAAAGCCGCCCGGTTCCTGACCCGGGTAACGTGAGCGGCGAAGTTAAGTTTACGGTCAAGGATGACACCTAGGTATTTTACCTTATCTTCCCAAGGAATTGGGCTGTCCATGAGCTTAATGGATGGGAGACGCGGAAGGTGAGCTTCCTTATGTCGCGAAAAGAATAGGGCGGCGCTTTTTGCTGGATTTATTTCGATCCTCCATTTCCGGAACCACGCACCGAGAGTGGTGGCTGCGGTCTGGAGGCGTCGACATATAGCGTCAGGCTGAAGGCCCGACGTGAAAATGCAGGTGTCATCGGCAAATAGGGCTAGCTCTACACCGCGTACGCGCGGTATATCATTGGTGTAGAGGGTAAAGAGGAGTGGGCCTAGCACTGACCCTTAAGGCACCCCGGCTCGAACGGGGTGCGCTTGAGAGCACACTCCCTCGACGCGGTAGCAGAACGTTCGATTACTAAGGAAGTCGCGTATTATGCATACGAGACGATCTGGCAAACCGTACTCATACAGCTTGTATATGAGCCCGTTGTGCCAGACTTTATCGAACGCCTTCGCCACGTCGAGGAAAAGTGCTCCGGTGCTAGAGCCGCGTTGTCGTTTGGTAAGGATGTGCTCCGTGATGCGGTGCACTTGATGGGTACATGAGTGTTTGGCACGAAAGCCGAATTGTTCGGGAATTGGTAGTCCTTTAGCGTTCATAAAGGTACGTAGGCGGGCTAATATTAAACGCTCATAGATCTTCCCAAACGTTTTGAGAAGACTTATGGGTCTGTATGACGTAGGGTTTGTGGCTGGCTTTGAGGGTTTGAGGAACCCTATGACCTCAGCGTCCTTCCACTCGTTGGGAAAGACGCCTTTGGTCATTGCCGCGTTATAAATGACAACTAGGAGCTGGATAATAGCAGCAGGAAAGAGTTTGGTCACCCTATTGGTGATACCATCTGAGCCGGGGGCTTTGCGTGGACGCAAGTTCTTAATTATTTCCTTAACTTCGTCGAATGTTACCGGGGGAACGGAGTCGCGAAGCGCTTCATGTTTTCTCCGATCGACCTCGCTGTCCACCATTCGGAGGTGGGCAGGGTCGACCGGTAGGGTACTGGGAGAGCATTGGGCCTCGAGGCTGTCAGCCAGACACTCGGCTTTTTCTTCGTCCAGCATGGCTGGCGTCATGTCTGGGCGTAAGAGCGGCGGCATCGTGGTATACGTGTCGCCTTTAAGTGATTTGGGAAGCCGCCAGAATGCTAAATGGGATGGCTTTAAATTATTAAGTGTTGTATCCCACCTTTCGTTCCTGAGGGCGGCTATGCGTGCTTTCGATTCACGCTGTAGTTTACGTAGCCGCTTTCGGTGCGATTCGGTGGGATACATATCATAAGCTCGGGTGGCCGCGTTCTTACGTCTCAGCAAGTCCCTGGCGTCCGGGGGCAGCTCCCAGCGATGGTTGTCCATCACTGGGATCTGCCTCGAGCAGTCCTCGATGGTGGTTTGGACATGACTTGTGAGAGTTCCGATTGCAACGCCCATATATTGTTCGTTAACTATTTGATCGGGGATAGAATCTAATTGCGGCGAATTAATGTTTTGGAGCTTGGCACTGAGCTTGTTCCAGTCCACGATAGTTTTCGTTAAAGGCGAGGCTGGTGCAGAAGGCCCTAGCCGTAATATAACAGGTCGGTGATCCGAGTGAAGCTCGTGAATCACTTTTATTTCGCGTAGGGCGAGATTGATATTTTTAACGATTGCAATATCAAGCACATCCGGTGTGTGATCCACTATGTGGGGGTAGTGAGTAGGCTCTATGGGCGCTATGATTTCGAAGTCTAATAAGTCCGACATTGAGTCGAGCGCTAGACCTCGATTGTTAGTCTTAGTTGAATTCCATCGGATGTGTCCAACAGCGAGGTGGTCCAACAGCGAGGTAGTGCAACAGCGAGGTGGTCCAACAGGGAGGTGGTCCAACAGTACAGCTTGACGGGAGTGTTAATTGAATAAAAAGCGATCAGAAACCGGACGTGGTTCAGACCGAGAAGCAGTGAAGTGGTCACTGAACAAGTAATAACTTGCAAAGGTATAAAAAGGGTAAATATGGGAGGGGGCAGCGTGTCATACTTATACCAACAATAAACATTACGTGATTGTGAAACCTACTACGGGACGGCCACGTCAACAGTTTCAGGTTAGTTAAACAGCGGAAGTAAAAATGTTTAAGATACAAAATATGCGTAAACATACAACATACATAGTCATATCACATTTCTTTATTATAAAGAATTCGCGTGAGTTTTTTTGTTTGTTTGTTACGATTTTGAATTTTGTTTTTAAGGTACTAAGGTTTTTTTTTTTAATTTTTTTAATTTATTTATTTTATTTATCGTTTTTTTATTTATTTTTGAACTACCGTTGCGTCTTCCCACCGTTTTCACTTCAGTCAGCGGTCCTTATGACTGACTGTGTATTATTATAAAGTACAAGATTCGTATAAGTCATACGAATCTTGTACCTGCACATAGCCGGATAACCTCTGTTGTAGTCTTTCTGTCCGAGAGAATCTTAATAAGTATTTATTATATTTGGTGCTCCAAAAACGGTGAAGGAAAACATCGGGAGAAATCTGGCATGTTCTTGAAACCACCAAATTCGAAGACATGTGCCATCCACCAACCCGCACTGGGTTAGCGTGGTGGATTACGGCTCATTCCCTTTCTCGGAGAGGAGGCCTGTGTCCCTGCAGTGGGGAACATTCTAGAAAAGGCTGATTAATTATTATTATATATTATAATTGGCACAAATAGAACATTCGACACAGAGTTTATATGTTTGAAAATCAACAACTAAACTATTGTGGCAATATGTTGAGCCAGCTGCCGATAAGGTGGTAATAGGCGTGAAAAACAGGCCTTTGACCTGGTTGCGTTTCGTACAATGTACGCACACCGTAAGGTGCTGATAATTGTGAGGTAACCCAACGCAGTTGTACTTTGTTGTGTTAAGAAAGTAGCCTTACGCTTAAAGTTGGACGAATCGCTTGTTAATTATTTCAATAGCATCGATTAGTCAATTGAATTCTATCTTTATTAATTGACAACATAAAGTACAATCTTCAAAATACTAAATAGATACTCATCGAATTTATTATGCTTTCAAACTTTTTATTATTACAAGCATAGATTAACAATCTCCAGATACGGCGTCCCGTACAAATTCAACATTCAAATGTGAAACTAATTAAATTAAAAGAAACACATGTAAACAACACATTTTTAATCTATCGTCTTTTATAATTCGTTGAATTTTTAGGGTGACTTATAACATGTTATGTCGTCGCTTTATTCTTAGAAAAATAAACTTATTATTATTACCATTAAATAAAAAAAACAATAGAAACACTATTTGTTTTTTTAAAGGATTAAGAAATGTACTAAGTGTTATCGGTAGGTTTTTGTAATTCAAATTATATTAAGCCTTAATTAAAGATAGTTCCGACTTCTAACAAAATATTCCTTACACTATTAAAATAAAAAAATATTGAAAATATTCGCGGCAAGAAAATAACACATATTTTCGACTATCCCGCTTCTGACCCAATAGAGCTTAAGGCCAGTGGAGTCACTTCCCAGTATTTCACTTTATTCTACTTTAATTATTTCTATTGCACTTGTTATTTCCCTTCGTTCCCTCGCAAGACTGCCGGGTGTCACCAGTGCATCGCTCGAGTCGATAGACAGATAGCGTGACAAACGGAATCAACACAACAACTTATTATTAAAATCAAGCTAACAACTTGATTCATACGTGTATACTAAACTGACATAACTATGTTTAACCTAACATAATTATGTTTGCTAACTCAGTTAAGCTTTTTCGCTAATATAGGAGCGCCACCTACCGGATTCAATTGTGAATTTAAACCATCCCGGGATCAACTCAAGCACACAATTTCATATAAATCGGTTCAACGGCTTTTAAGTTCACATTGACACGGTCAAAATAAATAAACAGTTGCCTTAAAAGTTGTTATCGGTTGCCAAGGTAATGTGCGACATTTTCTTGGCTTATTATTATTATTTTATAGTTTTCTGTCCTTCGAAATGTTTTTTTCTGTACCCCTTACAATTTGTGTGCATGAGTATCGGTTGAATAAAGCGGTGTATTGTAACAAACGAACAAACTCACGTTTGGATTTATAAGATTAGTAAGATGAGAAATACGACATAGTTATGCAAACAAAACTGGTCCAGTTCGTAATGCGATTCAAGAAACGTTAACACGGACCGCTGCAAAACCAGCTTCGAGAATTTAAAGAAAATTTGTTGTGAGTTAAAGTAGGCCAGGTGACCATAGTCGATTGTGAATGGCCTCGTAGTAGATTCGTAGTGAGATACGCTTCGACTTTTTGTTCATCGTTTGATTCAAACGAATTAGTTCAGTGATTGTCAAAGTTTTAAAACTCACTGAAGTCTGAATACTTAAGGCTTGGCCACACAGCGGGCGGGACTGCGATGCGTCTTTTCTTTTTGTACTCGACAATGTAAAAGCGCAAACAGAAAACACAGTAAACAAAGAATATTTTTGCTTTTTTTTAGTAATACTAATTTACTACTGGTTGTAATCATAGATACGGGATGATTTTCTGAAAACAACTTACAGATGTGATTCAACGACAGACAAGTGAATCCGAAAATGAATTAGTCTGTCCTTTCACTGACTGATTATCTGAAAAGTCTTTTTAATATAGAATATTTACAAAAAATAAGCGAAGAGTTTGAGAATCGCTTTACGCTTGAAACAGATCGACATAAAAACAACGTCACGACATTTTGTGAATTGGTGTAGTCACGTACGTTATTCCACGAACTAGGAATAAAACTATTAACAAAAAATAATTAATTAACAAGTGATTAATACAGTTTATGTATATATTAACTATAAAATTGTGACGTCATCTCGATAGCTTTCTTGTTAATACAATCTAAATTAAAAAAAACTACTTTTAACAGTTTACGCATAAACTACTTTTTATGGATTGAAATTACTAGCTACCTGTGGACCTAGCTTCGTCTGCGTTGTCTTATTTAAAACTTTATTTTTATAATATAGCGCCATCTAACAAAAATATGAGATATCAATATGTTATCCCTTGACAACGCTTCAACAATAAATAATGCAAATACCGATCAAAAGATGGCGCATAATAGTTATTAACATTTTTTTTAACATTTTTATGGACTGCAATGTGTTTACATTTAAAATAAAAACCGAATCTAAATCTATTCTTAAATCTAAATATTAAATATTTCATGAAGAAAATATATATATATATATATATATATATATATATATATATATATATATATGTATTTTATAATCTTTATACTGAATATCTCAGATATCACTATTTTTTCCTTTTTTCCTGATTTTTTATAGTATCTTTTAGTATTAGTTTATTTCTATTTTGTTTTACCTGGTCATTGGATCTCTGGTCATTTTGAATATCTTCTAGTCTAATCATATTTACACATTTTAAAATTTCCTCCTGATTATCACTCGGTTCCAATACAGGATTCCTACTCAAGCAATCCGCCTCCAGATTATACTTTCCTGGGGAATATACGACATCGAAATTATATTGGGATAAGTAGTACGTGAGGTCTCCTAATTCCTCATCTGTCCTAACCTTCACATTCATTTTCTCCAGAGGTTTGTGATCAGAAAAAACAGTAAATTTTTTCCCTATGAGCCAATGTTGCCAGAATCTTACAGCCTCTTTTATGGCCAAACACTCAAGATATATGGCTTTTTTCTTTTTTTGGGCTTCATTTAATTTTCTGGAAAAGAATGCACAAGGTTTCTCTTCACCATTACCTTGCGGTTGTTTTAATATCGCGCCTATACCTTGTAAGCTCGCGTCTGTATAAATGTGTATCGGTAGGCTTGGGTCATAGATCGCTAAAATAGGCTTTTGACATAGCAGCTTTTTAATCGTCTCAAATGATTCCTGGCATTTACCTGACCAATTAAATGTTTGTCCTTTTCGTAGCAAGTTGTGCAAAGGATCTAATATTATTGAAATATTTGGTATATATTTTCCATAAAAATTGATTTTACCTAGAAATTGGCGAACGTTTTTCTGTGTCTTAGGTACGGGAAAATCTTTTATGGCAATTAAATTATCTTTTAATGGGGAAACGGTATTATTTCTAATTATATGACCTAAATATTTGACAGAGTCCTGAGCAAAGCTGCATTTCGAAAACTTCAGTCTAAGCCCTTCTTTCATAATCGCTTCCAATAATAATGATAAATGTTGCATATGATCTGCGAATGTTTTCGAAAATACTAAAATATCATCTATATAATTTACAGTAAACTCTGAAAGTCCATGTTTTCTTATAATGCTACTTAATATTCTCTGAAATATTGCCGGAGAGGTTTTTAAACCAAACGGTAAACATGTCCACTGAAAGTGTCCCTCCTGCGTAACGAACGCTACTTTCTTCCTATCTGCAATTTTTAGGGGAATTGACCAGAATGCTGAGTTTACATCAAGTGTGGAGAAAAATCTACAATTTCTAGTTTTTATCATTAAATCCTCAATCAGTGGAAAGGGCTGTGATTGAGGGACCACAATTTTATTTAAATCTCGAAAATCTACACAAAGTCTAGACCTTCTCCCTTCTTCTTTTTTGTAAGCCAATGTAACGGGGGCAGCAAAAGGACTATAAGATTCTTCGATAAGTCCTTTTTTTAACAACATTGATATCTGTTGCTCTATTTCTTTTCTATCGTCTACAGTACACCTATATGGCCTTTTGCTACAATACCTATCTACCATCAAATCAACATGAGCCTCATAGTCTTTCACAGTGCCTATATCATATTTATCTCTAGCAAACAGTGATGTATATCTATAAATCAGTTCACTTATGCGCGACTGTTGGCGTCGGTCCAGGTTATTTATTGAAATATTGAAGTTTTCAACTTCTAAGTGTTCATTAAAATTAATATCATATTCACGTTGTATGACATCCGAAATATTCAAATCCTCATTTTCTTTTCTTCTAAGCTTGCTACCTGTGAAGCCAGGAATTTTTTTCGCAATCTCCTTATCTACGATCTTTTTATCATCATTTTTGTGTGCGATGACAATATTTTGTGATATTTGTAACTTTTCATTCTGAACCAAGCGAAACTTCTCGATACAATCCAATCCAATTAAAAAATCGTGATCAAAATTTTCCTTATCTATTACAAAAACACTCATATCTTTTTCTATGTCAAAAATTTTAATCTTTAAATCTACTACTCCTACTGATTGTTTAACGCCATTGATCGTTTTCAAGCCTGCTTTGTTGAAACCCTTCCTATTATAATTACTTTTCAAGGAGAGTAGCCTAGAGTTTATCAAAGACACATTAGATCCTGAATCATAGACTCCTAAAACTTCTAAAGTATCATTTAATAGCAATTTAATTTTGATCAATGGCGGAACTACACGTTTTTTGGATCCCTTTCATTTAACTCTGTCTCCAACTCAGAATGATTAACACTCTTTATTTGATCTTGCTTAAGTCTATCAGTATTCCTACCTTTAAACCAACATTGGGACTCTGGATGATACCGTTTTCCTTTCTTTTCTTTCTCACAAATCGTACACGACTGTTCCCTCACATTTTTGTATTTAATTCTGTTTCCAAAACCTACCTTTCTTTCGACCAAGTATTCTAAGCCCCTAATATTACTAAATAAATCCTCAGTTCCCTTCAACACATTTCTGTCGATTTTATCCGCGACAAAGTTTGGCAATCCAGTAGCTATGAGATCTACTAAAGTAGGTTTATCCATATTTTTATTCATTTCTAACAAAAGCCTTTCTTTTTTTAAAGCAAACTCCAACAAAGAGCCCTGCCTGTACTTATATAATATTGCGTACCTGATTGGTGACCAACTTTTATCCATATACGTGCAACAAAAATTTTTCCTCCACAGAGACCATTCACAATCCACTGTGTGCTTTATGAGCATGGCATTATACCAGTCCATACATGGTTCCTCCAAAAATAACCTAAGAGCTTCAATCCTTTTCGTATCTTCTTCTATCCCTAAACGAATACACTCGGCTTCAAAAGTCATAATCCATTGTGATACATTCGAAATTCTCTTGGAGAATTTCTCAATCACCAATTTATCCTGTAAACTTGTCAAGCTCTGTGTTGACGATGTACCACCCTTCTTTTCAGCAAAGTTTTCCAAGATTCTCGTTAATGCTTCTTCGGAAATTCCAGCCACCGGGTTCTGTTCTTGAATCTTAGGCGAAACTTCTTCCAAAAAATATCCCCTGAACTGCATATTTCCATCATCATCCATGTAGCTCTTACGTATATCTGATGTCACCGAGATCCATACTTTCCTTACGTCATGTCTTCTTTGCAGTGTATTATTTATCATTTGATAAGCTTGAGTTTTCATTATTACCTCATGCATTTTAATTGGTTGATATCGTTCGGGAATTACAAAGACATTTTTGCCCACATCCGTAATTGATGTCATGCAAATCAGATTGGTTTTCGAATCTTCATTATTAGCTTTTACCACAAACTCAAATCTTAATCTTTCCATTTTTGTTTAAATAGATCAAAATGTTGTTTTATAATATGTATTTCACACACATTAGATATTTGTGTGGAAATGGCGAAATAAAAACCAAGTGTTGCTCTGAAAAGAGAATCTTTTATTATTTACTATTTACAAACACGTTTAATAAAGATTTATAAAACTAACAAATAAAATAACCGACCTGAAAAGAGAAACAACATTAATGATTCTATTTCACTTTTATAAGCTTTAATAATTATAACATGAAATATTAACAACATTTTATATTGTTGAGATAATTTACATCTGACACAACTTATGTCATCAACTAAAGTGGTCAGTAAAAAAGAAACAATAAAACTACATGAAGTTTACTTCATTTACATATATATATATATATATATATATATATATATATATATATATATATATATATATGTAAATGAAGTATATATATATATATATATATATGAAAAGCGAAGTATGTATGTTCCCTATAGACCTCCGACTCCGAAACGGCTAGACCGATTGCGATTAAATTTACAGGGATTGTCCAGATTGCCACATTCCTGTGTTTGGTAGCGATCGGATCAACATAATTAGTGGTACCCGGGCGAAGCCGGGGCAGGTCACTAGTATTATATATATACAAGAATTGGAATTAAATTTAATTTTAAGGTTTAATTTAATTAGATACCTCGTTACAGGAACGTAAACGGCGAAGACAGACACTTTCCGGTGAGTGAGTTGGTTTGTGGATGAGTGAGGCGAGTCAAGAAGGGATCGCACGTGTGAATGAGTGAGTGAACAAGTAACTTAGAGAGCAAGCGCTAACAATTGATTCCTACACACCGGCTCCGCTATCACGTTTTAGAAAAACTTAAATAATTCCGCGTTGCGTAATATCGTAATGAGAGGCGACGGTGTTTTGCTGTGAGAAACTGTGAATAAAAACTTACACTCATGTACTATGAAATTGGCATCGGATTATTCCAACGAGTTTTTTTTAAATATCCAATTCATGCGTAGCGCAAGGAAATCTGTTGTTATTTTATTACCTAATAAAACATGTTTTTTTCTTTTTACCCGACTGACCCAGGAGGGTAATTTTTAGGTCGTTTTTGTAGTAAGTATATCGATTCTTATGTGACCTTCTATAGGCTACAGCCTAAACTAAACAAATTACCACTTTTGAATTGACCATCCTGCGGGGAGTCAACCTATGTCAATCTGGTTGACGTTATTCTAGGACATTTCGCCATCCGTCCTGGCTGGCCTAGTACTATTTATGTTTTCATGATTAATCTATACTGATAAATAATATTGAAGTGTCTGTATGTAATATCAAAATAACATTTCCATACTCAATACACATAATGTATATACATATATATGCTTATAACGAAAATACAATTTTTCAAAATATTTGTCTGTCTGTCTGTCTGTTTATTTCGGGTAATCTCCGAAACGACTGAGCCGATTCGGATGGGAGTTTTACTGAAAGATAGCTAATATTGTCGTGATTCAAATAGGCTAATTTAATTTAAGCAAAATATTTAGAGTTCAGCGCAAAAAGTGAAAAACCTTCGAAATTGTGTTCTCAAATTTATTTCGACGCGGACGAAGTCGCAGGAAACAGCTAGTTTGTAATAAGAGTATATTACCAAATATAATGACTTTCAAAAGGAAATCAAATTAAACAATAAATCCTAGAAGAGCCCCTATTGGGGCTTAATAGCTTTAAGGGTTTTGTCTATGGAATTTGATGATAAATTCAGGGAAATAATCTCGAAATATCTTTAAATTGAATCATTGTATAATATTTTTAAGTATATCCTTGTATGCGTCACAAGTACAGCGCGCTGTATGGCGCAACTAGTCAAGCTTACCTCGTTCTTAACTGAGCAAGACACTTTGTGATTATTAAATTGACTCTTGTGATGGTACTTTTTTACGGGCAATGAATTTGCTTACGGAGCCCTTTAAGGAAAACATACATTAACCCAATGAGGATAGACGGATAAAAAAGTTTTGTGTTTTTTCAATTATTCATATCGACTCCTTGCTATAATGCGATAATTAAAAAAAGCGTAATTTTCAGTGTTGCTTTAGGAGTCGCTGAGGTCCTTTTTGGGTATGGTTTCTTCCAAACATACCTTTGAATGGTAGGTTAATAAATAACACTAGTCGTGCCACGCGGCTTCACCTGCTGAGGTCGTAGTGTAATCTTAACTAGCCTATTACATTCCTTAATAATTGGGCTGTCGAATGCAAAAATATTTTTTCAAATCCTATTAGTAGTATCTCAGATTATCGCGGTCAAACAAACAAACTTTTAGTAGAGATGGTTACTGAATAAGAAGGCACTGTGAGCTCGACATTTTAATGATTTTTTTATGATTCCATACCCGCAGGGTAAAACGGGACCCTATTGCTATGACTGCGCTGTCCGTCCGTCTGTCCCCAGGCTGTATCTCATGAACCGTGATAGTTGGACAGTTGATATTCTTACAGATGATGTATTTCTGTTGCCGCTATAACAACAAATACAAAAAGAATAAAAAATAAATATTTAAGGGGTCTCCCATACAATACACATAATAGATGATACGGAACCCTTCATGCGCGAGTCCGACTCGCACTTGGCCGATTTTTTGTTACACGTTACGTTACGCGTCACACAATTTCTTCTTGTATTCGATTTTGAATGTTATTAAGATACCAGGGTTGTTTTTTGTAAACATGATTTGGTTTCAAAAAGTTTTTTTGATATTTTAACCATAAAGGTGCAATGCCTGAGTGTAATTCTTTACAATGTGACCTCTCTTAACAAATTCCAGCGCTGAGTCACGATTTGACTTTATTATTAACAATTAGTTAAACAGTTCGTGGTTTTGTGTAATTACAAACAATTATACAATTAAGCTAATATCACTATCACGCCGCTCATTATTGGGGTCTATAGAAATATACACTAACTTCCTAACTAATATTATAGATGCGGATGTCAGTTTGTTTGGTACGCTTTAACTCTCAACTCAATACCTTTACCTTTATTAACAGAGCGAACTGTTATTCAACAAGTATGCTTGCATGCTAAACAAGAAATGGCGTTGTAAGGATGGCGAATGGTATTCTTCTTTCCATAGTGACCCGGCAAACTTCGACCCGCCTTAGAATTTTACGTTACCTTAAAAGCTGTATAAATTTGACATTATTTGGTTGATGGGTTGGCGCTGGGGTCGACTTTTGCACATAGATACATACATTTCTCTTTCTGTAAGTTACAAGTTAATATACATACAAGTTTGTAATGTCTGTCTGTCATGATAACGTCGCATATAGGAAATTCATTTAATACTTTTTTGTTGATTTTTCATATAGTTTTTGATAAGCTTTACAGGTCATCGGGGCAGAGGTAGACCCAAAGATCTGTGAAACCGATCGTGAGTTTTATAAGGTGCCTAGGACTTTGTGTTGTATAAGGTACAGTAGTTTGGGCTGTGGGCTTGGGAATATCAAATAAAATAAATGTTTTTTTTTATAAAAAAAGTTTAATTTTCTCTTTACAAACGAAATGGCTTAAGACTAGGTAAGACTTTTACATAATATCTCTTTTATTTATATAAAAAAATATTTCTTAAAAATAATGAATAAGTGGTGTGATACGCGCGTTTATTGTAAAAATAAAATATATTTTTGCATGCAAAATATATACATAATCTGTACATCTGTAGGTACATTCTCTTTGGCATGCGGATTAAAAACATTATCAGCACATGGAAAAACTAAACGATACTTCCAACTTCACAACAAGACATCATTCGTTCAGTTTTTCCCCAGTCACAAAACACGGACGGAAAGTTCCTCGACTAAGAATAATCGTAACATTACATAGACGGACCGACATACAGAGGCGACATTAAATAACTAAATAAATACGCAATGGTTGCGACACAGCATGAGAACCACGAACACCTGTCAATAGCACGGCGCTTGAATACACAATATACATAATGACGAAATGCTTAAGGCGGGGGCCACACTACGTTGCGTAAAAATTAACATACATCGATGGTCGATTTGTACATAAAAACAAATATTTATATTAAACCTTAGAGACATCGTAATAAGGCTACTACGATCGAAGGTTGGAATTTTCACATAAGCGACCTTCTTAAGTGGGACACGATCGAAAATCTCAAGTCGCTATCCATGGAAGCTTTTAACACTTCACTAGGGTATTGCGCAAGGCATGCGCGCAATGCATACATCACATTAACATAGTGGGGGGCGAGGTCAGTTGACAGATTACGAGATGCAATTGAGCGCCATTGTGACTCAAGACAGGTAATGAATCATGGAATCAAAAGGAGGAAATTACTGATTAGGCCCAATCTAAGACTATCTTAAATATTCGAACCGAGGCGTGGCCCCAGGGGCTATAATGTAACACAAATCTAGAATTGAGATATAACGAGTTTAGTTCTAAACACTTATTTAATCGCCTATTGAATTTAAGTAGATAACAAATATGCAACTTAATTGATTCCTCAGTAATTGCTTATTAATCACTTGAATGGAACTAGGGTGACATAAGTAGATATGAATCGATAAGGAAAATCCAGGACAAAAATTCCTAAGATCTCCTTCAACAAAGGAAACGAAGTTCATCCCGAGACAGTAAGCAAAGCGCCGTGAAAGGTACAATAGAAAACTTTCATTAAAAAGAAAAGTTACTCCCAGGCGTGTCGATGTCGCGTCGTATTCGAGCTCCCTAATAATCTAAGATGGTTTAAATCGGCGGTACAATTAATACTGACTCACATTCGCGTTAACATTCCGTTTCGCCCTCCTTCCTCTCCGTGATGTAGTGCTCCACCTCTCTTACCGAGTTGAACAGCTTCCAGGCGAGAACCACTCCCACGATCTCCAGGAGGGATATCAGCAGGGTGGCGCCGGCGACCGAAGAACTTATGATCTTAGTGTACACTGACGCCACTTTAGCACAACCTAATCTCTCGTTAGCCTCCTTGTCCGTGAAGTCGCACGTGGCTCGGTAGTAACTGTCCTGGCAGCAGGTCAGCGGCAGATCGTTTCTCCAGCTCCGATAGTCCCTAGCGTCGTTAGCGCCGCAACATCTCAGCTTCCTTTCGATCCTTCCGAAAGCTTTGAACACGTCCGGATTCGATTGTGAATTATAGTAGCCGTCGTAAACAGTATCTTTGATGAATCTATCCGTGTCCTCACCGTCCACGAACACGAAGATGAGAGTGGCGGCTATCACTTGCCCGATCACTATCAGGATTAAAAATATCGCGTAGATTCCCAGCAGTCCTCGACTCTCCTTGTTGGTGCCGCACCAGCCGCAGAGCGCGACCATCATCACGAACAGGCCCAGCAAAATGAAGAGCCATGGCGCCACCTGTGGCCAGTACACCCTGTAGTCCAGCAGGTAATGATTGGTGTTCCTCAGGGTGACGAACTCCGTCAGTTGAACGAAGAACCAGATCCCAGTAGCGGCGGTGATCAGACCGAACACCGCGTACAGTATGTTCAAGATGTACAACACGCCCTTGATCAGTTCCTCCTTAGCCATCTTGTATCGACCGTTGCCTCCGATAGCAGCCTTCGTAATGAAAAGCGAACCGCTGACGCAACTAGTTTTATAAAGCGCGCACAAGCGCAGGAGTCGAAACGACCGTATGCGCGAATTTGAACTTTATCGATGACACAGTTTCCGAGTTAACGCGCACACATCCAGCGACGCGGGAGGCGATAGCCGCTTACTCTACCTCCCTCACTTACAACTATCAGATTTTTGCACTTACACTCTGCCGTTACAATTAATTAATTAACCACTTAATAACTAACACCATAATTAATAATCAGAGTCGAAAATTACATTTAAATTAACTTTTCGACCTTAACGCATTGTGATAATAATTATTTCTAATTACAGTAAGCTCAACGCTATTACAACATTTCTGCGTAAGTATAAATTATTGTAATGTCGGTAAATGGATGCTTTATAAATTAACAATTCCAGATAAAATCATTTTGACTATCGACTATTCAATAATCGTACAAGTTAGTCACTTTCTCGTAATCGAGAAGGGGAAAACATTACATCGGCGGGAGCTTGTTAACACATATTAATTCTAATACAACAAGAAATATCATCGCTTTCAAAATTACACAGATCATTTGTTAGGAGAACATATACAGAAGGTCACATAAGTAACACTGAGGTGTGTCAATAAATACTTACTTAAAAATTTGAACATTACATTTAACACGCGATTTCCCGCCTTACATCAATCCATGTTAACGTCGATAAAGACTAGATTCGCGTGCTGTACGCTGGCTCAATGCAATAGAACCTGTCGTAAAAAGGTCTGATGACGTAATATTGACAATCGACCAATCAGTATCATTGGAGTTCGATAGCTCACACGTATAACATCGATTACTAAATATCTTCACAGATTAGCTAGAGTCTACAGTAAAACCTTTTTGCTCTCCGATTCGTATTGCACAACCATCTGTTTGGGTTTCTTCGCTAACGCCTTCGAGAGACCCACAGCTATAGCCACGGCTATCAGGCCGATGAATGCAATGAATATGGCCGCCGCGGACATAACTTTGATCGCAATCCTCGCGTACTGAGCGGCCACAGTCGAGCAGCCATACCTTTCGTTGGCCAGTTTGTTGGTGAACTCACATTCAATGGTGTAGGGGTCCAGGAAACCGTGGTAGTAGACGT
Source organism: Papilio elwesi (assembly GCA_029849275.1). Classification (NCBI taxonomy): domain Eukaryota; kingdom Metazoa; phylum Arthropoda; class Insecta; order Lepidoptera; family Papilionidae; genus Papilio; species Papilio elwesi. The sequence continues at coordinate 6,372,993 of CM056713.1, forward strand.
CGCAGCATGACATAGGGAACTCGGACTTCCAGTTCTTGTAATCCCTGGGGCTATCAGCACCACAGCAATGCAGTTTCCTCTCGATGCTTCCGAAAGACGCGGCCACTTCGTTATCCGTCTTCGTTTGGAAATACACATCCCACACCGTGTCCTTAACAAAATCATCTGTGGATTTGTTATCAGCGAACACGAGAGATATCACCGCAGCGGTGATCAATACTAATACAACAATGGACATACAGATGATATAAACGGTGAGGAAGCTTCGACTGTTCTTCTTCGCACCAGAGAAACCGCACAAGTTCACGCACAACACTGTAACACTGACTATTAAAAAGATCCACGGTATCGCTTGGGGCCAGTACAGCTTGTAGTCCAAGAGATAATGGTTGCTGTTTCTTAAGGCGGTGAACTCGTAGACTTGGCAGAAGAACCATATGGACGCGGCGGCGAGCGCCAGCGAGAGCAGAACCATGACGCCGTTGAGCACGTGGAGGAGCACCCTGAACCCTTCACCTTTAGCCATGATAACGGGATAAGGTCTCGACTATAGGATCGTAAGCACACACGACCGTCGTCGCGCGAGTTTCACAATTGAATGGCGTGCCGGCGCCGGCGGGCGTTGGTTTTATTTGACCGCGATAATACGACGCTCTGATCGATCCTTACCATGAATCATCATCGGATTCTGTTCATGACTCTATATTTTTTTTAGTGACATCTGCGTCATGTGGGCATTAATTAATTAATAGATGCGAATCTGACGGTTGACATAAAACAGATTTTTTCCACTTAGCACTCATTAATTTTTGAATGGTAATCATTCTATAGTTTTCTAGAAGCCTATTAAGTCCTAATTACAATAGAGGATGAACCTATAAAAATGTAACAGAACGCAAAATATCGTAACAAGACACAAATAAAGTTTTATTTAAAGAAACATTATTTCGTTTTTTTTTCTTGTTTACCTAAATATGAGGTGAAGGGTTGAAGTCATAATTATACAGGGCGAGGGATATTTAGATCTGGAGGGGAGATAAAAAGGGTAATGCGTAAAAAAGGGAAGTTTGTTGTGCCTTTTTTGCATTTCTATTACGTGACTCGTTTTTTTTTGTTAGAATTCCTAATGTTGTTCTTATGATGTTATTTTTTTCCACAACATCAAGGCCTGTACTTTTTTTAATATATATAACCCATTGTTATAGAATTCGGACAAAGTATAGCGCATTAATATTATTAGAAAACTTCAAGATTCGTAGCCAATTAATACCAATTAATAACACGAATTTAAAAAAAAATGGCCAGTGAAAAGGACTGTAGACTGAAGCGAAAACAGGAAGATGCGACAACAGTTCAACACATATAATCATTGGAAATAATACAAATAAATGATCAACAAATCAGAAAACCTTGTGCCTTAACAATAAAAATAATAAATGAAAAAAAAAACGTTAGTGGAAACTGTTCTAAATTCAAATGAGCCGAATCTTCCCTCTACCTTCGTCTAACGCGGCTAAAGAAGTTTTCACTTCAAAAACCTTAGGCTTTTTTAAATAAACTTTTAAATGCCTAAAAAAAAATATTGTCTTTCCATTTGAAAATATCTCGACAGCCTTCTGGATAAGTCGATTTAATTTTATAGATTTTCAATTAGGGTAATTGGTTTCAAAAAGTTTTACGATTATTCGTCATCAAGGGTCGAGGTCTGGTTCTAAAATGATTACTTCTACATGTTTACGCCTTATACAGCCTGAGAAATATTCCATCAATGACAGGAGCGCCACCTATACTTCTATGAGTCAATGCAAACCGCGAGTTGACCTTGAGATTGTACGCTTAAACAAATATTATCTGGTCTCAATATACGTCAATTGAACGACTGCGACCAACTAAACTACGCTACGAAGTTACCTCCTGTGCCTAAATTAGATTCTGTCACTAGGTTTCAATAAATATAATATAGTTTTTAAAGGGTAAAACGGGACCCTATTTCTAAATTGTCTGTCCGTCCGTCTGTCGTCTGTATCTCATGGACCGTGATAGTTAGACAGTTGAAATTTTTATTATATATTTCTGTTGCCGCTATAACAAATACTAAAAACCAGAATAAAATTGATATTTAAGTGGGCTTACAACAACAAAAACCCTTACAACATGCGTGTTTTTTATAGACGTACGGAACCCTTCGTGGGCGAGTCCGACTCGCAATTGGTCGGTTTTTATGTAATTTAAGCGTTTAATTAAATCGGCTTAAGAAGGCATGTACCAGGATGTCATGACGTACCGGAGTGCAGTAGATTAGTTAACTTTCTGCGTATCGTTAGGTTGATGGTGTCCACCGGTTGCTCGATGTATCGACATATCCATGTAATCCTGATGATTCGAAGTACAAATCATTGACCACGTGCTCCAAGCCGGATTGCTGTGTGATTATGGTTTAATGTTACGTAAAGTTTAAATTAGAAAGTCTTCAAAACACTTCGCTTTCAATCCCCACCTTGAAACATACGTTTATGTATTACATCCGTGACGCGTCCGTCGAAGCGACGTCAGAGCTCGGTGGCTTCCCAATCTGGTTATAATGTACCTGTAGTTGCTAACAGTATATGGTCCTTCACTAACATGCTATGTACTATCACGCTGTAGTTTTTCGAAGTCACCTCGAGGCGTTTGTCGTAACGCGGTAGACTCAAAAACTACTGTCCGGATGATACGATATGCACTAGACAAATCTAGACAGAGATTAATTGAAAACAAAATTGTCGATGTTTGGCGTATGGGCGCACCGCTTCTAGGTGCGAAGCCGGGTTGGATCGCTAATGTTTAGGTTTAGTCATGAATCGGAGCTTTACAGGGCTTAACTAGTGTCCCGCCCCGGCTTCACCCGGTTAGCCATTCGGAATCTACAGCGAACGTACATACACATATTGAGTTTTGCTAAATATGCACCTTTAAAAAACAACAAAAAAAATCTCGCACGAGAACCGTACATTTTTCCGGGATCAAAATGGTATGTTTAACAGTGGTAGAGCCCGCAACAACAACATCCGTTGCCGAATTGGCCGGCTCGACCGGTGAAATACCACGACCTCACAGAAAACAGGCGTGAAGTAGAAGTTCTCTGCGTTTCGTCTGATGAGTGAGGTGCCGTAGGCCTAATTTCAGTCCTCTTCCCCTTCCCACCCTTTCCTCATAAGGATAGGACGGGAAAGTGAAGAGGATTGGACGAGGAGGGGGTTAACGGGGAAAGGGAAATGTCCTTTTTCCTGTCTGTGTCCTCCTTTGTCCATTAAAGGTAGGCAACGCATCTGCAATACATTTGCCTGTTGTGGATGTCTATGGGCAGCGCTAACTTAACATCAGGTGATCCGTTTGCTCGTTTGCCACCTTATCATATAAAAAAAAATTAGCCTATGTGCCATTCCAGATTATAATCTATCTATATATAAAATTACATCCAGATCTGTTGAGCAATTTTGGCGTGAAAGAATAACAAACACCCACACATACAAACCTTATTTATAAGTATAAATTAGTATGGATGGAAGTCACCAACAATTAATATTGTTAACTAGAAGACAGGAAACCAACCAATGTACTCTCTAAAACCGCGACGTTTTTACAACGCGGTGGAAGTTTTAACTTCTTAATGTCGCACGTTACAGCTCACTAATTCACAGTTCAAACAACTCGAGATATCGGCGATGTATTTGCCATTACTCATACATGTTAGCATGCGTAGTTTATGGTTATACTATCTAGCCAGACGGTGCGACGGGCCACATTAAAATTTTGTTTTGAAGTGACAACTTCATTGCAAATTCTTATAGGTTCGCGTGAACATGTTCAACGTGCTTATTTAAACGTGGAACAGTTTCCACGTTTCATTTGTTTTTCTTGTATTCAATTCTGAATTTTATTGTTAAGACACAAGGGTTGATTTTTACTTATTACTTAACGCACTATTGTTGCACCTTCACGCCTGTTTTGAGTTTTCGCGTCGATCAGCAGTCCTTAGCCTGTGTTTTTTTTATATTCTGACGAGACCAAAATTTTTTACTTGTTGGGAACGTTATGAAAAGTGTCATCGGAACTTGTCTGAATTTGGAACAAGTTTTAACAGTGGTAGAGTCCGCGACAACAACATCCGTTGCACGAATTGGATGGAAAGTTGAAGAAGGCTAGAATTAGACCTCCGGAACCTCACTCATTGAACGAAACGCAGGATGCTCTAATTGACGCGTGTCTTCTGTGAGGTCGACTTCGGTCAACAGATGTTGCGGGCTCTACCACTGTAAGCTACGTTATACTTTCGAGTGTGTTATAATTAAAACTGGGTCGTAATAATTAAAATTAGATTTTAATGCAAAGTTACGAAAGTACAAAGTCGTTGTGAATCGAGTAGGTATATTACTTAATAAAACAATGGGGTTTATCCAGTAGTCGGGTGGGACCGCACTTGTGACCACATTGACACGCAACAAATATTGATTTCAACACAGAAATTACGCGTAACGCTAAAAAAATTGAGTGTTATTAATTTGTTAGTTACCATACAAATATTCCGCCATGTTCTTTTTGTTATGGAAGTAGGTGGCAAACGAGCAAGCGGATCACTAGCTAGATGTCAAGTGAGCGCTGCCCATAGACATCCGCAACAAGCAAATGTGTTGCAGATGCGTTGCCTACCTTAAATGGACAGACGAGGGCATAGACAGGAAAAAGGATAAGTACATGACCACGCATGCTGTGATGAATTTTGACAGCATTTTGACCACGAATGAATCCCACACAGCCTGAACAAGGACCTCCGACAGGTCCGAAACTTGTCGGTACAATTTTTTTTTAATAATTTTATTGTTTTACATTGTCTGTAGGCGTATAGATATCAATTTTTAATCTATATATATATATATATATATATATATATATATATATATATATATATATAAATCGATGTTTGTGTGATGTGATGTTCTATAGACTCCGAAGCGGCTAGACGTATCCCGATGAAATTTTCAGGACACCCTCGGATTGGCCCAGCGGGTGTTTGATAGCGATCGGACCAACATGATTAATGGTACCCGGGCAAAGCCGGGGCGAGTCGCTAGTATGTTATATCATACAAACTTAGCTTAGTACTTATTGTGGCAATTTATGTATCGTCTACTAAAAAATATTTTAATCTTGATGTGGTCAAAGTCCGAAATATACTGGTGTTATTTATATGATTAAATATACGCTCACGCCCGTAACTCAGAAAGGTAGCCGGAGATCATGGATTTCCATTTGGTGCGATCCAGGTCCATACATCTACGCATACAAGCTCATCGGTTGTGCTCCATATATCGCCCTTCTTTAGTACGTCACTAATCTGATCGATATAGGTTCTCCTGAGACCAACACTGCCAATCACTTCTACAACATTTCCTTTCATTCATCCCTTGAACATGCCTGTTCGAGATATCAAACCTTATTTTGTAAAGTTGAAGTTGATATGTATACGTTTTAACAAGATGGTTCTACACATTTTTGTACAGTTTTATTTGTAACAGCTAATACCTATACTATAATTACCAGCAAAATAATACAGTTACACCGAAACCCTTTTATGGACCTTCGAGCCGGATATTTGATATAAATTTTGTCGCAAGTCGCAACATCCACTTTTAAGCCGCACTTAAGATGTATGTTAGGCATGACTTTGAATTATTGCATTAAAAATATTATTTATTTCATAACGTATTAATAATTAATTAATTTATATATTTTTTAATAATTGAACGGTATTTTAAAAATTCGTGTTATTAGTGTGGGTATGGATTTAAATGAGGAAAAAAAATGTAAATTAATTTTTGTTCCGTTATGAATGCCAGACAAGATAATTACTTCAGGTCCATGGAATCGACACTAAGTCGACATTTCTTGTTAATCTCCCTATGTGACACATGGATGATTTTATTCATGAACCCCTACAGAAGGGGAGACAGGGAGGGGGTGGTTCGTTTGGCTAGTTTACATAACGGCCCGCCAAAGTTCCAGTTAGTTAGTCGGCGCGCAGCCGCGACTCAAACGAAAAAACCCAACAGAAAAGTTTTTAGTTATTCATGAAGTTATGCGATCCAAGTTCAGCATCGTGTTCCTTGTGGGTATTTCAGTTGCCGTTTATACAGAATATATAAAGACTTGCTCTGGTTCTTCGGGAGGTGGGCAGACTGGAGGAATACGCACTGGTCGTAGAGTTGCAGAAAGTAACCCACTACAACCAAATGAAGGGTAAATTTACTATTAACGTAAACTATGACTCAAGTATCTGAAAACCTTCATTCATAACACGCTACTTCCTAATCATTATGTATACATAGTACAGTCATCTGTCCGTGCGTACGGCGAGCGTAGTGAGTCACAGTTTTCGAGGAAACAGCACCCAACTGCTACGAACACAGATTCAATTTAGTACTTGTATTTATTTACTGAGAATTGTGGGATGAGTGTTTCTATGTACTTATTGCATTTATTAAGTAATGCGTGTGTCGCTTAAGTTAATTCCAATTTAATACAAACATAATATTTAATTAAATTAATATTACGTTGTCTCACCATTCTTGTATAATGAGTTTTTTCTAGCTGTTGCCTGCGGCGTCGCATGAAACATCACCATGGCAACCGATATTGTTAATGAATGTTTATCTCGTGTACAGATTTATTTTCGGGATATAAGGAAAGTTACCCTATGTTATTTTTTGTACCCCTGACTTCTTTTTTATGGAAAACCTGATATAAAGTGACCGCTATAGGCATCCGCAACAAGCAAATAAGTTGAAGATATGTTGCCTACTTTTAATGGACAGAGAAGGAGGTAGGCAGGAAAAAGGAAATTTCCTTCTCCTATTCATCCCCTCCCTCTTTTTCTTCTTCTCTCCTCATTTCCATCTATTGTTATATCATATAAGAATAGCCGAGAACCAATTTTTTTAACTACTTTTTCTTTGGGGTCTATTGTTGGTCATACCATGTTTAGACCCATTAACTCCAATGGCTATTAAGGTGGTAAGTGCATGTTATCTAACCGTGTAGTAATGGAGTCAAGAGCACTGCTATTTATAACAATGTCTGTGAGCAACTATTACAGAACAATTAGGAGTTGTTATACAATTGTTGGCGACGCAGTGATGGCGTCGGCCTTGTTAGCACTTGGTTCCCGCACGCAACCCACAGATACATTGAAAACGTAGTTTTTTAACTATTATTTAAAACAAGCTATCGCCCGCGGCTGAACGCGATCGATTCATCTTCCTCGTTGGAAATATTTGTAACTTGATTTCTGATAAATGTCTTGATTGTATCGTGACCCAAAGTGGGTCTTGGCCTCTTACATAAGAGAGCACCAGCGCCGCCGGTCTCGTACCAGCTAGCTGTTTGGAGCTTGAGTAGGTCCTGTTACACGGCGTCTTTCCAGCGATATGGGCCAGGTCGGCGGCCAATCGGGGCTCACAGATACTCAGAAATAATAATGCTATGGCATGGCACTGTGTGAGGTATTGTATTCCTACACCCCGGGAAGTATAAGATACTTCTACTTGAGACGTGTCATCTGTGAGGTCGTGGTATTTCACTGGTCGAGCCGGCCCTGCAGTGCAACAGATGTTGCGGGTTCTGCCACTGTTGTGTGTGATTTATGGGGTAAGGATACTTTTTCTGTATCCTTGTATAATTGTGTGCAAATATAATGATCGGCTTAGTGCAACAAACAAACAAACCGGGTATTTTCTTCACTTTTTATCAATTCAATCTTTGAATGCAGTTCACGTTGTATTTAAAATTGAGATAGTCTTGTTTCAGTGAAATTTTCTGTATGTAATATTTATGCTACTTCGCCTGGATGTGGCTCCGCCGCCACGCCCTTTGTGTCCGTCCGTGCAGGTGTGCATTGCACTTTCTGTTGGCGTTCCAAAACGGAACCTTTTAAAGCGTCCCTTCCACGTCGCCACGGAGGTAGAAATGATTTCGCATTGACTGCTACTAGAGATAGCGTTGTAACTGTCAAATATATACTTGGTTTTAATTACCATATTTTGGAGGTTGTAGTAAAAACTGCATGTTTTCCTATTTATTTACTTTTAATTGTTAATTTTTCTAAGACCAGAAAACCAAAGCGTAACAAAAAGTATTTTATTATAATAAATATAAAATTAAAAAGCAAGAATAAAAATGATTTTGTTTTGAGTTCCAGTCTACTCTACTTCTACTCGTACACACTCTTCATTCAACAGTCCTTACTTAATACATGTGACGATCACTTGACAAGTTAATAAGCTGTGCTTAGATGCATATAATTACTTGATTTATTCTGACTGCATTGTACTGATCATCCCAAGCTATAAAATTAATTGTACGTTGTTATTTTCCCAGTAAATATATTAATTACTTTGTCATTGAATCATACTTTGCTCTCTCTAGTAGCCGTAACGTTACACCTCTACGATACTGTTATAAATTCACGTCGCAAACGCTTTATTGACTACCGTTTATGAGTTGTGATTCACGCTTGTCGGCCTGAATAGGCTGGCTTTAGTCACAACCGCAAGAATGTGGTCGCGACGTTTACGATCACGCCGCCGTGTTGCGAAACGGTAGTAAGCAGACAAAGACTGTTTTTGTCGATTTACATATGTATACTTTGATATGTATGGCATGTAAGCCAGAAATATAATATATTCATGGTGTAAAATGAAAGTAAATGAACCTAAGAATCTAGCTACATATCATTTGAATGTAATAAAGTAACTTGTGTATGTTTAGTAGAGGTGGTAGGCATGTTTAAGAGTTTGAACGACGAGTGATTGCGGGAAATAAAATAAATGGGGCTATAGGTACAGTAATGAGGAGTCAGAATGTGTCTATGAAGGCTCTTCTGGCAATACACAATGCTGTACTAGTCCCCGCTTCAATGTATGGAAGTGAGAGCTGGGTTTGGCAGGAAGAGCATGATAGTAGAGTTAATGCCGTTGAGATGCGATACTTAAGAAGTATGTTAGGCGTGACATTAAATGATAGGATTAAAAATAGCGTTATAAAAGAAAAGTGTGGCTTAAAATTGGATGTTGTGACTAGAAATGAGAAAGGTATGCTTCGGTGGTTCGGTCATGTTGAAAGGATGAATGAAGAGAGAAAACAAGTTTATGTTGAGGTATGCCAGGATCGCGCCAAATGGAAATCCATGATCTTTGCCTACCCCTCTAGGTTATGGGCGTGAGCGCATATTTATTTATTTTAATTTATAATACGATAAGTTAAGCTGAATTGAATCACTTCAACTCTCTCCCTCTTATGTAAACATTGAAAAAATCCAAGAAATTAAGTCGAAGTTTGAAAGGTTTGAAAATGCCCAGTACCAGAGGTATTTCAATCTAAAAGTTGTATATCGTATAGCGATTTAGGGTAATAATAATGATCTCGGCAGGGCTCGGCTTCTTGTTTCTATGGCTGACTATTTTATCATCTATTAACTCTATTAGGAAGAGCTGGGGGTTTAAAATTTTATTGCAATTTTATTACTGCAACATCGGGATTACTCGTCTGGTACAGCCCTAGCCAATCTCACTTAACACTTCACAAAACTCACGTATAAATCATCCCGTATCCCCCAGATTACGGGATACAGTACAGAAACCCATTCAACCCTCGATCCTCAACCCTCTGCCGGCTTAGTGATAAGTCCTTTCAACGTTTTAATTGTCTCGAGTGCTCAGTGGGTTCAATCCTCGCTGGGTATTTATGCTTTAGTAACTCCACGCTCTTTTTGAAATGAATTCGTTCGTAAAGCCGACGTGTATGGAACAAGCGGGCACTGGCAAAACCCGTAGGGTTGTAACAAACTATATATTGATTAAAAATCAATAGATTCATTATTAGGTTTGTTGTGTTATGTTTAATACTTGGCAATAAGATCCCAACACGAAACTTGTCGGATACTAAATAATGTAAAAAAGTACGCATAGACGCGTATACGGTGGCTATTGCAGCGATTCCTGGTCACACTTAGTTGTACATTAAGCATTTAGCCGCTTTAAGCGGCTACAGCGGCACAGCTACATTAGCTTTAAAAGAACCTTGATAATACGTGTGATGTATTTCATATTAAAAGTGGCGTTGATGCCAAGATCGGTCGAGCGCTTTCGAATTGAACGTGATCGTGGTATTTCAATATGTAAATGAATAGGCCAATACCTCACAGTAGGACTTGCATGGTACCACGTAACGTAACTTGAACTCCACACTTTTTTATTTATCTGCCTAATCTAAGGCATGACAATAAAGACTTTGTAAGATTTATGACAAAGTAAGGCATGTATTTTCTAGGGTCACATTTATTAAAGTAAGAATCTTGTAGTAGAGCTAATTAATCACGCAAATCACTACGCTACAGTCAGCATGATTCAGCCTTTAAAATTCTTAGTTGGTGACAACATTTCACACGACCTCAACGATCCAAAAATGGTCACAACTCGTTTGAATGTCTCGGACAAAGAGACGCTGCTGGTTTCCGCATTGTTTTTGTCAATAGGCACTGACTTCGTATTTACTCATTCACAACCGCTATGATGTTGAGCCTGATTGCTCCGAGTTCCTATTCCAACGCAAATGTAGGTAAGTCGAATAAAATGACGCGTAGACTTGCACAAGTTTGTTCGGTTGCCTAGTGGTCTAAGGTAATGCATAAAAATGTATACCCTCCTCGGGTTTTTCAGGACCTAGAGTTTAAACTGGTGCCGACATCGTAAAAACCAAATTAGGTTGAACCCTTGCTTAACTCGCAGTAAGCGATTCTATAGGTCAAGTTTATGTAGTAATCGAATATTGTTAATCGACATAAACTTGACCCCTGTAATGCCATCATATATTTCTCATTTCATACACTGTATTATTTATACGTTTAATTTTACCTCTGCTAAACTGTATTATATGTCCATAAAGACAGAACGGAAGCCTGCGGAATGGCTCCGGCATGAGGAAAGACACCAACCAAACATAAGCTTTTTGCCACAAAAAGACAATAGTGCCTCGTACACCGTGAGAAAACCGACTCGCTGATGTGACGCGGGTAGCGAGGAATTACTCATGGCAGGTTTTCAAGAGCAACCGCACGCGACTCGACACACGTGTATATAAATCTAACAACTGGATGTGGCATTGCGTTGATGTACGGTGTACAAAATATTGAGAATGGGACGCGGTATTTGACAAGTATATATGTAGATCAACGGTCCTCGTGAAAATGCGAACTTATGCACGCCCCCTGGTCGGGGCAACAGGGGGGTCTGTGGGACTGTCCCATCGGAGTAGGCCTACCCACTAAAACCAAACGCGTTCCCTCATAGCCATGGTATGGGCGCCACGGGAGCATGACTAGCACGTGACACCGCGACGCCCACTGGCCGCCCCGGGATGGGGCCCTTCTCTGCGCCCTTAAAAGGGCGCCGCGCCCCAAGATGGTCTGGGGCGCTCCTAGAAGACGGCACCGTGTGCAATGCAGGTTCGGGAATCCCCGCCCTCCCCCGCCCTCCCCCGCCGGCGCCGCCTTGAGTTTTTTATAGAGGTTCACTCCTCGCGGCCTCCGTCTTGAAAAAAACAGAGGCCCGCGGTCCCAGCGTCGCCGCCGGGATTACGCGAAATGCAGCTGCACGATGTACGCTGTACAATGAGCTCACCCCGTGCGGCCCTCTCTGGCTGGTCCTACCTCACGGACCGGCCTTGGGTTCCTCTTAGCTTCACCGTGGGTGGCCCATATCCACGGTAACTGAGCCCCACCGCCACGACAAGGCGGGAACCCGGTCGGGGGGAGCCAACCAACACTACGTCGAACATAAGAAAAATCCGAATTTGAAGTAAAACTTATATCTAGTACCTACCTTGAACACTTCAAAGTACGCTCGCTACCCTATCCATGGATACGCGCTCTGTGTGCCAAACATTGACATGAGTCAAGGACACGTGACTGCGACACAATGGCCGCCGCGAGCCGCCTCAGCTGTGCGTTGTGCAACAGCTACTCACCTATAAATACAGTTTATTAAATAACCTTCCAAGACAAACCATCGCATTAATTTTATAAGGTTTGTAAGAGACGGGATACATACCACGATTAGACTTTCTGAGCTCCCGATTTTTTTTTTATGTGAGTTGGTGGCGAACGAGCAAGCGGATCACCTGATGTTAAGTGAACGCTGCCCATAGACATCCGCAACAGGCAAATGTGTTGCAGATGCGTTGCCTACCTTTAATGGAGGGCATAGACAGGAAAAAGGATATCTCCTTTTCCCCATAAACTCCCTCCCCGTGCAATTCTCTTCCTTTTCCCATCCTATCCTTATGTGGAAAGGGTGGAAAGGGGAAGAGGACTGAAATTAGGCCTCCGGCACCTCACTCATCAGACGGAACGCAGAGTACTTCTACTTTACGCCTGTTTTCTGTGAGGTCGTGGTATTCCACCGGTCGAGCCGGCCAATTCTTGCAACAGATGTTGTTGTTGCGGTCTCTACCACTGTAAAACTGCTGCCGATATCGCGAGCGACTCGGAGCGAGTTAAAATAATAAACAAAATTCAAAAAGTTTCCGTTTCAAAATAACTTTTTAATAGTTATTTTAAATTGTAGTTGTCTTGAAAACGGCCAATTTAATTCTACAACAATTCTAGAAGAATAAAGAAGAGAATCTGTCTGTGATAAAATAACTGATTTTACACTTATTTTTAAATTTTCTAACACACTAGTAGTATAGTTGAAAACTGGATACTTACTTGAGTATTGTTATAATCGTCATTAATAAAATTAAATTCTCAAAGCAAGCATACAACTATAAGACCTCAAGATACAGTGAGCTCATTCTGCATAGATCGGAGCAAAAGAAATTAATTCGAAATAAGCGGCTACTTCGCCCGCAACTTTTGACATTGTGACGTCTGACACCACAGTCCCCCCCCGCGACCATGAGTTCTGTAAAGTACTCGAAACGCCGGGAACCTAAAAACCTAAAATAAACGCGATTAAATCCGAAAAATTATTTATATTTCAATCGTTTTACTTTTTGGTGTAATGCTATTAAGTGTAAATTAAAAAGATTTCACTGTGTAATCTATTTTATTATCAATAAAAATTGTCATTGTAAACCATGTTTTAAAACAATAGATATGAAGTACATTTTGTAACAACTAGTTTTATCTTATCTTTTTTAATTTGATATCTATAATCTAATAAAATATTCTGGCCTAATTGGTAATTCTTGTGCACGAAACCGTCCCTGTGGAAAATGTTATAAGTATAATTTAAATAAATTATTCCAAAAGTGCTATGTATTTTAGTAGGGTGTTTAACCCCGTAAATTTTTTTCCTATAATATCTCGAATGCAATACTACAATTAGAATTCTGCAACATTTTAGCTTTAAAACCCTTTTTTTAGGTATGGAAATGCGACCATATGCACGCACCCTGGTCGGGGCAACAGGGGGTCTGTGGGGATCTCCCACCGAGGTGGGCCTATCCACTAAAACCACACGCGTTCCAAGATGGTCTGGGGCGCTCCTAGAAGTGCAATGCAGGTTCGGTAGTCCCCGCCCTCCCCCGCTGGCGCCTTGAGTTTTTTATAGAGGTTAGCTCCTCGTGGCCTCCGTCTCGAAAAAGACAGGCCCGCGGTCCCAGCGTCGCCGCCGGGATTACGCGAAATGCAGCTGCAAGGGGAAGGCTGTCCTTCGTGAGTTTGTTTTTCTGTTTGTTACGCTTTAACTTCTTAACTAAACGGATTATAGTGAAATTTTACACACACATTACCAGGGGTACAGAAAATGACATGGGAGTCTTAAGGTTTATCCCAGAAATAGAACTGTTTTCAAGGTGCATAACCTCTTACAATGGTGATATTTGACAAAAAATCTTTTTGACAGCACGTTAAATATAATTCGAAGTTATTATAGGTACGAGGAACTATTTTACAAAAAATGAAGAGTTGAAAATGGGAATAGATATTAAAAAAAATATTTTAAAATTGTGAGTTGTAGTCTTTTGCCGCGGGAGAGGTAGAAGATACAGTTGCTCCGATAAGTCGCGATATTATAATATTTATGACGGGTACAACATTGGGAAGCAGCGAGTTGCACGTGTTATGTTGTGGCTGCTATTTGTATTGACATAGTTTAACAAAATGCGTGAGTACAATTCATATACTATATAGATATACTACTATATACTATATAGATAATAGGGAATTTTTAAAACATCAACTTCATGGTGTTACCATGGCAACCAATAACACAACTATTTTACCTTTATTTTACATTACACACAAACGTTTTTTGTTCGTAGAAAAATTAAGTCAATTACTAACATTGCTTTTTCAATTTCAATTGAGTTTGAATTCATGTCTTAGGCGGTTTGAACGCACTACGTTCCGTTTTGCAGTCCGTTCCTTAAGCTTTGCGTTTTTTAATGTTACAGCCGCAAGCAGTCCGCCCCGGCTTCGCACTGCAAAAAGAAAAAAAAACTTTATAACTAACTGTTTAAGCGCTGTTAAGTGTAGATTTGTTTTGATAATGTTAACGCTAATAGATGGCGCCACTGGTATGTTAGATCGCGCTTGCATTATTTTGGCGTCGGGCTATATTATGATTGAACGATGTATCGAGTGACGGAGCTTAGGTCTTCCGTTTTGGGGTTTAAGTTTTGTAGTTCTGTCGTTTTATCTTTGCAAGGTTAAATAAAGCGTGTATTTCTGGAGTGTTGTCCCTTATTGAACACTAACAAACTATCTTTAGCGTTGGACGAAATTACACAGTGACCAATTTTCAAAGTAAATAATACTTTATGTAATTTTTACACCTTGTGTTACATTATTGTATTTTTAGTGGAGATCCCTAATCTTTTTTAAAATATAACATAGCCTATGTCACCCGGGGATAATGTAGCTTCCTAACAGTGAAAGAATTTTTCAAATCGGTTCGGTAGTTTCGGAGCAGGTTCAATGCAAACAAACAAACAAATCTTTCCTCTTATACATATAAGGTAATAAAATAACTATTCCTTTATCAGTGCTGCTATTGTTCCTCGCAAGTCCGGTGCTGGGACTGATCGTGCACGAGCCCCCTCCCCCCACTCCTCGGAGTCGTGCGAGCCCCGTGGAGGGCTGGCTATCGGTTAGACTGAACCACTTCGATGCCTCCAATAACGATACATTCCCAATGGTGAGTACACACAATACACAAGTCATTAAATACATAAACAAAAGCGATGTGAATACCGCTTTACAAGCCAACATATTCAACGTTAAGTGACCATTGGTCAGTGGAGGGGGGTAAGTAAGGGATGGTAGCGATCAACACGTGAAATAAGCAAAATAAAAATTGTATGTTACACCGTGTTAGCACTGCCGAAAACACTCACATGACACATGTTGTTGTCTCTCTCTTTTTCTCTAAAAGAAACTGAGATGTCAGTATGTTTAGCTTAATGTTTTCGGTAATGTGACTCACGGTTTGTCGTGCCATGGCTGTCACAGCTGCGGGGTTTCACCTTAGCACCTACTAATAACCGAATGTTTACATCATAATTTGACAGTTATACGTGACGTCATATCAATTGTAAGCTTGGTTTATTGTTGGTCACAACGGCGCGGCTGTAGATTGGCTCTGTCGTGGCGTGGCTTGGCTCTTTGAGACATGTGACGTCATATTGAGTTTGGCAACGCGCCTGCATCCTATTTGGATGTTAATTATATTTTATTAATATAATTTTAGCGTTACTACTACAACAATGAATTCGCTACAACGAACAACGTCGTGATCGTGGTGGGCGGCGAGTGGGCCATTTCATCGGGATGGGTGACCGGCGGGCTACCTTACGAACTAGCTGAGAAGACCGGGGCAGGGCTGTTTTATACAGAGCACAGATATTACGGACAGACCAGGCCTACAAAGTGAGTTTTTATGTAGAAGAACCGAGTGTAGTGTGCCAGGACCGAGGCAATGGAAATTTCGTAATCTCTACCTACACATCTGGGGTGAGGGCGTGATGGTGGGCTTATTTGTTTATATTTTATAGAACATTAGCAATTTGAGCCCGGGAGAATTTAAATATAGCATCATAATTATTAATTTTGCCGTAATTCAGCCGCGTTGTGGAATGTTCTGTCACCAGCGGTGTATCAAAACCAATACGGATAAGGGTCCTTCAAGAAGCGAGCGTACACCTTCTTTAAGGCCGGGCAACGTATGCAGTTCCTCAGGTGTTGCCCTGGTGAATCCTATGAAATATTTATTTAATAGAGCAAGAATTAATAAAATCAATTCAATAGTTACAGAGTTGACGGAAGAAACAAATCTTTCCGCTTTATAATGTTTGTTTGGACGTGGAAAAGTACAGTCAAGCGCAACTTATTAAGTGATTACTGTTGGTTTTGTATCTCTTATTGTGTTGAACTGTACTTTAATTCACGTTCTTTTATCATTCGCTGCTCTGTATGTCATTGTTTGACGAATGACTTGAGGACTTGGTACCTGAAAAATCCTACTAATATTATAACCTAGCTATTTCCTGCGACTTAGTCCGCGTGGAAATAAATTCGAGATAACAATTTCGAGGGTTTTTCACTTTTTGCGCGGAACCCTAAATATTTTCCGTAAATTAAACCTTTTTGAAACCCGACAATATTAGCTATCTTCCAGTAAAAGTCCCATCCGAATCGGTTCAGTCGTTTCGGAGATTACCCGAAATAAACAGACAGGCAGACAAATATTTTAAAAATTGTATTTTTGTTATAAGTACCGTGTATACATCATGTGTATTGAGTATGGAAATGTTACTTCGATATTACATACAGACACTTTAATTTTATTTATCAGTATAGATTACAAGATTTTAATGCATATACTCGTTTAGATATAGGAGCAGAACAATACGTACGAATCTCTTGGATACATGCAGTACACTAATGCATCTTCCCGTGCTGTGTCTCAACCTAGAGTAATATAATAGGTATGAACCTGTTCGACACTCATGCAGTAGCTTAATGCGTCGCGTCTCTCTCACGTGCTCTGTGTCTCCAGCGCTGCAGTCGACGCGAATTCGCTTTGGCACCGGCTCAATCGGATTCACAGTCATATCGCCCCCAAAGGTGCGTGGTACATCAACAAGAGGTAGCGGTGCTATTTATATAATTTATTCTGACATTTTAAGTTTTCACAGAAAATTTGAAATCAATGCTACTATTAGGAACAAAAATAGTTTAAAAAAATAAAAGCAATTATTTTGTAGTACATTTTATATAGATTTAATAAATAAGACACTTTGTCTAGAAATACATACAAACAAGCTACATCATTAGAAAAAAATGTTTTGTTTTAACACATTGGCATTAGGTCTTGGCACACCTCACAGAAAAGGCGATCCATCCTAGGCGTACACACTTTTCAGTTAGAGCTTATACTTAAACGTAAGTAAATAAAGCGGTGTGGTCCTAGAAAAAAAAATATCAATGTATTTCGTTTCCGCTACTTCTTATGACGTAGGCCTTATGAGAGGCATTAATGCATGCGACACGGGAATCGAAGTCGACGTTTGTTCCGCCCTCGGGTAATATGATCGGTGCGATCTGATTAGACTAGCGCGGGCCGCCACTCACACCGACACGTTGGGTAACGAATAAAAACGTTATATTACTTTACCATATTTTGCATAAATATATGACGAGTCTCCGCGATAAAGTTGTAAGTATTCAAAGGTTTATTGTTCCATTTACATTGTGTAACGGGTATGTGTGGTTTAAAATTTACTGTGGTTTTGTTTTGGAAACACCCCCGGCTTCTGATTCAACGACAACATCGTGTATTTAATTAAATAACAAAAAATATGTTAATTCGAGTTGCTAGAAGCATGAGTATCACCTTTTTTTTTAATTGAAATTAATCTGACATGATATTTAACTTGATAGGACTTTTGGTTGAATATAAATTTTGACAAACCGATCGTAAATCCTACTAATATTATAAATGCGAAAGTTTTTAAGTATGTATGTTTGTTATACTTTCACGCAAAAACGGCTGAACGGATCTGGATGAAATTTGGCGGAGATATAGATTACAGTCTGGAATAGCATATAGGCTATTATTATCCCGGAAAAATGTACGGTTCTCGTGGGATACATTTTTTGTTTTTATGTCTCTGACAACCAAAGCCTCCGCTCTCTCCGATTCCGTGCCATCTCTCGCCAGTTTATAATTTGAAGTTGAAGCAGGTCAGTCGCTACTTCACCTTTCCAGCGATACCTGGGACGACTGATAGGGCGTCGGTCACTCAGTCACTCACGTTCCTTTCATCATCCGTTCATTCCAGGTGTCCGAGCTCAGACTGTGTGCTTGAATGATTGAATCAATTGAATGAAAATTAAGACAAGAACTTGTGATTTTCGATGTGCGTGCACAGACTAATAAATATTTAGACAATTCCGTTTCCACGCACAGATTAACGACACATTACAATTATAAATGGTTACAAAATATATATTATTTGTATTGTTGTAACATTAAAGTTGCTCGTCGGTGTTATAGGCGGCCCATTATCTGAATACCAATAACCGAATGCGATAGTATTTTAGTTGGTGCATTAATTACTGAATTTACATTCCTTACACGCCCCGACTTCTCTCACCTTGAGCGTACGTATCTGTGCACCATAGTCCAATATCTACACTAGCTGTTGTCCCCGGCTCCGCATGCATTCAACGTCACAAAGTTGGTATTCGTTGCCATGGTATTGTGTCATGTGATAAAATGTCATCACGCATCGCGAATGGAATAAGGTAGGCAGTGACATTTACGGAGTCATTACAAAATGTGAAACTGAAATGAACGCAAGTAAGAAACTTGCGAAGCGCCACAGTACACAATGAGCGCTGCGCCTCCGTGCCGGGTGTAGCTTATTTTGAATGTATGTAAGAAAAAAAAATGCTCCCCAAAGTCATTATTCCACGCGGTCGAAGTCACGGGCACAACTAGTAAGTAGCTCCTTCTGGCCTTCCGATTCAACAACAATACAATTTGGTTGTAATTTATAGATTAGATCTGTCCCGTTTGGGTTTTTTTTTAAAGTAATCACTAATATTTACACAAGTATGCTATAAAAATATTTTCCCTTCGTCTAAGAAGCGGAAGGTAACAGATTTTCATGTAGTTTTTACATAAGACCAAAGATAAATATATAGCGGACCTTTGAATTGTTTACGGGAAAATATAAACAACATTCTATGTGTGTTCTCCCATACATAATTGTGTCTGCCAAATTAGCACTCGTCTCTAGGACACTAAGCACTGAATAAGCATTAGAACCTTGTATTGTAATATTAATTTTGAATCCTAAAAAGTAACTACACAATTTCGACCATCAACAAAGACCCGCACTTAAAGAAAGGTGTCCATTTATCGCAATCCCATTCAACCGAAATCTCATTGGAATCGAAGGCTGTATATTGGATTTGAAGCGGGCCATATAAACTGTCCGCCACATAATTATCGTCGGAGGCAGTAAAGCCTGCGCCAGACAATAACGATTCTTGGCGCGCTGCCAGACGCTAGGGTCGCCATTATATCACGACTTACTGGACTTCCCTTAATTTCTTTAATACGAGTTATTACACGACTAAGTTATTCGTTTTCACGTTATTCCCTATCAAAGTAGGAAATGCAGGAAACATAAGTTGATATAAGGTTGTACATCATTTAAAAGGTTCCGTACCCAAAGGGAAGACATATTACCAAGAAACCGCTGTCTGTCTGTCCCCAGGCTGTATCTCACGAACCCTTATAGTTGGACAGTTGAAATTTTCACAGATGATGAATTTCTATTACCGCTATAACGACAAATACTGAAACACAGAATAAAATAAATATTTAAGGGGAGTTCCGATACAATAAACATGAAATGCTATTTTTATAGATGGTACGGAACCCTTTCATGTGCGAGTCCAACTCGCACTTGGCCGGTTTTTTAAAGCAAATACCATTATATATTATTATACAGGATTCTTTCTTCGTTTGAGCACTTTAGGTATTTGAAATAATTATAGTACAATTTAAAATCATCCCTTTTTATTACGCATCCCTTTTTATATAGGAGGGAGCGGAGCGATAAGTGGCGGCCTTGAGTACGACTAAAGAGGATTCCGGGATTTCCAGTATCATGTCATGCATGGGCACCGCACAAGGGCCGGTAGCCAGTGGCTGACGACGTATATCTTGCCCATTGTGGCGCTGCCGGCGGCGGAGCGTGTCATATTGGTACAGTTATTGGCCAAAGAGATGGCTCGTGGCTGAACTAATACCTGCGAGTCGCCGCGCCGTCCTTTTTAAGTGCACATTCAAATCGATATCGTTAGGGGTTTTAGAAATTAAAATTGTTTTAAGAACAAATAGCGACATCGGACAGCCGAAACATGAGTGTTGAAATGTCTTAAAACAATATTGTTGCTAAAATGTTTCAATTATGATTCTAGTGAAGCCTTTGCCTATGCGTTATAAAAAAAACACAGACTGCCATAAGGATCCACTCATCATCATTATCCTGCCCTTTACCCGCTTTGTGGGGTCGGCATAACTGGTTTTCGACTTCCATGTCAATCTAACATCGGTCATTTCAGAAGTCACTCTCTCCTTTCATGCAATCCATCCATCTTTTCTTACGCCTACCCCTACCGACACATCCCTCCACATTCATACCTAGAACTCTCTTTGTCACATGCCATTCTTCCCTCATCACAACATGCCCGTATCATGCTAACCTTTTGCTCCTTAACTTGTCCACTATCGGTGCTACTGTCAGGCTTCCTCTTATACTCTTTTCATACACATCACACATCCATCTCAACATTCGTATTTCTGCCGCATGCACTCTCTTTTCATCCATTCCTTTAACAGCCCAACACTCCGATCCATACATTATGACAGGTCCTATGATGATCTTGTTACTTTTCCCCTTTATGTTAAGGGGAACTCGTGGGTCGCATGTCAAGCCCGTCACCTGTCGCCATCCCGCATTAATTCTATTTTTCCCGTCACGGTCTGAGAGTCAATGAGCCGAGATACCGGAAGTGGGAGCAAAAGGAAATAAATAATAAACAAAAATAAGCTAAAATTCAAGATTGACTTCAAGAAAAATAAATGAATAAAAGTCCTTTAAAACTATATCAAATTCAAATAAGCAAACCTATAAGGCCGTTAGCAACACGTATCGTATTTTGTCGCATAGTTCGGTCTGCTGGCTAGGACAGGTATTGTGAGCGATGACGCGGGCGGGGACCGCGGGGGACGCGGCGGAGGGGGGAGGGCTGCCTCTTGACCCGTGGGGTCATTCGGACAATGGAACAATTAACCTTAACTGAACCAAGGGTTGACACTAACCAGATTTGATTCCAGTCATTTTGCATGAATACAACAATCAAAAAACTATTTTCATGGTCCATTTTAGGTACGTCCCCCCACAAATTATGAATGAAAAACTTCTAAAAAATCGAACGATCGATAGGAGGCACAGAAAATAAATTGGTACGGTACCTTTTGTCCCGAAAATAAAACTGTTCCCGAGGTACATAAAACATCCGGCGCAATATCGGTTGCCATGGTAATGTGTCATCACAATAACGACAGCGTGTAAAGCCGCAGTAACAACTAGTAATTTAATTAAACACTATGATGGGGGACAACCCTAGCACGACATTTACCAGTTCAAATCGTGCGTTAACAGCGTATGGTAACACACCCAACCCTACTAATGACCTACAATAAAGCAAAGAGTTATTAACTAAAATGTTATTTAATTCGTTAGACCTATTTTATTAATGAAACGGGGCATTAGGTGTGCTGAGGAAGGGTAATATCCGTTCTTAGGTCAACTAATTCGTATTTTAGATTTACCAAATTAAAGTTTGGCCGAACAGTTTCAATAAAACGTATGCGTTATGGTAATCTTAGCTTGATTAACAATTTAAATGAAATTTTAAATCGGTTCTATATTTGGACTTTAATAATAATAATACAATAAATAAACCTATTTCAGTATGTTCCCCACTGCAGGGACACAGGCCTCCTCTCCGAGAGAGGGAATGAGCCGTAATCCACCACGCTGGCCCGGTGCGGGTTGGTGGATGTCACATGTCTTCGAATTTGGTGGTTCTAAGAACATGCCGGTTTCCTCACGATGTTTTCCTTCACCGTTCTCGGAGCAGTGGTGATGAAATAAATAACACATAGTAAAGCGCCTGCCTGGGTTCGATCCCGCAACCTACAGTACGTAAGTTGGGGCTTATACTGAGCCACCAAACACCATACTTTACTTGACAATGTTAAACAATTTAATGAACACACTGTTCATATTTTATAGACTTAAAAATGCATCGAAATTTTATCCATAGATCGTAGATTGTAGTATTAAAATAGGCAGTCGGCATGTCCAAGGTTCGATCCCGTCAGCGTTTACGTGCCTTTTTCCAAGACCTGCTTAACGACTCATAAATTTCTTTCGGGCGATAAAACCCGCCCGCGTCCCCAGCGCCCCGAGCTCCGAATGTTACTGTCACATAAAAAGATTCTGCGTTGTCCTTAACCGATGTGAGAACGAATGGACCGTACGTTAAGATATTTCTGTTGGTAGAAAATTATATGAAATACGTGTACATATGGGTACACATCATTTCTTATTACGGATCTTTTCGTCATCAAGACATGTAATAACTAAATGGCCGGCAAACATCATTCCGCCCTATATTCCGCATTAATAGATGGTTCACTATTTCGGCGATAATGGTAGACACATAAAAGATAGATATATACTGTCGTGGGCTTTTTTGTAGGACTATTTAAGGTAAACATTTCTATTGTACATTATATACGTGTAACTCCAACGGTTTTTGCAGCGCGCACCAGAATAGCTCGCATATGGCGGAATTTTTTCCTCCTTACTTGACACTTATCGTTATATTTTGGACAATTCACACAATATCTTTATAAAAGATGGCCTATTTGTTATTCTGATGTATAAGCTATATTATTGTAAAGTTTCATTAAAATCCATTCTGTAGTTTTTGTGCGAAAGAGTAACAAACATCCATACTTACAAAGTTTCGCATTTATAATATTAGTAGGGCTTAATGAAAGTACATGAATTCTAAAGCAATTTGTACAATTTCATCCCGCACTTCAGGTATCATTGTGGTCGAGTCAAGTACAAATTTATCACTACACAACAGAGACCATACAAAACCAAGTCCTGTCGTAGTGTCCGTCTGTCCGAACGAAGTAAACTCAAATACTATTGAATCGATTTTCATATCGTTGTCACCAATTGGCGGAGTTATTCACGAGGCAGGTTTGTGTATACAATTGATTAATGTCTTCTGTAAATCGACTGAAAAAAAACGTAACGTATTAAGTCTGTACGATAATAAATAATAAAAAAGAAAATAAAAATATACAATAATCGAGGACTGAGTAATAATAATAATAATTCATTCCAGTATTTCGTATAAATATCTTTTTATTGAGATTTATTCGAATTTAAATAAAACAAGGCGCCAACTAGAATACACTACTACTAGCGCCATCTATTGCCACATCATACACTCGGAGGCTAAAGTTTTACCCCTACTGAAAGACGGTCAACGTGTAATATAAATTGTGCTACTCCCGCGAGCCGTCGCTGGTCCCTGCAGGTCACTACTAAGTATTAAGGAGTGTCGTTACCTTCCAGTGGGACGGCGGTGGCTGAGCTCCGCTACCTGAACGTAGACCAGGCGCTGGCGGACTTGGCGCAGTTCATCCAACGCGTGCAGGGCGAACACTTCGATGGCGGAAGGTTCAGGTATGGATTTACTTTCAATATCGAACAGCCTATCGGAGATTATTACCAGCGCATTGTGATCTCTGTTGGAACGTGTAAGGTATGCGCGAGAGAACCGAGCAGGCCTTCTCACACGCGAGCACATGTGAGAGAGACTTCCGAACTTTCTCGCTCGCTCATTGTGATTAATGGACCATTAGACATTTATATATTTGTGTAAATAGTTAAGCATTGTGAATATATTGTCTGGACTCCGAGTAATCAGAGACTCAATCTTCTTCTGAGTAAAACTATTACCCCCACAAGCTATTCACTGTAATACGTTTATAATTTCTTAGTTGCAAGCTATGGGAATTTCAACACAAGGTTACCTTGTATTGAAACACCAATCAAAATTAGCAACAATAAAAATAGTTGACAGAGGGAACTAAATAAGGAGGGAAGTAGACACGAAGAGGACAGGAGGTAGGGCCAGGTTCCAGTATCATTATAATCGTAGCAATTTTAGGGTTCCGTACCCATCCCACTAAGACTCCGATATCCGTCTGACCCCAGGTTGTATCTCATGAACCGTGGTAGTTAGACAGTTGTTATTTTCACACATGATGTAATTCTGTTGCCGCTAAATAAATATTTAGAGGGGCTCCCATACAACAAACGTGATTTTTGTACGGATCCCTTAGTGCGCAAGATCGACTCGCGCTTGGCAGTTGGAACGTTTAAAGGTATTCAAGCGATGACGCAATAAACGCCATATATTGAATTGAATAACGAATTTTAATTACTAACACATATTTAGTAATTTTAAAATACATCAATTACTAACAGGGGATTAGGTTTAGTGGTAAAAAAATTTTTATCGTTAGAAATATCCTCGTAAACAAATTAAGAGAGTACCTCCATGATCATTGAACGCACCTCCAGAGTATCGTTTGTGATAATCCGTAGGTTAATGAACAATGGAACAATGGCCGCCCGTGGGAAATTATTATACTAATTGTATCCTCAGTGGATACTTTAGATTAATCTCATGTCAGGATAATGTTTTATTCAATAGAACTCACGGAATCAATTAAAAAACAATATTAATCTGACATTATATAATTCGGAGAATTAAGTTGCTTACAATTACTACAATCCCGACTAATATTATAAATGTGAATGTAAGTTTGTTTATTCTTGGAGGTATTAGAAGTAACAGAGAATACTTTTTATGAAAAAATATAGTATATAAAAAGCGAAGTATGTATGTTCCCTATAGACCTAGATCCGAAACGTCTGGACCGATTTCGATGAAATTTTCAGGGATTATCCAGATTGTTACAGCGGGTGTTCCTGTGTTTGGTAGCGATCGGATCAACATAATTACTGGCACCCAGGCGAAGCCGGGGCGGGCCACCAGTAATTTATATTTATTTTATTAATTAAATTTTGTGTTGAATAGCGTTATAAGGGAAAAGTGTGGCTTAAAATTGGATGTTGTGATTAGAGTTGAGAAAGGTATGTTTCGGTAGTTCGGGCATGTTGAAAGGATGAATGAAGAAAGAGTAACGCAACAAATTTACGATGCAAAAGTGAGTGGCAGCGTTGGTAGGGGACGTCCAAGGAGAACTTATTATATATCGATCAGATTAGTGACTTACTAAAAAAGGGCGATATAAGGAGCACCCATAACCGACGAGCATGCATGCGTAGATGTATGGATGTAGAAGAAGCGAGAGGTATACCAGGATCGCGCCAAATGGAAATCCATGATCTCTGCCTACCCCTTTGGGTTACAGGCGTGAGCGTGTATTTATTTATTTTGTGGGTCATTTATTAAAACCTCAATCACATTTCAATGAATCAATCTAAATAAGGTTTCTAAAAATTCTGAAGATCTCTTATTAGAAAGAATTCAATTCGGTTTCTTTAAATTCGGAATTTAATAACGAATTGTGTGAGTTTGATTTACAAAATAAAACGAATTTGATAATGAAGACTCCGAAATTAATATTGTTGTCTCGCAAATCGTGAAGTGTACAGAAACCGTGTCAATGTTTGTGACGACATGTCTACTCAACAGCGCAGCGAGATAAATTTAGATGTTCAACTAGATCCAAGTGCCGTGGGATTACGAGACAAACAAATAACATCCCACGCGTGCGGAAGCGATGTGTTTAGAGCACTGCCCACCCGCTCTGCACTACACACATTAAAACATCCTCTCATATTTATGTAAGCGTTATATTAATTGTATGTAGCAATCACAATCTACGTGTTTATAAAATCAATGGGACCTATGGGGAGTCCGTCCAGTCCATTTAGCTTTACTGATACAGGACCAAGATCCCGTGTTGCACTGGATTTCAGTCACCCTGAGATGTTTGTATGGGGGCTAACTGGGATCGGCTCCTGTGCCCCAACGAGGAATTGGAATAGCACTTTCTAATAATGTTGTCCACAGGGGGGGCAAGGTATCGCTAGCGGGTTGCTCGTACGCGGGCAGCATGGCGACGTGGATGAGACTAGCGTATCCTCACCTGGTCACCGCCGCGTTCTCAGACTCCGGTCCACTCCACGCACAGGAGGACTTCCCTGGTGAGTAAGCGAGGGGAAAGTCGATGATTAGTTTCCAGTCCTGGTACAATAGACAGGTAACAGTTCAGAGACCTTATTGCGGCCTAAAAGCCCAGCTAATACTGACGGCAAATAACGTATACAAGATGACATTACGCTAAATGAGTTTGGTGACTTCGAGGTGATATAAGTTGCTTTACTAGAGCCCGCATATTGACCATTGTACAGGGAAAGATCTTGAAGAGGCCTAATTTCAGTCCTCTTCCCCTTCCCACCCGTTCCTCATAAGGGGATAGGATGGGAATGGGAAGAGGATGGACGGGGAGGGGGTTAACGGGGAAAAGGAAATATCCTTTTTCCTGTCCATGCCCTGCTCAGTACTTAAAGGTAGGCATTTACAACATGGTATCTACCCCCACAGAATATTTGGAGATGATCACGGAGGCGCTGCGGTCGCAAGGCAGCGAGGAGTGCGTGGCGACCGTCGGCGAGGCGGTGGGGAGAGTGGTGCAAGAGTTACAGACACAGGCCGGCGCTGACAGGATCTCGCAGATGTTTAAGTGAGTCTCATGTAGTCATGGTCATTATAATTACATCTGTCACATCAATCCATTGACAGGCACAGGTCTTCCTTAATAACTCAACGCTGTGAATACGTTACGCCAACGGATGAGTATTTATATGTACCTGAAATATATTGGATACTTGTTTTTATCAATAATATTATAAAATTTAAAAGAAAATGAGTAATTGTAACGCTTGCAAAAAAGCTGCCAAAACAACAGATAGTGTTGCCTGTACACAAGCAACGTGTAATAGGCTGTACCATTACTCTTGTGTGGGTTTGAAAGCTGAAAATAATAAAAAACTCTTATCCTGGAAGTGTCCTACTTGTAAGGCCAAGCAACCAAAAGGAAATAATAGTAACACTCCTGTGAGATCTGGCCCCTGTTCAGATGAGGAGATACCGATGGAGGGTACGGACACCTTCGTCGCTACCCGGCGGCGCCGCCCGCGCCTGGCAGACTCCCCCCAGACCTTCGATTCTGAATTTACTGAAAGAATGCGTTTAGATATATTACACATTATTAGAAATGAGGTTCCAGGCATTATAAAGGACCTGATAAGTGAAGAGTTTCAAGCTATAAAAGAAAGTATATGTGAATTTGAAAGGTCAATCAAATATATTGGCGACAAGAATGATGAAATACAGAAGTCTATATCGGAAACAAATGTAGAAGTCAAGCGTCTAAAATCAGAAAATGTATCGCTACGTAACGAATTAAAAGAGATGCAAAAGAACCTAATAACTGTCGAGCGTGACTTCGCAAAGCAAGACCAGTGGGTGCGTCAGCAAAACGTCGAAATCATAGGAGTTCCTGAAAAAAACGGCGAAAGTCTGACTGATATTGATATCGTTAAGAAAATAGCAGAAAAAGCCGGTCTGAATATTTTGGACGCAGATGTAGATTTCGCACACAGAGTGAAATCACGGCGGTCATCTGGTACTCAGCCGCGCCCTATTATTGCACGTTTCAAGCAACGCCACACTAAAGATACCTTCTTGTCGGCGGCTAGGAAAGCTAAAGATCTGTCCACAAGGGATATCTTTTCTACGGGAGAACCAAAAATCGTCTTCGTAAACGAACATCTGACCGTACGGAACAAGAAACTTCTCCTCGAAGCTAAAGCTAGAGCCAAGCAACATGCGTACCGCTACGTGTGGACAAAAAACTGCCGGATATACGTAAGGCGCAGCGACAGTTCTCCACCGCTGTTGATTTCCACCGAATCAGACCTAAAGAAAATAGTGTAGTTCTGTTTGATTTGCTAACATTTTTAATTAATCTATCTACGACTATAACTCTTATATACATTTTTTCGTCTACCAACAAGTCTCTTACGAAAGAAATTATATTTAAGATATTACTTTTGATTGTGCGGCAAATTAATCTCATAAATCATCATACACAAACACACACAGACACTAAAACATACTTACATTTTTACAATATACGCTATTCATATTTACACAAATATCCCTGCATATACAGACATTTATTTCTTATAAGTAAGCTCAAAAATTTTAAATTAAAAAATTCTGCCTTTTATAATTTTGAAACAAACATCGTACGTTGCATATATGGATTAAGTTACCGACACAGGCAAAAAAATAAAACATAACAGTCTGAATCTATTATACCAAAACGTGAGGGGCCTGAGAACGAAAACATTGGAATTTTATAACAGTATCTTAAATTGTAACAGTGACATTGTTATGATTACTGAATCGTGGCTGCATGACGGTATTCTTGACGCGGAACTCTCCACCTCTCGTTTCAATATATTTCGTCGCGATCGTGGTGGGAACAGGCGCGGCGGTGGTGTTATGGCTCTGATAGCAGAGCATCTTTCTGCAAGACAACGGCATGAGTGGTCTCACGAAAGTCTGGAATGTCTCTGGGTAACGATAGATTCCAAGGACCTTAATGTTCATCAAAATCTCCACATATGCGTAATTTATCTCGCCCCGGATGATTCGTTACCTGACTGCCTACGAAGTTTTACAACATTGTTATCTTCGGTTATGTCTGGAAGTCCGGATGATCTGTTCTTAATATGTGGTGATTTTAACCTCCCTTGCATTCAGTGGACATTAGAGGGACCTTCGTTTATCAAAAAAGGCACCACAGAGTTACAAGACTCTGCAGAAAATCTACTAACTCAGACTTATATTCTTGATCTCAAACAATATAATAGGCATGTTAATACTTGTAATAATACTCTAGATCTCATATTTGCTAATTTTAACGTAGAAATTTCGAGATCCATAGCACCCCTCGTACAGGAAGATGTTTTTCATCCTACTCTTCTAGTCGATGCCACAAATATCTTGACACCCTATATGTCCTGCAAGGGCCATTTTAAATTTAATTTCAATAGAGCAGACTATCAAAAAATTTGCAACTATCTACAGGAGACTGACTGGTCTACTTTACTTTGTGAAGTATCATTAGAAGAAGCAGTGTCATCTTTCTATAGCATCATATACGATTCTATCAATAAGTTCGTTCCGTGCGTTTACCAGAAACCCAAACTAAAGTACCCAGTTTGGTATAATCAAGCTCTTCTAAAAATAATTAAAGAAAAAAATAAATTCCACAAATTTTGGAAACTCTATCGTAATCCATTAGACTACGATGCTTTTGCTCTTTTACGCAATAGAGAAAAGAAACTAATTAAAGATTTACATAAAGAATATATAAAAAGATGTGAACAGAATATAAAAAGAAATCCAAAGGCCTTATGGTCTTATATAAAAAATAAACGACAGAGAAATTTAGGTTACCCTAAGTACATGGTATACGGTGAGAAACATCTTCAGAATGGGCAAGATATCAGTGCAGCGTTTGCTGATTTTTTTAGAAATATGTTTAACGAGCCTGCCTCAAAATATCCTGATGTTTTCACGCAACTTGATCTTGCTACTGACATGATCTGTAACGTTCAGACCACTAACGCTGTTGTATATAAACATCTCCGTAACTTAGATGTAAATAAAGGGCCTGGTTCTGATCGAATACCAGCTATTTTCATAGTTAAATGCGCAGCGTTTCTCTCTATGCCTCTGCGCATTATATTTAATAGATGCCTAAAAGAGGGGAGCGTTCCCGCGCTTTGGAAACAAGCTCACATTATTCCGATTCACAAAAAGGGTCAAAGAAATAACATCGAAAACTATAGACCGATCTCTATATTAAATATATTTAGTAAAGTTCTGGAGAAAATTGTATACACTAGTGTTTATACATTGTTAGCGCGATCAATTCCACCAGAGCAACATGGTTTTCTTAAAGGTCGCTCCACAACAACAAACCTCTCGATATTTACTAGCGAAGTATTGCGAGGGATGGATGGTGGTTCGCAGTTTGACGTAATCTATACAGACATCGAGAAGGCGTTCGATCGGGTGGATCATGTTATCTTGCTACAAAAACTAAATAAACTTGGAATCTGCGGTGATTTGCTCCGGTGGTTTGAATCTTACATTTCTAATCGTAGCCAGGCCGTAGTCATTGGTGGTTTTCGTTCTGACTACGTTGACATCCCTTCGGGAGTTCCACAAGGGTCTTTGTTGGGCCCTCTTCTCTATGTGGTCTATATATATGACGTAGGCACTTGTTTTCGACACGCTAAGTACCTTTTATATGCGGATGATATGAAAATTTATTTTCATATAAGCTCAGACAATGACTGCCAGCTCATGCAAGAAGATCTAAATAGACTCAGTTCTTATTACAAAAATAATCGTATAAATGTCAGTATTAATAAATGTGTTTCAATTTCATTTACACGTAAAACCAAACCTTTGCACTGGCCATACTACTTAGATGGTAAACCTTTGCCGAGATCAACCACAGTCAAGGATTTAGGAGTCACTTTAGACGACAAGCTTACTTTCTCGGAACACATCACTCATATAACTATGAAAGCATATAAAAGTCTAGGATTTGTAATGCGTGTCACCAAGCCATTCAACGATAGAAACTGTATCAAAATGCTCTACTTTTCTTACGTACGCAGCGTTTTGGAATATTGTAGTTCTGTATGGAACCCTCAATATAAAAAGCATGTGACCGCTATTGAGAGACTGCAGATAAAATTTTTACGATATTTAGATTATCGCGTCAGGCATCAGAGCGACGACTACAGCAGCTCGTGTTGCCATCACCAACTACTTACCTTAGAGGATCGTAGACGTGTCGCTGACATGATGCTGCTGTACGATATCTGTACGGGTACCCTAGAATGTCCACAGCTCACCGAAAAGCTTATGTGCCTCCGTGCCCCTCAGACACGCACTAGATCTACCGGACTGTTTTACGTAGCTCCAACAAAGACTAACTATGCGATGAATTCTGTTACAAACAGAGTACTAAACACATATAATAAACATTTTAATTGCATTGACCCGTTTTCGACAACAAAAAAGAAATTCAAAAACTCTGTCGTTGCGGCTTTAACCAATGGCACTACTCAGTCATGACATCATAATAAATATATGTAATATAATCAGTATTTATGTAATATAGTAATGAACGCAGAGACATACATACCCACGTACACACACACACACACACACACACTCACGCAGATACACACACACGCACGCAATCACATAAACACACAACACATGCGCGCAGCACTTCTATTAGCAAGTATTGTATATAAAATAAAAATCTGAAAGGCTTAGTATTTAAGTAATTGTTATCTATATATGTGTAATGTAAACAAGCTGTTTGATTTTGTAAATAATAAAATAAAATAAAAAAATAAAATAAGACACGTACAGAATCGCCAGTCAAAAGTGTTCCAAAGACAGTGACCGAAACATTCACGCAATGACTTAAAAGGATGACGTAATTAAAATATTAAGAGAAAAAAGGACAGCTCGTGTTTGTCACATAAGCGTAAATGTAAACACACGATGTAAACTAAAGAAAATACGACCCAATTCGGACATTAACGTGCCTTCATCTATAAGTTAGTAAAGATAGACAGTTAGTGGTCAGCTTACAAGCTCAACTAATGTTTAATGATAGTCATTAACATGGACCCCTGTCCCCAGCACTTGCTCACCAATCAACGGCTCCAACCCGCTGGACGTGACCACATTCTTCTGGTTCGGCGTGACAGAAACATTTGCGTACCTAGTGCAGTACGCAACGCCGGGGGATATCGCTAGAGCGTGCGGTACCCTCACCAACATCACTGTCTGTTAGTATACCTTGGTACATTCAAATCTGTGACACCAATGTGGGTTCAAGGTCTGATTTGACCACAAGTCATGCCTCGACTGTGTTGCCAAACTTTGAATCGCAACTGTGAATGCAGTAATTTCTTCTCGCCACATTATGATTATGCCCAAGTGGTCTCAATTCACCACTGCCTTAAGCAGGGATTTGAAGTTTATACTCAAAGCAGCAGGCAGCCGAGCATTCTAAACTCTCTCTCTTTTAAACTCGTCTAAATTATTATACCGTACGTTTCGCAGCGGATCCCACGGCCCGTCTTGCCGATTGGATCACAGACCAGCCGTGGACGCAGCCCTGCATAGAGTCCAGCTACTCCCAGCAGCTCGCAGCGCACACCAACACCAGCTACGACGCTCCGCAGTCTGTCAGTCAGTACTTCTGTCCATACAACCCGCCCCGGCTATGCTCGGGTCCAAATAAAAAGACACAGGCAGTCCTAAGGAGTGCCGACAGAAGTGAAAACTCAAAACTCAAAACAGGCCCGACGAATAGTTTAATAATAAATAACAACACAACACTGATAAATAAAATTGAAGTGTCTGTATGTAATATCAAAATAACATTTCCATACTCAATACACATGATGTTTATACGGTACTTATAACGAAAATACAATTTTTAAAAATTTTGTCTGTCTGTCTGTCTGTTTATTCCGGGTAATCTCCGAAACGAATGAACCGATTCGGATGGGACTTTTACTGGAAGATAGCTAATATTGTCGGGATTCAAAGAGGCTAATTTAATTTAAACAAAATATTTAGGGTTCAGCGCAAAAAGTGAAAAACCCTCGAAATTGTTTTCTCGAATTTATTTCCACGCGGACGAAGTCGCAGAAACAGCTAGTTGATAATGAAATTCGAAATTGAATACAAGAAAATTAAATGATAAAAGTTCTTTAAAACAAAGGTTAATCAAGGATGTTGTTCAGGCAAATACCTTGTAACGTGGCTAAAGAAGTATTCGCTTCAAAAAATGAACCTTTGTGACGTGTTAATAAAATTAGTGATACCAGATAAATATTTAGTTTAGTTATTTATGTTTTGTTACGCTTACGGGCGTACATCATCCCAACACGCTCTGTTGAAGCGACAACCTTTTTTAGTCGCGTTACATGCTTATTTGAATTCGGAACAGTTTCCATATTTTTTCATTTATTTTTCTTAGATTCAATTGTTTTCACTTCTGTCGGGTTTTAATAATCCCTACTAATATTATAAATGTGAATGTAAGTTTGTTTGTTACACTTACACACGAAAACTACTCAACCGATCATCATGAAACTTTGTACACATATTCTTGGAGGTATTAGAAGTAACATAGGATACTTTTTACGAAAAAAATAGTATATAAAAAGTGAAGTATGTATGTTCCCTATAGACCTATAGACTCCGAAACGGCTGGACCGATTTCGATGACATTTTAATGGATTGTCCAGATTGGCACATTCCTGTGTTTGGTAGCGATCGGATCAATATAATTAGTGGTACTCCCATGTCGTCAAAGCTAACGGACCCGTACCGCACAGAAATCAAGTTACAAATTTGAATACATCAAGCAATCCGGACCTCCGCCAACATTTTGCATTACAAACATAATTCCCATCGACAGCGCAGTCCGGTGCAGCAAGCCGCAAATTATACCGACGCTAACCGAATAAATTAGAGAGAGCTTTCTCTTAGAATTTGCTTCGTTAAGCTGTGACGCTTTATGTTACAATCTCAACTAATACTTACGTGAATTCTCATGCAGATTATTTAAGAAATAAATTATATTAAATTGTCCATGGTCAGCAGCACATCGAGCTTGTTGCAGATGTGGATGGGTAGCGATCACTTGATATCAGGTGAACTCGTTTGCCACCTCTCTCTTCTCTCTTCTTCTCTATAAAAAAAAGTTTTTATTTTATCTTTTCGCTAAGCGTGAGGACTTTTTGCGATAGACCAGGAGACAAGTCTGGCAACACTAGTTGATGGCACATCACATGTGAGACGTTACTTTAATATTGTGTAGAAAATTTTAAATGTTATGCTTTAGTCCTTTAGGCTGGTTGATAGGACACAAATTATTTAGTCATTTAATTATTTATTTAATTTATTAATTAAAGTAATTATTTACAATATCAGTGCGGCTGTGGACGTACCAGACGTGCGTGGAGTACGGCTGGTACCAGACGACCAGCAGCGCCCGCCAGCCCTTCCTCGACACCGTGCCCCTCGGCTACTTCCACGGGATGTGCAGGGATTTCTTCAGGGATTCGTAAGTTTATTTCCACGTTTTTATTACTCTATCTGATTATGTAAATAATTATTAAGGTAATGGGATCTATCGACCCAAATCAGTTCTGATTAATTTGAAAATTTAAATATATATATATATATATATATATATATATATATATATAAATATAAAAAAAATATATCCCACGGGAACCGTATTTTTTTCGGCATAAAACCTCTGTGCCCAACTTACTCCAGATCCATTCAGCCTAACATCCTTTCCTACAACAAACCTTATGTATTTTTGAATATTGAAATACCGCCATCTATTTTTTAATTGCGAAACTAGGTTTACATAATATAACTTCTTAACTTTATAATTTAGGTATATGTATTGAAGCAATCTCATGAACTACTAAAATAAATTATATAATATGCATAGTACAAGCAAAAAGGCCTTGATAAGCTTTTAAAATTCAGAATTATGTCGCCGAGTACAAGAGAAAACTTTACCATAATCTGGCGAATATTTTAATAATTCATTTGGATTTTATTATTCAAAGCCTGGCATTAAAGTGCTTTCTGATGAAATAATGCTGTACGATTAAAGTGCTAGTTATCGTACATAAAATATAACTATCTAGCGATGGAGCGACCTACAGCGCTTCTGTGCTACAATCATACACATAAATTATTACATACAGATGTAAAAAAGTCTACACAGAGATTTTTACTTTAGAAAATTTAGAGCAAAATATTACGTTAAGCAAAGTTGCTAACATTTTAGCAGGCGTTTTGACGAAAAAATTAACGTCATATCCATAATTGTAAGCATAGATTACGCATTTCCATACAGTTCTATCCCACTCCCTCTACATCTGAGCATATGTGCGTGAAGCTCGTCGGTTACGGGTACTCTTCCGCCTTTCTCTGCCGAGACGCCAATCTCGTTAAGTCGGTAAAAGCTAATGATGAAACCTACTAACTCTGCTACTCACTTTTGCAACATAAACTTCCCGTGAAACTCTTTCGTCATTTAATATTTCAACATGCCCTGAACATTGAAGTATGCGTTTCTCAATTATACTTTGTAATAGTTCAAGTATACAAACTCGTCAATCCGTTTCACTTTAATTGTAAAATCTTTACATATACACTACTGAACCGCCCCGGCTTCGCCCGGGTACCATTAATTATGTTGATCCGATCGCCACCAAACACAGGAACACCCGTTGTGCCAATCTGGAAAACCCCTGAAAATTACATTGAAATCGGTTAAGCCGTTTCGGAGGAGTATGGCAACTAACACTGCGACAGGAGAATTTTATATAAATAGATATAATACAAAGTAACAAAAATTATGAACGAACTAATGTAAACTTATCTGTGTACAGTTTCGACGAGAATCTCCTGAGATCCGGTATTAAGAGGACCAACCTGCTGTTCGGAGGTCTGACTCACATGCCGGACTTCGTGGTGTCAGTAGCCGGAGGACACGACCCCTGGTCCCCCATGGGTCCTCACGCAGAGCACGCGACACGCATGGCACCAGTTTATATGGTCCCCAAGGTGTCTCACTGTCGTGCTATAAGGTATGTTTTAATCTTGCGATGCATTACGACCTTGTTGTCAGCTTGTCACAAGATGGTCAAAGTTGGGGGAATCTTTGTGACGATAAATAGGGAAGGCTAAAGTCCAGCTAGTCTTCTTCCTTCCTGTTAGCAGTAGGCTGAAGGAAGAAGACTTGGGGCCAACCAAGAAAAGGCGTCTACGGTTCCTCTAATGCCGCGGCTGTTCAAGGGCGTCGGTGGTAACTTTAGATAACAGGAATCAGCGGCTCGTTTTTCCGCTATATTACAGACAGAAAGAAATTGAGTATTATTGTAGTTTAGAAGTGAAACAAAGGTTTTTTTTGTATGCTACGTGTGTGCAAGCAGAGAAAACACGCCCTTGTTGCATAGATATGAGGTGCATTTTTCTATTTCAGGTCGACGGGCAACAGCGAGACCGAGGAATTAGAGTTAGTCAAACAGACGGTGTTGCGCAACATGCAAGAGTTCCTGGCGGGAAATCCTCCATCGCCGATTGACAGCTCGGCCGCTATCTTGTCCCCCGTCACGTTCATTTTAATCGTAACCTCCTTGTCTCTTATACTATAAAGCTACAAGTTACAGGTAATTTCTTATAGCCCAAGATCCCAGGACCGCCAGACGTTACTTTTTTACTAAATAACAAAATGTTTCGTAGTGTTTTATAGGTACCAGCTGCTCTGGGTGTGTAAAAACCTTATCACTTTTCTGGACGAATATCTGTTTCATATTGTCCTTATGTTCCATTCTTATTATAAACTAGTGATCCGCCCCGGCTTTGCCCGGGTAGCACTAGTTGATCCGATCGTTACCAAACTTCACAAAGTCATCCGCTTTGTCAATCTAAACATTGTCTGAAAATTTCATGGAAATCAGTCCAGCTGTTTCGGAGTCTATAGCGTACATACATACACACATCGCCTTTAATATATAAACGTAAGAACGTATGTTTGTTTGTTAAGATTATTTGACAGTGGTAGAGCCCGTAACAACTATTGCACGAATTGGACAGCTCGACCGGTGAAATACCATGACCTCACAGGACACGCATCAAGTAGATGGGTGATCGTCCGATGAGTAAGTTGTCGCAGCCCCAATTCCAGACCTCGTCCCTTCCCCATCCTTTGCCGATAAGGATATGATGGGTAGCTCTGGGTTCTCACTACATGCTGTATTAATTAACATATAAATAAATTTTATACGAATTGTTCAAATTTGATTTTTCTTTCAATTTTGTATACAAGTTCAGTTTGTGTTTTAAATGACCCTTCGCTGCCCAATATCCGCAACAATGTTACGGAAAATAGATTCTTTATAACATAACGGTGCAAGCGAGTAGCGTGTGGCCATTACAGGTAATCACAGGCCCCGGCGAACATCCTCGACACCAGAGAAACTGCAAGAAATAGCTACCTTTTACATAGGATCCCACGACTGACTAATGATCTCCTTGAAGACCAGGCTTGTGGCCATTGTCAGAATACGTAAGCTCCAGGTAGCTGGGAACCTGCCTTTATTACTTGTTCACTTATTTTTGTAGGATATTTGTAAGCAAGACTACAAACATTGTTATTGACAAATTCTATTGTCTGAGTTGATTGTACCATTCACGTAATGAAATCAAACTGGTGTGTAATATATAATACTAGTGACCCGCCCCGGCTTCGCCCGGGTACTACTAATCATGTTGATCTGATCGCTCCAAACACAGGAATGTGCTAATCTGGACAATCCTTGTAAATTTCATCAAAATCGGTCCAGCCGTTTCGGAGTCTACAGGTCTATAGGGAACATACATACTTCGCTTTTTATGTACTATTTTTTTTTTCATAAAAAGGATCCTATGTTACTTCTAATACCTCCAAGAATATGTGTGCATAGTTTCAGGATGATCGGTTGAGTAGTTTTCGCGAGAAAGCGTAACAAACAAACTTACATTCACATTTATAATATTAGTAGGGATATAATAATACTAAAATAGTCTACGTCTGACCTGACTGAAACTTTAGGGCGCTTTCAAGTGAGGGACATAAATGAATTGAAGTTGGCTAAAAGTTATTCTTTCAAGTTTACAGCCACTTCCGGCGGGCATTCAGCGCAGTGAAAACTCCAACTTGGATCGGTTCCAGCGGACGTACCATTTCCCCGTCGCGTTTTATTCTTGTGTATTTTTGAAAGGATTTTCTGGTTCGCATTGTTGTGGCGAACGGCAAGTGCCGTCTTCTTGACAGTTTCTTAACATTAAATGCGTACCTTCGCTAAATATTCAACGAATTCAAGTACTTCTGAATACTAATGGCATATTCGATACGTTTGGGAAAAATTATAACAGGTAAATGCGCGACACCTATAATGTACACAAACAACATGGTGTCACCATGGCTACCAATAACAACTTTTTAATATGCAGGTACATATAATACCAAGTCATTTAATTAAATCGTTTTCAAAAAGTACTGGCATACGAGATAATTACTTCTTAAGTACGAACATATATAAACACATAGACTTTTTATTCGTGGCCAACAGTTAAGAGTTATAGTATTCCCGGTCTTTTGGCTTATGTTTAACGAGAAAACATTGTATAAACATATATCGTGTATAAATAAAAACTAGCTGTGCACCGTGCTTCGCTCTGCGTTGTCTAATACAAAGGTCATATTTTTCATATAGCGCCATCTAACAAAAATATGAGATATCAGTAAGTTAGCCCTTGACAATGCTCCAACAATAGATAATACAAAAACTTATCAAAAGATGGCGCCATGTTTTAAATTACAATATCATTTAAACCTATACAAAGTTATGAAAAATATATTAGAATTGTTTCGTCATATGTCTTGGGTTTTCTTTATTTTCTTTATTAAATTCTAATTATCAACAACAATAATAAGTTGTTGTGTTGATTCCGTTTGTCGCGCCTCTATCGTCTTGCGCCACGTTGTCGATGGTGGTGGGGGGGCGAGCGATGCACTGGTGGCGGCCGGCAGTCTTGAGAGTGTAAGAAGGGAAACAACAAGTGGAGTAGAAATAATTTAAGACTGTGTGTGTAAGTCCATTGGCCTAAAACTCTTTTATACGGGAGTGAAATTTTCAATTCAATCGAATATTTACAAGTTACTGAAAAATACATTAACAGAATCCGTTGCACAGATACAAAAGCGTATTAAAGAATAGAAACTTATAAAAAACGATGACATGATATACGTTGGGTCACAGCCGGTGCATATGAGGCGAGGCTACGCCGTAAATCATCACGCACGTGTCTGCAGACAGGCACGTATGTGACAAGTTTTATTGGTCACTATCCTTTTATTGAAATAATAAAATGTGACAAGTCGCGAGGCGATAAAACAAACCGGAAACAAAGGCGAGGAATCGAAACAAAATTACGTAACCCAAGATAAATCCGCACGGGAATTAATCTATTTAATCCTTGAATCGAAATAAATGAACTTGGATAAAGCAGAAGATCTTAGTCAACTTGTCATCATGTAACCATTGGTCTACTTGAAGTAAGAACGTTCAATTCCGATACGCTTTTAAGAGACAATGAAAAGGAAATTCTAGGAGAATTCATATCGATTAGTGACATGCTTAAGTAAAGCGATATAACTGTGTTCACACTGCCGAAAACATTCATATCGCACACTTATTCGGTGAAGAAAACGCCATAAAGCAAGCACCTACCTGCAATAGAATTGACTACGAGGGGTAAATACAAGACATTTTATAGTTTTCTAGCACCCGAATTAAAAAATACCATTTTATCGTTTTTTTTGTCAGCTTTCGAGTAAAAAAGACGAGCGTTCGTCAACTGTCATGTCACATCGGTTTCATTTTCTAAAAGCAAGAAAAATGTTGATCATGCTTCTAGAAACTCAAATGACATTTGAATTGGAATCTTGACAGCTAGTCCAGCTTATTTTTCCGTTGACAGCCTTAAGTATTCTAAATCTATTAAGAACTTTTTCAAATTGAACCACTTTAAACCGTGTTTCAGATTCTAAAAATTTTAATTTACATTTGTATTTTCTCTTGCCAGAGTTCCAGAGTCCCAATCGCTATCTAATTTAAAAGAAATATTCTTCAGTTCTCGTTTAGTATTTCATT
Source organism: Papilio elwesi (assembly GCA_029849275.1). Taxonomy (NCBI): domain Eukaryota; kingdom Metazoa; phylum Arthropoda; class Insecta; order Lepidoptera; family Papilionidae; genus Papilio; species Papilio elwesi. The sequence goes on from CM056713.1 coordinate 6,413,157, forward strand.
TTGAAATTCTCTTGGCGATCAGTGACTCCGACGATTTTATTAAAGATTGTTTTATGAAGAAATTGCAAAGGGTTTCTAATGTAAGACGTCTTGAAAGGGTTATTCCACTTTGATCACATGAAATTTAAATCATTCGTGTCATGTGACCGTGATGAACAAAGGGATATACTTCGAAGTCTGTCTCCTTTATTTAGTAGAACCAAATCATCCGAGTGTACAGGGTGCTTTTTGCTTTTTATTTCTAGTTTAAGAATTATACCTCCATATCGCATTGATTTTAAAATAAAAACAACTAGGTGACATCACTCGGGATCAAGGTGGAATAAACCAATAAAGTTATGTTAATCATCTACACACGTACAAGAGTAAAGTCTGTCTCTCTGTTTTCGAAGGATTTAAATTAGAAACAGATATCAGTTTAGTTCAGTTTCATGATGTTACCCATTATAGGGATGTCTCTCTACAATGGGTAACATTAACCCTTGAACGTTTGTTAAATGTCTTGACTTAATGACATTCAGCTAGTGAGATTGCTAACCTCAAGGTTATTCAAAAGATCTTCAAAAATCAACCGTAATAGAAATAAAATAACGAATCTAAACTTCAAAAGATTTGTTTCTGTAGTAGAAATTTTTATTTAATTATAAAACCAGTTAGTTGTAATGGGTACGAATTCTCAACACTAATTGGTTGCAAATGACAGTTGACTTTTTATTCCGTTCCATTTCACGCGCTTTTTGTTAAATCCCTTAAAATTAGAATACATGCTTCACATTCTTTCTGAAGTGTCCAGGAGGTATTAGCGTCGTTTTCTTATGACGGAGGGTCAACATTCCCTTCTTAATCATGTCATCTTTCAAGATATAAGTCCACCTTTTCTCAGGCCTACCCCTACCGACAGCAAATTACGGATGATAGATCGGTGTGAAAGTTGAAAACATCTTATGCGGACCCTACATAAAGCGGGACGAGGGCTTTAGTAAATCCTTTACCCCTCTTTGGCTTTTTCAAATACTCTTGAAATAAACTCTAGAATGTCGACCACGTCGCTTACGTCAATGGAAAAACAAAGCAAAGGTGTTTATCAACAAAAACTAACAATTATAAATTCCACAATGTCCTCGGGATAGTACACATATTCACATTATCTAACGAAAGTGAAATATGCAGTTTTTAATTTATAACAATTGAGTTATTTTACCAGCTCTGTTTGCATTCGATTACGCGTGCTTTGTCATTCACTCGTTCAATCTGTCCGTTCGTTCACTCGCCGGTCGCCGGTCGTTGGCCGCCATGTTTAATTCAATCTATGTTAACTCAATCGCAATTCACTCAACGAATGAGATTTAATTTATATTGATCTTGTCAACAGCTTTGCGAGTGAGTTAACTCACTATAGACATGAAAATTGATCCTAATATAGTTTAATTTAATTTATTTTATTTAATTATTATTTTGTTTAATTTTAGATGCGTTGTTGTCATTGTTGAAAGGCTGATCGAAGGATAAAATTGCGATTTTGTCATTAGAGTTAATTAAAATGTTATCCCTAAGTTTTGTTGACGTTGTAGGAGTGTTGGTTGAATCAAAAATTTTACGTTCATAAATAGTCCGACACTTCGTATATGGCATGTAGCGTTATGTCACAAACATTTAGGGTTTCAGTAAGATTTTATAATGTATTCTAAAAATGAATTTTGGCTTCTTTCCAACGTAAAGTTTAAATATGGCGAGTTACAACTGGCGTGTTATATTCTCAAATGATTCCTCAACCTTAATCTTAACACCCCGGCTTCGCCCGGGTACCACTAATTATGTTGATCCGATCGCCACCAAACACAGGAATGTGCCAATCTGGACAATCCCTGTAAATTTTAAAGTAATCGGAGTCGATAGATCTATAGGGAACATGCATACTTCGCTTTTTATATACAATTTTTTTTAAATTATACTATGTTACTTCTAATACCTCCAAGAATATGTGTACAAAGTTTCATGATGATCGGTTGAGTAGTTTTCGCGTGAAAGCGTAACAAACAAACTTACATTGTCATTTATATTAGTAGGGAGGGATAGTTCGATGTTCATCAGTTCACGTTGGGAAACAAACAAGAAGATTGTTAGAGAGTTGACAAATCATATTAGATCGCCGCAAGAAAATCACGTCTCGTAAAAGTTAGCGGGTGATGAGATTAGAGTTCGACTTTAGCACTAACTGTGTCGGAGTCCTCGGTCTGACGTCCGCCGAGGACACACGTAATTCGATAAGTATTGCGGCAGCCCAGCTGAACCATAAATACAATTACATTATCATTTCTTTGCCTCGCTTTAGATTTCCAACAACTTTGCATACAACCCGTCAACGATATGGAACATGCTTGTAGGATTTCGTAGGCATTTTTTTTAGTTAATTAGTTGTGCCCTGCGGTTTCACCCGCTGAGGAATTTAATTTAGGTCCAGCGTAAGCGTAAACCTTGGAATAAAATGAATCTTCCTTAAATAAATTATTTAAAATTAAATTAATTTATATTTGGCGCGATCCTGGGACACCCTTCTTTAGTATGTCACTAATCTGGTCGATATAAGTTCTCCTTGGGCGTCTCCTGCCAACGCTGCCACTCACTTTTGCAACATAATTTGTTTCGTTACTCTCTCTTCATTCATCCTTTCAGCATGCCCGAACCACCGAACCATACCTTTCTCAATTCTCAACTTAATTTTAGCCACAATTTTCCCTTATGGAATGATAAACATTTTATGATTCATGTACAAGTTTCATAAGTTAATCACTTAAACATAGAGATGGCGTATGATTGTTACTGTAAATAGGACGTGTTCACTTGTACCTTAACTTGGTGCACTCAAGGCGCTGTGCACAAGTGAAGTTTAACTTAAGTTTAACGCAAGCTTCACAAGTTGTTGCTCTCAGGGGCGAAGTGGGACAACTTAGACCCAACTTAACCCCTTTTATAAAATATCTGAGTAAAGGAGGTTTACGTTGCACGTAAAAACTGTTGCCAAAATTCACTAAAATAATTTCAGTGGTTTGTAGGTACCTTCCTTACTGGTCACCATTTTGTTAGCAGCCATACTGGATTTGCATTTTTTTTCAATACGTACTATAGTCTACTAGTCAAGGCTTCAAGTTATTTAATATGAATATGGAAGGAGTTATAAAAATATGTAATCCGCCATTTGTTGGCGGCCATCTTGGATTTACAATGATACTGAATGTATTAAATTGTATTGCATAGAACTGAAAGTGTGTACCAAATAACACATCAATCTGTCAGCAGGAAGGGTGTAAAATTTTAACCAAAAATAAACAGTTTCAAGCATTTCCCATCCCGCCTTCTACACTCTGTACTGGGGAATGCGCAAGATAGTTTGCACGGCAGATCCGTTTCGGTAACGCTTTTCGTGTAACGCTTCTGTTTGTTCAACTCGTCATACATTTTCATACAACCGGGCTTATATATATATTCGAATCTTATGTTTGACAATTTACAATCCAAACCACATTATCTAAGGTAGGTTCCTTGACTCCATGTGTCATAACCGTTGGACGACCTGTATACAAGATGTTACGCATGTACATGTACATGCATGCATCCCTTCATACGCATGCACGAACAATATTTATACAACAACAAATATTACTAATCCGTACCACAAATAAAAAAATCTATTTTAATTTACTTGCGTTTAATGAATAATTTTATATTTGAATAAACACGATAAATAATTACCCTAATTATCCCTACTAATATTATAAATGTGAATGTAAGTTTGTTTGTTACGCTTTCACGCGAAAACTACTCAACCAATCATCATGAAACTTTGTACACATATTCTTGGAGGTACAAGAAGTAACATAGGATACTTTTTATGAAAAAAATAGTATATCAAAAGCGAAGTATGTATGTTCCCTATAGACCTATAGACTCCGAAACGGCTGGACCGATTGCGATGAAATCTACAAGGATTGTCCAGATTGCCACATTCCTTCTTTTGGTAGCGATCGGGTCAACATAATTAGTGGTAGCGAAGCCGGGGCGTGTCACTAGTATTTTATAAATAAGAAGTCTCTCTGTTTGTTACGATTTTACGCCTAAACTACTAAACCGGTTCGAATAAAATTTGGTACACAAATAAAATAGACCTTGGTATAGTACATAGAAACTCTTTTGTCGCAAAAAAAGGTTGTAGGACTTTATAATAGGAAAAAAACAAATGGATTTAGATACAATTCGTTTTTCGTTTCGGAACCCCGGGAACTCGCGTCGACAGTGCCCCCAAAAATCAATACGATTAAGAATTGATTCTTATGTTTACTTGCGTAAAATTATTTTATACTTTTTAGTCTTCGCTACAACAAGCATGTATTATACACATTCCTTCCTCTTGAATCACTCTGTCTATTGAGGAAAACCGCATTTAAATCCGTTGCGTAGTTTGAAAGATCTGAGGTAACAGACAGCGGAAGCGACTGTATACTATGTAAAGATTTAGCCTGCGTTAGACACTGGGCATTTGGGTATGACTCACAGCACGAATCCTGTGCCATTTTAATTATTTTATTATAATTTACATTGTTCAATACTTTCATGACATTTGAAGATAAATCGCACATATAATTTGTTTTGATAAATTTGGTGTTGCCACCTTTGGTTTGCTAGCTCATTATTTACAAGGGAAAAATTGAATGATTATTCAAATCTTTGGGCCGCAGGAGTAGTTCGAGTATGTATATTCCTACAGTTGACGTCAGTACGGCGGTCATGTGGTCAATTATTGAGTTGGAGCTATAGTACTGTCTTTCACTAGCTGCACACTGGCTCATAAATAATAAGGCTAGAGCGGTGAACGATAAAAACGTAATAATGGCACCGCCCGGCATTTGCACTGTGCATAACTTATAAGACCTATGAGTGGGAGAGAGCAAAATGCTTTTTGCACCGCGCCCACATTTTGCGACCCAGTGTGCTGTTGAGGTTTTACTCAGGAAAACCTCAATAGCACACAAACTAAAAGGTCAACCGCCGGAGCTTTTCCGTGTCAACACTGGAGAGAGGAGGCACTATCTAATTCCTACCGCAGTCCAAAACACATCGGGTTGCGGTATACATCGCCATATACGGTTAATATTGTCCTTCCTTGTAAATTTAAATAAGTGAAATATGACGTAGACTGGTGTTGGTTTAGAGCGTATAAAAACGAGAGGGAAGGACACGAGCGCCACATTTAACTGCAAACTAACGGAAGATACGATTGTAATTAATAATGAGGGCAGGGACGTTGGCTCTGTTAGTTCTCCTGACCGGCGTGGTGAGCTGCGCTGCGGGCAGCGGCGGGGAGTCGTTCCCGGATGGCGCAGGAGACATCTCAGGTGCTATTTACCTTTGCTTACCTAACTTGGAATACATCTATATATGTACATTTATATAAAAAAGAAACTGACTGACTGATACATTACCGCACAGTCCAAACTAGTGGACCTACTAGTACGGTGGTTTTCTCGCCTCGCATTGCGTTGTGGAATGATCTGTCGCAACGGTTCCAACAAATACTACTTTGGATCCTTCAAGAAGCGAGCGTACTCCTTCCTTAAAGGCCGGCAACGTCTGCAGTTCCTCTGGTGTTCATGGGCGGCGGTGATCACTTAGTTTTAGGCGACTCGTTTGCCCTCTTATGCTATAAAAAAACCTAGAGAGGAATTTTGCACAGAGATTTCTGTTATTACGCAGGCGAGCAAAGACCGGTCGAGCTGGCTCATTGAAACTCAGAGTAGACAGGCTTGAAGGAAAAGTATTCTTCAATTCGTGTAGTATGAGGTGCCGGTGGCCCAACAATAGTCTTCCCCTTTTCATCCTATTTTAATAAGGAAAGGATGGGGGAAAAGGAATAGGTAACAGTGGTAGAGCCCGCAACAACATCTGTTGCATGAATTGGCCGACTCGACCGGTGAAATACCACGACGTCACAGAAAATAGTCGCGAAGTAGAAGTACTCTACATTCTGTCTGATAAGTGAGTTGCCGGAAGCCTAATTTCAGTCCTCTTCCTCTTCCCACCCTTGCCTCATTATGATGGGATGGGAAGGGGAAGAGGATTGGACAGAGAGGGGATTAACGGGGAAAAAGAAATAACGTTTTTCCTGTCTATGCCCTTCCTCTGTCCGTTATATGTAGGCAACGCACCTGCAACACATTTGCTTGTTGCGGATGTCTATGGGCAGCGCTCACTTAACATCAGGTGACAGTACCAACATATGTAGTCAATCATCATATCACAATTAATTTACCATTGTTTTTTGATTTTTTTTTAAATAGACGATTCAGTTATTCACATTTGACTTTTGCATTTCGTTTGTGTGACAGGTTCGCCGGATTTAGACATAAGCGAATTGAAAAGAGTGTACAAACGATCCACGTTTCCCAGTTCTCGATGTCCATCCGGTTACAGAAGATCGCCGTGGAGATGTGTCAGAAGATATTGGTAAATATGCTGTATTGACTTATATCTGTATGAAGGTTGTGTTATTTTCGTCTTGAAAATGTCTGTGTATTACCGTGGGCTTACACTACTGGAAACATGTACACAAAACATATAAACGGTTTTTCTGTGTACCCCATCACAACTGGGAAGTACAGAAACACGCCGATAAACTCGAAGTGTTTTTTTTAAACACATAGATTTTGTGTCTCTGAGTTTATAAACAATTATTTCTCAGTGAAAGGATTTATATCACCATGTGGACATCTGTGGTATCTAGAAGTAACCGGATATATCCGGATTTGCCTAGTCTACATTATTAGGAATAAAAATTGTATTGATAATTGATTTAGACTCTAATTAATTATTTATGTTTTAAGGCTTCCTGGAAGACTTGCGATGAGGACCCAACGCCAAAAGACATCCCGGAAGAACCAACGACTGCATTAGTATAGTTTAATTTCCTTGTCAAAAAAACTGTCTGCATATAATATGGCCTTTTACTTGTTACATTTAAAATAATGTTTACTTAATAATTAAATTATAATTTATATAAAGGACCATATACATCTGCAACAGGGAAATACAGATGCGATGCGTACCTTTAATAGACAGAAGAGGGAATGGCAGGGAAAATGATATTACCTTCTTTTGTTCATCCCCAAGCCCGTCTTATCCTCGTCCCCTTCCCATTCTATCTTTTGGAGGAAGCGATGGGAAAGGGCCACCTGGCCTCTGGGCACCTCACTCACCAGACGAATCGCAGTATAAAACCGCAGGTATTTCAATTATCTGAAATCCGAGGAGATGGGGAGGACACGATTCTCGGAAGAAGAGCGAGCTTTTTCCTAATGTCGGGAATACCAACAGTCTCAGGTGGTGTGTTAATCGTCCACAGGTATCTTGAGAGCAATGTGAAGATCGAGAGTGTGTCGACTATGGTGGCACACCTTATGCTAAGAATAACCAAACGGTATTCACTGAAGGTCATACGGGTCTACGTATTACGTATACGTATTGGGTAAAGCCAGATGTCATGGCTGAAGACTTAGGATGTTGGAGTTGATTCCTCAAAACCGGAGATGTTGAGTGAGATTGAGCCGTTCTATGGCATCTCAAAACGTCACGTCACGGATTCGTTTAGGTGTTTGTACGAAAACGCAACTATGTCCAGACCAGTCTAAGGTAACCGGCATTGCTTGAAGACAGAGAAACCTTAAGTGGCAATGGGCCGGACACATTGCTTGCAGAACAGATGGCCGATAAGGCTGAAGGATCCCAGAGAGGCGGCCACGTACAGGTGTACGCAGCGTAGTAAGGCCTTCCGCAAGATGGGCCAATAAGTTAAGGTTTCGGGAACCCACTGGATGAGGGCGGGGGTGGCGGGGGGGATCTTTGTAGCTATCAATATGGGAGGGAGGCCTATGTCTATGACGTGTGGGGTTAACGTTAAACTAACGGTTTTTACAATCTGTCAATGACAGCGGTTTCACTGAGTGTGCCTCAGTTGGGTCTGTTGACACAAGTGCCAATTAGTGTCGATCCCGAACAAGCGGTGCTTGAGGACACTCAGACTACGCCGAGTAGTCAGCCACTTCGCTCGTAATTTAAAAAAATGAAAGAATTTGTTTCAAGCTGTTGACAACTAGAGCGGCGCACACATTGTTAGTAGAAACATGTGAGTTTGTTCCCGGCGTGGCTCAGATTCACAAATGGACCCGATAGGTGGCGCTGCCGTCGGGTTGCGTGATTATTTTTAATTTTTTTAGCAATTTTCTGACTCATTCCATTAGTTAAGAATATATTTAATTTGCAGTAATTTTTTTTGTTCGTAAAAAGTCCGCCGGCGCTAATTACATTACAGCGGTCGCAGAACCTCCCCTAATTTAATGAATTTCTTGATGAAATAAACGTTTTATGTGGATTAAATCATAATTTTTTAAACTCTAATGGATTAGAAATGTATCTTCGATGTGCATTAATACTACTTAAATATATTATCAGAACAACGCCATCTTTTGGTAAACTTTATACTATACTATACTATACTTTAATAAATCCATAACAAAGAAGAATAAAAATATTATAAAAAAATAAATAAGTCTTTCCACGCTGTCCCGGTGCGGGTTTTTGGATGTCACGTGTCCTATTTTGGTGGTTTAAGACATGCCAGTTTCCTCACGAAGTTTTTCGATGTTTGGTGATTAAATAAATTTCAAAGAGTAAAGCGCTCATCTGGGCTTGAACCCTCGGAATAAATTACGTAAGCCCACTAAACCACTGGGTCACCAGTGCTTCATAACGAAAAAATAAATAAAAAAAGTAATAAATCTAAGTACGGACTGACGTCACAGTTATTAATGACGGGGTGCGGGAGGAGGGGGTGAGGCAAACTACCATACGGTAGAAATTGGTTTCGCTTTAAATCTTATTGATTGATATAACTCGATATCTCAGTTTGAATAGACATTTTTATTTAATTAAAGGATAAAAGTCTGACAAATTTCAACAACAATAAAAAAAATGGGGCAACAAAAGTATTTGTACTACTACGACTTACCTTACAAGAGAACTGAGCAGATATTTTACTGAAATTTCGCTGTACGTTTTTTGTATACGTGGACAAAAAAAATGCATCCCACTGGAACCGTACATTTTTCCGGGATAACAAGTAACCTATATGCTATTCCAGACTGTAATCTATCTCTGTGCCACATTGCATCAAGTTCCGCTCAGCCGTGTCTGCGTGAATGAATAACAAACATTATGATAAATAATAATTCAAATATTGGGAGTTATCGGAAAATAAAAACTACCCGCCGGAAAAAATAAGGCGGAACGAAGCCTGCCGCGTCACCTAGTGTATATAGATAGAACATGTTGCACCAACTGTCCGGTACAGACGCGTACATTATTTTTGATGTATGTACTGTCGGGTACAGTCGCGTACAGTGAGCCGCGCGGACGTTGCGGCTGTAAATCTCGCGCGAGACACGCTGCATTAGCACGGAACTGTACCGACATGATACATGTTAAGCAATGTTCACAACGCATGTGATAATACAATCATTCTTAATACACACTCCCCTTCTCTGACATTAGCTTGTTGGAGGTGCCTTTTTGTTGCAGTCACTTAATATCAGGTGAAATGTTGGCAGCTACTTCCATAATCTACTGATATTATAAATACGACAGTTTGTATGTATGGATGTTTGTTATTCTTTCACGCAAAAACTACTGAATGAATTTTAATGAAACCTTACAGTAATATAGCTTATACATCTGAATAACACATAGGCTATAATTTATAAAGATATTGTGTGAATTGACCAAAATATAACGATAAGTGTCAAGTAAGTAGGAAAAACTCCGCCATATGCGAGCTATTCTGGTGCGCGCTGCAAAAACCATTAGAGTTACACGTATATAATGTATAATGGAAATGCTTATCTTAAAAGAGCCCTACAAAAAAGTCCGCGACAGCATATATCTATCTTTTATGTGTAAGCCATTATCGCCACAATAGTGGACCATCTATTTATTATAGCGCGGAGCGAAGTTTGCCTGGTAAGTACTTGACATTTTGTTATTTTCATTGAACTGTGTGTAGCAGTTAGTATATATATAAAATCGATTCATGCTGTACATATATTGTATACTCCCCAGTGAAGCTGCGTCCGGTGTCCAGCGCATTCTCTTTGTCCCGCATACTAATGCGCTCCCACACAATTAGCCGGATACCATAACTGTCCCGCTTTACTTTGCCTGTATGAAATAATCGAGCTGCGATTCCTTATTGTTCATGAATATATCCTTACTGATATTATAAATGTGAATATAAGTTTGTTTGTTACGCTTTCACGTAAAACTACTCAACCGATCATCGTGAAACTTTGTACACATACACAGGATGTAACCGGGGAGGGTATAGATACGAAAATAAACTTTTTCTGTTTGTCCTCGCTCTGTTAAAGGTTTCCTACGCATTTGCAACTCGTTGGGTTGTTGGAAATGCGTGTGGGAGGTGGCCGCTTGAAGTAGGGGTGACCGCTTGCTCGTTAGCCACCTTCTGTTATAAAAAAAGAGAGTCGCAGAGAGACAAAAAAGCTGTTACATGAGATTGTCAGCTCGATTGGGGAAGTCCCACAAACTCACAGAAGACAGCTGTGAAGTAGACCCTTTGCGTCCTCTGCTTCGCATGACATGCAGAAATCGCGCAGAAAGAGGATGGACAGCAAGTCTTTGGCGGCCGATTAAGTCTTATTCTCGAGTTTCGTACGTACGGACGTTCATTGAAATATTCGTAACGATTATTACAACTGCTTACCCCACTAGGGTTGGGAGTCTTTCGTTGTTTTATTTTTTTTTATTTTATAAGTGTAATAGAACGCACAGAATGTCGATATAAGCTACAAGGAAAATGCAGTAGCGAATCACGTTTCCGCTCGGATAACTCATTCCCCCGTAGACTTTCAGTCCCCGCTCCCCGCTCCCGCTCCCCACTCCCCCATTCCCGTCAGTCTAAGCTCCACTTAACTACTTCCTTTGAAACTGAACCCTCGTTAAATTTTCTCGAATCATTTCTCTGTTCGTGCACTACGAAACCTCTCTGTAACATTCTAGAAACTCGTTTCCTTTTATTTAATCTCCTATTTATAACATAATTATAAATTCCTTTTCAAATAACAAGCTTTATTAATGACATTGATACTTCAAAGACAACAGAAAGAAACATATTAACTTGAATGTAATTAAAAAAGTATCTTATCTACTGTACCTGCTAGTGTGGTAGTAGGTTTAGTTATACTGATATTATAAATGCGAAACTTTGTAAGTATGGATGTTTGTTACTCTTTCGCACAAAAATTACTGAATGGATTTTATTGAAACTATACAATAATATAGCTTATACATCAGAATAACATATAGGCTATATTTTTTTAAATTTATAAAGATATTGTGTGAATTGACCAAAATATAACGATAATTGTCAAGTAAGGAGGTAATTCCGCCATATGCGAGATATTCTGGTGCGCGCTGCAAGAACCGTTAGAGTTACACGTTTATAATGTGCAATGGAAATGTTTACCTTAAATAGTCCTACAAAAAAGCCCGTCACAGCATATATCTGACTCTTATGTGTAAGCCATTATCGCCGAAATAGTAAAGCATTTATTAAGGGGCGGAGCGAAGTTTGCCAGGCCGTCTAGTTTACAATATATTATATAGGCAAGTATAATATCTAAAGGAAATCTTAAGCTTTTCTGTTGGGACAATAAATCGAGTGGAAAACTATTTAAAAGCTATTAACGTCGCAACCAGAAAAATTAGGGTGTCGCTAATTGCAGTCCACTAGACGCTATGGCGTGAAGCTTTGTGTTCACTGGAATTAGGGGGTAATTAGGAGAAGAACTTACTGAAGATGCAAATCACAAAATTATATAGCTAATAATTAAAAAATATTTTATAGCAAAAATGGTTAAAACTGGTCGTAAGTTTTGTAGCGTGTTGTTAATTAACCGTAGTTGTTTATTGGTCCGTCATATTTGTATAAAAGAATTATTCGAATCCGACTGGTAGTTCCTAAACAAACCCTTAAGCGTTATTATTTACTAGCGATCCAGCCCGGCTTCGCTCGTGTAGACCTTATTACATGAGTTGATACGGTCGCTTCCAAACTTACGCTAACAGAACATCCGCCGCATTCCGCTAGGCCCATGTGAAGGTTTCCTGAAAATTTCATCGGAATCGATGCGACCGTTTCGGGGTCTATGGGCAACATACATAGAGACATCGCTTTTTATTTATATACATAGATTGATTAGTTTAGATTAGATAAGATTTTTAAATCATTCCGAATAATATCCATACAAACATGTAACAATTAAGCATTCTAGTATAGTTTTTATACATTTAGATGCAGACTTTCCAACAAGGTACAGATGCTCCAACAAGTTTGTAAACATGTTTTTGTCAAATTCAGAACAGAAAAACAAAATGCGAAGCGAACGGAATGTTTTCCATCCAACAACAAACTCGACGGCGATAACAGGCTGTTTGGAAAACAACTGCTCGTTAATGAAGGTAAAAATAAAACTCACGCGACTGTATTATCCTGATGGGGTAGACAGAACTTCTTTACTTGCTTTTATTATCTTATATAACATTATTTAAATTGTACAAAAAATGTAAGCATTATAGGTTATATTTCTTGAGTGTAACAGACTCTGAACGCAGTCCCCTTTTGCATTGCCTTACTGAATTCCATTTTTAGAATACTACCTTGTACACTTATTATCTCTGTGTTGGCAGAGTAAATGGGCTGTTACTAAACGAGTACCATTTCGACCACATCACCACTTAACATCACGTGGGATTGTGGTAAGGGCTGGTTTATTAATTATAATGTGTTATCGATAATTGTACGGTCCCTTGTAATCCCTTGCTTCATAACAAGTACCTTTGCATACATCTTGATTTCGAATTCTGAAGATGTTTAACTTGGAGACTCAGCCGCTAGCTTCTGGCGCGGCGCAGCGCCCTCTGTTGTTCAAATATCTCGCAAAGCTAACGAAGCGACGCGGAACTCGGGCTGCCGTGTTCGTCTCCATTCTAAACTTCATTTCAAATATACGTATTATATAGTAAATATATACGCCGTTATGAAGAGTTAAGGATGGATTTAATAAAGAACAGAAGAGAATATAGGAATGGGAAGAGCAAGCAGATAACCCATCCGGTGCCTTGCACATCAGACGAAATGCAAATACTTCATGTAACGCCAGTCTTTTGTAAGAGGTTCTATCCTCACAGTCAGGTCTTGCTCTGTGCAGATCTAGCACTGTAGGTACGGTGTAACGTGTCGTCACGGATGTGCGACTGAACGCGACGTGAAGCGACCAATACTTAATTTACTAGACAACGGGCTAGATACTGAACGCGACGTGAAGCGACCAATACTTAACTTACTAGACATCGGGCTAGATACTGAACGCGACGTGAAGCGATCAATAATTAACTTACTAGACAACGGGCGAGATACTGAACGCGACGTGAAGCGACCAATACTTAACTTACTAGACAACGGGCTAGATACTGAACGCGACGTGAAGCGACCAATACTTAACTTACTAGACAACGGGCTAGATACTGAACGCGACGTGAAGCGACCAATACTTAACTTACTAGACAACGGGCTAGATACTGAACGCGACGTGAAGCGACCAATACTTAACTTACTAGACAACGGGCTAGATACTGAACGCGACGTGAAGCGACCAATACTTAACTTACTAGACAACGGGCTAGATACTGAACGCGACGTGAAGCGACCAATACTTAACTTACTAGACAACGGGCTAGATACTGAACGCGACGTGAAGCGACCAATACTTAACTTACTAGACTACGGGCGAGATACGAGAACGTTGCCAAACTATTCACATTAATATACTAGCTGGCCGGCAAACTTCGCTCCGCCCTAATATTAATAGATGGTCCACTATTGTGGCGATAATAGCTGACACATAAAAGATAGATATATGCTGTCGCAGGCTTTTTTGTAGGACTATTTAAGGTAAACATTTCCATTATACATTATATACGTGTAACTCTAATGGTTTTTGCAGCGCGCACCAGAATAGCTCGCATATGGCGGAGTTTTTCCTACTTACTTGACACTTATCGTTATATTTTGGTCAATTCACACAATATCTTTATAAATTATAGCCTATGTGTTATTCAGATGTATAAGCTATATTACTGTAAGGTTTCATTAAAATTCATTCAGTAGTTTTTGCGTGAAAGAATAACAAACATCCATACATACAAACTTTCGCATTTTTAATATTAGTAGGTTTACACGGTGGGTGTGGCTTGCAAATCAATCGGAGATTAATTATCGGCCTGCAGGCGTGCAGGTGAGCAGGTGTGCAGGTGTGTAGGCATGCAGGTGTAGCGAGGCAGTAAGCTATCAGACAGGGGGCTTATACATACGACTGCCCGCCGGCTTTTGATCGGTCGCGGTGAACTCAGTCATACGTAACAGAAGGATATCGGAAATTCAATTACTCACAATTGCAGAGGCAATATTTAATGTTGTTAAATCGAACAATGGCGCACTATTGTGTCGCTTGAGAGACTGTCAATGGCCTTATGATTTTAGTACAATAGATTATAGAATTACTAGTGACCCGCCCCGGCTTCACCCGGGTACCTCTAATTATGTTGATCCGATCGCTACCAAACACAGGAATGTGATAATCTGGACAATCCCTGTAAATTTCATCGTAATCGGTCCAGCCGTTCCGGAGTCTATAGGTCTATAGGGAATATACATACTTCGCTTTATATATATTTTTTTATAAAAAGTATCCTATGTTACTTCTAGTACCTCCAAGAATATGTATACAAAGTTTCATGATGATCGGTTGAGTAGTTTTCGCGAGAAAGCGTAACAAGCAAACTTACATTCACATTTATATTAGTAGGGATAGTCAATAGCACACGTATACCTTTCTAACAGTGAGATAATTTTCACACTATTGGTATAGATTAGTTCTATAATGTATTTCGTTAAGCAAAAATACTTTAGCTTAGCTTCTGTCTACCCCATTAAAGTTAAACAGTAGTGATTTTTTATTTTGGACCGTCTAATTTCAGCAAGTCTTTCGACTTCATCCGGGGAAGTGTAATTTGTGGTCGCGGAGCTGGGGCAACTACGGAACGGAAATTACTTCAGTTAAATGTTGTGTAAAACAGCTTCACTGTATACATATGGAATTACTAATATTATAAATGGGAAAGTTCGTATGTTTGTATGTATAGATGTTTGTTATTCTTTCACACAAAAACGGCTGAACGGATCTGGATGAAATTTGGCACAGAGATAGATTACAGTCTGGATTAGCATTTAGACTACTTTTTATCCCGAAAAAATACCTAGTTCCCGTGGGATACATTTTTTTAGTTTACATGTGCATATTTTATGTATATAAAAGGCGATGTGTATGAATATATGTATGTTCCCTATAGATTCCTACCCGGCTTTCGGCATTCACATTTATAATATTAGTAGGGAAGTATACATAGATAATTAGTAACAAATGAGATATAGACTAATATATCTGTAAATTGTTTGAGAGACTTTCAATCATATTTGAAGAGAAAGTTATTCGAGTTTGCAAAATGACACGGAGGAGGACTCCGCGGTACAGCCACTGACACAAGTGTCAATTAGTGAGCACTCAAAATCCTCCACAGAGATCGCTCCGAGCGCCGGCCATCCACTCTGCAGATTAATTATCTGCGTTGGCATTTAACAATTTTATTCTATGTAGTCTATAGCACGATAAACAATCTTTATTAATAACTAGCTGTGTCCCGCGGTCTCACACGCCGTGCATTTGAATTTAAACGAAATCGTTTTACAAATACATGATAATTCGTTTGTTAACCAAAGATGGTCATGGAAATTCAACACCATTCCCTTGTTGCACATCTATGGATAGCGTTCATTTATAATTCAATATAGAGATGATTCACAAAATACCACACAAAAGCTAGTCTTCTGTTCCGATTTAACTACGTCTGTATGTTTGTCTGTCTCCACGCAGAGATGTGAGTTACACATTAGACAGCTCACAGAGTCGGACCCGCAGCGCGTAGCTGACAGCTTGTCGCATGCCGGAACTGAAGCTGCATCTAGGGTTGCTATCCCTGCTTTATCATGAAGTTAATAAACCGCCCCGGCAATACCCTAGAGGTAAAGGCATTTGGCATGGTCCTTGTAAACCCCTCTCGTTTCTTCTAAATACATGTTTTAAGAGAGAGGCCCAATTTCAGTCCTCTCCCCCTTTTCCTAATAAGGATCCTATTCTTAGGGAACAGGGAGAGGACTATTCTGGGAGAGATTAATAGGAAAATATTATTTTTCCTGTTCATCCCCTCTTCCTTCTGTGATCCATTTGTTGTGGGCCTATGGGTAGCGACCACTAAACATCGTGTGAACCGAATGCTGTCAGATCATTACCTGTGCGATAAAAAAAATCCTTTCCTGTGCATGTCCTCCCATATTGGATTAGGACTCTCGAACTTCAGTCATCAGACGATGATACTTCTGTGAGGTGAAACGTTATATTCAATACGTACTGTAAAGATGCTGTGTAGTCATTTCGCATTTATATGTAATTCGTAACTCATAGCAGTTTTAGATATTAAACTTAATTCTAAAATAAAGCGAATCGTAGCTTATTTTGAGAAAATTTACATCTTCACAAATAAAGTGACAACCCTAACTGAGGGCGGCCTGCAGATGTTGCGGTGCCGCTGTCACTCACGGCTCAGCGGCGAGCTGACACTGTGTTACTTTATGATGTCAATTCAAAGCCTTTATTAAGGCTTTACTTATCACAAATAAGTAACACCTACGACATTCATTTTTTCAAATCTAAATCTTGTTAGAAACCTGTTTGGAATAACAATGTATATATAGGATCAGGGGCCGACATTGTAAACACTATCGCTGGTACGACGTGTACACTGGGTGACGATCGACTGACTAATGTCTCTTCGACTTCTTTTTTTGTGACTGAAAGATCACTGTTTGCCTTGAGGAGGCATTTACAGCTAAACTGGGCGCGAGGCGGCAGGGCGCAGAGGGCGCCTAGCCTGAGCCTCTTTAAGAGTAACTAAGCTCGAGGACTCCCTCCATAGAGGGAACCTCGGCTCGGGCCGTTACTTTATTATTATTACCGGATTGGATCCCTTCGACTGGCGAGCACTGCTTTTTATACTGTTTGTGGTGGGGTGGCTGATGACGTCACGCCCGTTGCACATATTGTTTACAAGCAATGACGGCGGCGCCGTCATATACATATATAAAAGGTGATGCGTGTATGTCATATAGTGCTGCCGGACGAAGCCAGGCGGAATACTAATCTTGTAACTTGTACATCGAGCATTTCTTGAAAAGAAATAAATTTATTTATATCTGACAATTAATTATTGTTAAGTTCATTTTCTAAGTAGTAAAACTAAAACCTTCTCAGTATTGCCACTTCACAGTGTTACACCCCCCCCCTCCCACACGTTCTAAAATAACGCGACGGTTTTCGTTTATATTTTGTGGTATACTCTTAAGCAATGTAAAATCTTTACAACTGTCAGCTGTTTGCGACTCTGAGTGTCGATTTAAAAGTTTTATGAACAAAATAGTTCATCCCACATCTCCCACAACTACCCCACTTCCCCCTTCAATCCCGGCACCACACCGGGACGATATCACTAACAGGTCACAGGACTGTTTGCACTTCACAAACAACTTTGCAATATCCGCGTCGAACGAGTGTCGGTGTGAGCAGCGGATCGCCGGTAGATTGAAAACTTTACAACGCCAGTATATTTTACAATTTAAGACGCATCCTGGTCGCCGAGTTGCAACTGAATTGAGATAGTAATATATATAATGGACACAAAACAAATTTGTATTTTCTATACTTTTCTGACACGCAATATGCAGATATGTGTAATTGCTAATTCAAAATCACAGGCGTTTTAATAGAAATAACAATATAAAACCGTAATGACCTGGCACATTCGTGCAACCGATGTTGTTGCGGGCTCTACCACTGTTAAGTTACTTTATGTGAAATAATTTTTGTACATCGGCATCCGAAAACAGAAGTCATTTACTAAATTAAAAAACACGAGCTGGCCGGATTGAAAATTCGAGATCTTTCGAATCTAAATTGTATGAAATCAGTTACGCAGCTTAAACTAGCGTGTCAGCAAGCGAGCAGTTGTACAGTACAGGTATGTTTTGTGACCGTAAAATTGTAAGAAACGTTTGTTCATAATGCCTGTAGCCAGCAGCCAGTAGCCAGTAGCCAGAAGCCAGTTGCTCCGACATAATCATGTCATACAAAACAAGGCTTAAAAGTGTGTGATGTTGTGACTAGAATTGAGAAAGGTATGCTTCGGTGGTTCGGGCATGTTGAAAGGATGAATGAAGAGAGAGTAACGAAACTAATTTATTTTGCGGCAGTGAGTGATAGTGTTGGTAGGGGACGTCCTAGAAGAACTTCTATCGATCATTTATAATAATTTTACGGTGACACATAAATACGTGTTACAGTGACGTGAAATAAATTTGTATTCAAAGTGCTGTGTAGTTCGCGGAAGATTTACCAGCGACGAGCCCAATGCTCCATAAAGTACAAGCTCCACCCTAAGTGCCGGAGTTGTACGCGAACTAGCGCAGTGCTCGCGAGACGCAATTCATGAACTACTCAATTACAACAACTCGCTAACGTGTCTGCAAACTTGTCTCGACAACGTAAACCTTGTACGATGTACACACTAGGTGTTTCCCGCGGCTTACCACTCATTCCTTTTTAATTTCCACACTGGATAGTGTAAAATGATTCCGATCCGATCGGTACAAGAAATAACAGATTATACATGCATATTGAAATGCATCGCCCAGGCGGACTTCAGCCAAACTGATGGTGTATAAAATTTAAAAAAAAAATGGCATACAGCAACACGACAAAAACAACCACTCATCCCTCCCCCTACATACCCTCCACCACTCCCCCACCTACCTATCTACTCCTCCCATTCACGCTCGGCCCCCACCAATCTAAATACTCCTTCCCTTCACCCCCCTGCACTCCCCCACTCTAAACTACTCCCCACCCACGTCCCTACGAAAAATCGTCTAACTTGGTTAAAGTTTTTCATTTCAATAAGCATGTTGCTGATGTATTCCACGTTGAGCGTATTGTTCACGCGAACCTAAAATATTTTCTCCCACAAAATATCGTATAACACGACTAAAGAAGTGTTCCCTTCAAAAGTATCCATTTGTCTGTCTGCGTGATGGTCTGGTCGTGGTGGCGGGCTCCAATGCATTCAGCAATGTATACACGTTGTGTAAGGCGAGGGGAGGAGAGAGAGTTAAAGTTAGCCTGTTTTTTGAATTACAATAAAACCTCTATTTAGTATGATAGACCCAAGGCAAGAAAGATTGAATAATGCACCTTGTACGTTATGAATAGTGGTCTAAATACAATGTGTGGTAAAAACTATTAAACCTACAATGGACATTATCGTAGCTCAGTTGCACCGGCGGTATTTGATGTGTTAATTAATTCCGCTATCCAATTGAATTCTCGCCTGAATTTTCATGAGCGCGTTCAGTTTGAATTCATTACGAACAGACAAACAATACAACAAAATATTTCCGTATGCAATTACTGGAAGTTGCATTGTTCGCGCTTTAGACACCACATACAGTACCGTACATGCGTTTTACAACAGAGAAAACATTTGAAAAACACTTTGACAAGTTTAGTAGATTAAACTAGTCATATGGTATTTTAACAGTGGTAGAGCCAGCAACAGCATCTGTTGCGCAGCTGGGCCGGCTGGTGAAATACCATGACCTCACAGAAGACAGGTGTCAAGTATTCTGCGTTTGTGTGTGTTAAAGGATGGGAGGAGGAAGAGGAAATGTCTTATAACCTGTTTATCCGTTAATTAAAGGTGGGCAACGCATCTGCGACTCATCAGCTTGTTGCGGATGTCTATGGGTAGCGGTTGTTTGACACCTTCTTCCATAATAATATAAGTTCTATAAAAACACACACAACCAGGCGATTGAGGGTAAATAGGGTCCAAAAAGAACAATTTAAGCCTCTACCTATTGTATTTTTATGTTTAAATTACATTAAAATATTTCATGTGTCTAAATAAACTATATTATTAAGTAGGGATACACTCCCCACAGATAAAACTACAAATATTACAATTAAATAATTTTCCTCGGGATTTATTTTAAGAAATATAATATAAAAGTTGTAAAATAAAATATGATTGTAAAATGAACAATGTACGACTGGGAGACATCCCGGCACGCGTTCCGGTCTGCCCGTGACGTCATAGTCTGCTCTCTATTCCTTTGTTCAGTGCCTTAACAGACTAGTGGACTAACAAAAGTTCGCCTTTTAACTCAGGAAAGACCACATTGCGCTAGTTTTTATGAAAGTATGTTTTATATAAGTGAAGCTCTTTGGAAAGATAATTTAAATGCGTTCAAATCTTTTACCGTACGTTATTTTGAGTCCAATAAAATCCCAGGTGTCTGGCCGCAAGGCGCTCGGACTTTAAATTCGTGACAACGTTTCCTAAAACTAAAAATTATTATTATTAAAGTATTTTATTCATTTATTGTTTGTTACATTTGTAGTATTTATACGATTGAGTACACTTTTCACTCGTGCGTCTTCTATCTTTCTCTCATGCCGCGTTCTCGCTTACACACTATGAACAGCCCGGAGCCGCATCGTGCACGATCGGCAACTCTCGGCAACTCTCGGCTCGAGCGTAACGGGACACTTAGCGCGAATGCCGCCCAGTGTTCATCAATTTATAAGATGTCACGTCAAAGTAATCTGAAATCGAGATTTATTTTCGTCTTCATTCATTTCATTCATTCAACTTTCAAAAATCTAAAAATATAGTGTGTTTACGCGAACACGCCTAGCGAACGCAATACCGTCGACGCGTGGTGACCTGGTATCACTACAAACGCGCAGTTCAACGCGCAGAGGGCGCGCATCAAAAAATACGCCGTGTGCAAAGGCCCTAATGTATTCCCAATCTAAGTATTTAATATACCATTTAGTATTCTTATTGTGAGTGTCTGATCTGATGCTATTTAGCTGGGGGCTATCGCCAGTCGGGCTCTGCCGGGGCGGGGGCGAGGCATGGGGGGACGATCGACTACGTGCGGTGAATATTTAGCGACATACATGAAGCTCAGCTCCCTTCTCGATAAGATTAGCTCGCGACCTACGGTAAATCTTGATCAGATAGCCTTGCCCTCACACAGACGCATAGCTTCCTTTTTCTGGCCATAGACAAATAGAATGGAACTGATGCTTTCGAAATGTCACGTAGTCTATGGTTAGTGAATCGAAAAAAACTAGAAAATGTAAATATTAGGTACTCTATTCCATCGATAATTTAGCGAACGAGAATCCGTACAAATGTGTTGACAGGCGAAACATTTGGGGATAGCGCAAGCGATATCAGCTCGACCGGTGAAATACCACGACCTCACAGGAAACAAGCGTGAAGTAGAAGTACTCTGCGTTTCGTCTGATGAGTAAGGTGCCGTAGGCCTGATTTGAGTCCTCTTCCCCTTCCCACCCTTTCCTCATAAGGATTGGGAAAGGGAAGATGATTGGACAGGAGGGAAAAGGAAATATCTTTTTCCTGTCTATGCCCTTCTCTGTCCATTAAAGGTAGGCAACGCATCTGCAACACATTTGCTTGTTGCGGATGTCTATGGCACTCACTTAATGTCAGGTGATCCGCTCCCTCTTTTGACATACTATATTCCATAAAAAATAACGTTGGCACATCGACCAGAAAGCTGTGTGTTTGTAATATCGCTAGTGAGATTATAAACTATCGATAATTACAATTTTACGGCGACAAATAGAAGGATTGGGCTGATAACAAAATAATATAGTATAGTGGTAATACACTGGAATTAAAGTATTCAATTCAAAGGCGAATGCAAACTGAAAGACTCCACGGAGCAAACGAACCTTAAATATTGAAAGGTTTGTTTTACAGAGATTTAAATCGTATTTTCCTACTGCAGCCAGTTTCTTTTTGGCGTGCATTCCGAGAGCATACACCGGCGTAGATCCTCGGAGTCTTGTCTAAATATGATCACAGGCCAAGGACTGTTCTATTTTCTCCGGACGTTACAACAACCAGGAAACATCCTGGATACTTTTCAAGCAGCGTCCTAGGTACTCAAAGCTCCCTGATAAAACTCATTTATTTTTCCTCTATTGTAATTTTAAAAGAAATAAACTTATAAAATAGTTTCAAACGGTTATCATTGTTAGCTGCGCGCACATTCACTCGTAAAATTGAAACGAAACCTAAAAAATTCAGACAGTGGAAGAGTTATTAGCTGGGACATTACTTCCTGCAGACGACGCGCTGTGCCGGGGGGAGGCTGCGGGGGGAGGGAGACGATAAATCAGTTTCAAATCATGAGCACGCACCACCCGAGCAGCCCCTAGATTTTTTATTTGAATATCCCTTTAAGGATCAATTAAGTTTTGACAATGTAATTGCAATAAGATTTAAGTTTAATGTAAAAAAAACCTACAAATATTATAAATGCAAAAGTTTGTATTTGTTGTATGTATGGATATTTGTTATTCCTACACGCAAAAACTACTGGAAGGATTTTAATGAAACCTTACAATAATATAGCTCATACATCAGAATAACACATAGGCTGTAATTTACAAAGATATTGTGTGAATTGTCCAAAATATAACGATAAGTGTCAAGTGAGGAGGAAAAAACTCCGCCATATGCGAGGTATTCTGGTGTGCGCTGCAAAGACCGTTAGAGTTACACGTATATAATGTACAATGGAAATTTTAACCTTAAATAGTCCTACAAAAATCCCGCGACAGCATATATTTATCTTTTATGTGTAAGCCATTATCGCCACAATACTGAACCATCTATTAATTATAGGGCGGAACGAAGTTTGCCGGCCAGCTAATAAGTAAGAGACTGATAAATAGAAGTAAGAGAATTAGGAGACTGCAATGTTGTCTTTCAGATAGAAAATATGACTTACCCTTGACTACAACGCCATCTGATATTCAGTTGTGTTACACACTGGTTTGTCAGCAGCCTACTCTTATTTTGATTGGCCACGTCATGAATTGTAGTGTCGTTGTTAAATTGATGTATAGACTCGCGTATTCTTTTTATGAATTAAATTTTTCAATACATCGCAATTGTGTAGGGAGAGGTTCGTTAGAGCCCCCGCCGGCAGTCGATTGTGGCTCAACGTTGGCTGCACAAAAACAAAGACCCTGTTGCAAGCTTTGATTGGACAAAGACTTCATACACTATCATTTTCAACAAGAAAAAAAACATTAAATAATGAACAAAAATAAACCGTTTTGTCTTTATAATAAAATTCAAAATTGAATACAAGAAAAAATGGCTTCCGATGGCCTCGGTCGATAACAGTTCTCGTAACGCTACATTTTTAGTGAATGCCACCCGCAATTTATAAGACGTTGTCACGTCAAAATGAACATGGTACAGTCCAAATTTGTTTTGTAAAAATATGAATTACATGTTCCATAGTCTGAACTGGCTGGCCATAGGCTGGCCAATGTTTAATTTAATTTTGCCCGAATTTGACTTTTGAATCACACGTTACCTATTCCAAAGTTATTTTACGTGGAACAAAGTTACAAAATTTTGCAGCGTCGAAAATGTGGATTGAATCCGGGTGAAGCTGCGGCCAACAACTAGCTTACAAATGATACGCTTGTTAATTTCAAATCAAAGGTTGTTATGAGAAAGAAACGAATATTTCGAGTATGTACTTATCGCGTTATTAGAGAATGGAAATAGTCCCTACGTTGAGATATGTCTCGACGTCACGGCGGAGCGAAAATATCGCGTCGCGTTGAAAAATGTCGGCGACGGAAATATTTCCGTTGCATGATTGATGGCGGGACAAATTGATTCTAATTTATACAAAACTTTGGGCAGTCGAGGTGAGGCACTTTAGACGTACTTTGTAGACAATCACTTATCCGACTAACATTATAAATGCGAAAGTTTGTAAGTACGGATGTTTGTTACTCTTTCGCGCAGAAACTACACAATGGAAATGAGAAATGTGTTACGTTTAAAGCATTGTTATTTTATACATTACTGGTGACCCACCCGGGTACCACTAATTATGTTGATCCGATCGCTATCAAACACAGGAATGTGCCAACCTGGACAATCAAAACAAAAAAGTCTGTAGGGAACATACATATTTCGCTTTTTATATACTATTTTTTTTTCATAAAAGTATCACATGTTACTTCTAGTATCTCCAAGAATCTGTGTACAAAGTTTCATGATGATCGGCTGAGTAGTTTTCGCGTGAAAGCGTAACAAACTAACTTACATTCACATTTATATTAGTAGGGATAATTATAGTACATAGGAGTTTGCAAGTTAAATGTTGTGTTGATTGCGGGTCATGTTTCAAGCATGGTTCTTCTTCTTGCTGTTTACATAAGTTTTTAACTTAGGGTTCAAACTTTTACCTTTTATGACGTGCCAAAGTTCTAATTTGCAGTTATAAAACTGTCCCACATAATACATAACAGTGCAAACAAACATTGTGATAATTTGATTGATCCACTAGATTATATTATTTTTGTATACCTGAGTACCGCTAACCTGATACCAACTTAAGTCGCCAATTGGCGACTTCGTAAAATACAGCTGAGTCATTCATTTTCATCAATACAAAATCTCCGTGTTTGTGCTATAAAATACAAGGAAATATAGAAGACGATAGAATATTATATCATTAATTACACATTACAACTTGGACGGTCTGCTAGGGTGTCTTACTCCAATTGTCCTGTGATTGCCTTTTATCTGCTACTTGCCATGCCATCCATATACTAATGGAACTGACGCGACAATGTATTTAGTCTTAGAGAAGAATCAGTCAAACAGCTAGATGAAGCCATACATTTTTCGACATCAAAAAGTAGTCACCGACAGCTGAGCAACACTTAAATTAAATAATTGGACGGCGTTTGGTTCGTATTTGTTTCACTTTCACAATTCGTTCCAATTATTCAGTCGATAGCCAATCAGAGTTCGCTTTTGTCCCGCTAATTGCTACACATCGACGTGAAAGCTTTTCCATTACATTGCATCGGCACAATCAAACGTTTTGCACAAACCTACAAATATGTATTAAAATGATGAACGCTTAAATATTGTTTTGGTATTTCATTGCGACATTAACTAGAGGTCGCTTCTGTAGCTATATTAATGCATCATCAGCCTTTATCAGTCCACTGCAAAACCTTTCACAGTACGCGGTCCTCCGCGCACCGCATCCAACGACTTCCTGCTGTACTCACGAGGCCATCAGACCATCTGGAAGAAGATCGCCCCACACTTCTCTGGCAGTGGGACTGGCAGCTCAAAAATGGAGAGAGCTAAGCTCGGTGTGCCTCTAAAGGATTGAATCCTGAACGGAAATTCGACGGTGAACTAAAGGAGGTAATATAGTCCTTCAAGCCAGTAGTCTGAAGTGGCAATGGTCACATCTTTCAAAGTAGTGACTACATATGGGCGCTGAAAATCTTGGAATGGAGGCCACTGGTGGGGATCGGTGAGGCCCCATGCCAGATGAGTAATGTTTATGATATGAATATGACGTGACATTTTAGCGCAGAAGTGTTAAGAATGTTCTAGACGTGTTGCTGGCCTGCTGGCTGAAGATGCTAACTTTGTCTCGTCGATGCTTCAACCTATGTCAAGTCACAATACCCTTACATGTCCGGTATCTATTGTGAACTTCATCAGTTTACAATCTGACTATGCATATTATAAACAGTCAGCGAATTGTGAACTGAATGATTCACAATTTAACGTATCATATAAACGGAAAAAACATGTTTTTTTCGTTTTTTACCATCCATTCTTTTTGACGGGATTTTTAATACAATTAGCCTTTTTGAGCTCCCGATATATCGGCACAGTATTAAGGAGCTTTTGGGCTGGTAATCCCGTGCCCATGGCGCATGCAACTGTGCCGAAATATCGGGAGAGAGAAATATCTCAAAAAGGCTAATCGTGATGAGAATCCCGTCTCATACAAACTTTAAAAAACTAAGAAAGGAACGAAAACAATTGTGAAGTTAAAATATTTAAACTGCATAAACCATGTTCTGGAATTGGAAGGATTGGGGAAGACTCAAAATGAAACAACATGTAATTTTTACTTCGTATATTATTTGGGTATAGGAGTATCCATAAACACATTGCAATGAATCAATCCAGTACATTCAATATCAAAGTAAACAATACGATGTATATAATAAAATGTAAATATATATTATAATTATGATCTATTAAATAATGATTTGGCACCGGCTGCACCGGCTGCACCGGCTGCACCGCGTGCACCGGCTGCACCGAGAGTACCGACAGTGGACGCTAACTGTGACGACTTACAACTGGCGCCTTACGGATATCGTCAGGATGTAAATATTCCAAGAATAACTAAAACAGTATAATCTGTAGCAATTAAGGCTTGCAGGAGCGGCTCATTATTTTCTGTTCCAGCAAAAGAAAGTGTAGAAAGTGAAAGTGTTGTCCTTTTAATTCCATAGTTTCGATTCCCAATACTTGAATTGATTGAATTTTCATTGCATTTTGAAATTGGCCAAATGAAAGAATCAAATTACTTGCATTGGCCAATGTTAGAGGAATAAACTGACAATTAAATTGTTTTTGATTAATTGAGAGTAGAACCAAACAAACCATTCTAATCCATACATTTATTAATAACTGTAAAAAGTACTAAAGATTAACTTGACGAAACGACTATCTCCGTATTATTGACGAAAACAAGACGTCAATCAATATGGAGGTAATAATAATTTATACTGGACGACATCCGCAAGGCTAACAATAGAGACGAGGTGCGGGGGCCGCGGAGCATCTAGTGCGGGGGGAGGGGAAGTCCAGGGTCCTACGGGAATCATAATGGGAGTCATCTAAGAAACACGAGGGGTCCAAGGGATACATAGAAATCGTTCTAAACGTACGTACATGTAACCTGTTCAAGTCTACGCCGAGTCCAGCGGGAGAGGGATAGTAAGGAAGGGACCTACGCAGCTCCATAACTAACTACTTCGAATTCCGCAATGGACGGATAATTACCTTTTCCAAGTATCCAGGTACATAAATCAAAACATTTTTGCTCTTTTGAAATACAATATACTCTTTAAAATGGAATAACTTTTTGTCCGATCCACCGTAAGTTTATAGACGATACAAAAATACATTTAACTACGATCTAACGTGATACCAACGGCCGCTGGTTTGTAAACTCTTCGGCAACAACAAAGTCCCGCGCCGCGCCCGCGACCGCGTCTCTTCATATCACCATTTCAACAACAATAACGATGCAATATATTCTGTCCAAGACTACACAAAGACCATAGATGACAGGACAGAGAAGAAGAAGAAAGAAGAAGAAACGGGAAACATTCACATCAAAACATCAGATAAAATATTTGTTTCGCTTACACTACTAATGTTGTTGCAAAAATTTTTTGTAGCAAATTGTTTCCATACAAAACTCGCCCGAACTTAACGAGCTCCTAAAATTGACATCGAAATTTACACGATTCGTTTAAGCTATGATACATATCGTATTAGTAATTCAATTTTATTACGAGTTTTATATCTCCGGAGCGCGAGAGACATCGCCGCTACAACACATAGGCTCGCAAGCACCACGGCGTAGGACCGACCGACAGGAACAACTCGTTCCTTGTCCCAGCTAACACATATATCTTATCGTATCTAATATAAATTCTAAATTACAATTTCGATTTGGTGTTTGGATTGCGTCCAGTTTAACTACATTCAAAATCTTCAAAAACGATACATAAATCTCAATGGCGATTGTTCAGTATAAGAAACAATATCTATTCATATAATAACATTTGGCACATTTATTACCTGCTTTTAGATATACACTAAGAAGATAATTACAAAATAACAGGACGAGATATGGAGTATCGCTAGGTAGAAACGAAACAATCGGATAGAATGAAAGAATCAAGAGATGTTAATACAGAGGATGCATTGACTTCGCATGAGGACATTGAAATCACCAGTAATACTGTTGGTGTAACGTAGATTGCTTCTTGTTAGAAGTTTCCAACAATTAAAAGTAAAAAAGACTAGAATATGAAAAAAATGGACGAACATGACATGTTAGAGTTAGACTATATTAGAAGAGAGGTGGTTCCACTAATACATGCGAATAACAGAGATACAATAGCACTACAAAGACTAGAGCTAGTTACAGATATCCGACGATACAATATTGACTACAGTACACTACGTGAGGACACGCCCTCGCCTTACGCAAATACCTTATTAAACAAGATATTAGATCGAATTGATTCCAAAAATCACTTACGATAGTAGTAAGACATTCGACATTACATTTTTTATTGCAATGATTATTGCGTCACTGATCAACGAGAAGGTCGCTGTACCACCGGTCAGACACGACGACAGAACACATTCGGCTTCATCCCGGAAACAAGAGAAGGAGGCATGGATAGGAGACAGAATTGGTTGGATCACATTGCTTACAGAAATAGTTTTAATACTTATTAATATGTAGTATTTAGAAAAAACATTCAGAGGTAATTTTAAATTATAAGTCAACTAAAACATAGTTCTCAAGAAGTCTAAAAAATATATCGATGAACACTCTAAACTAAAATTGTATACTTGTTATAAAATTGACACATCATTTAAAAAAAGTACCGATAAAATTGTACGAAATGACATTCATATTGCTGACTTCATATTAAACTAATCTTTATAAGCTAATTAAATACCAATTGATACCAAGAAACGATTTGATGAAGTGATATTGTTGCGATAATACTTAAATGAAATCGTATGCGAGGCGAGGGCGGTAGAGAACGCCTGCGGACACTGTCAGCGGGAGCAGGATTGGCAGGAGCGACAGCGCCGGCAGGAGTGTCGGCAGCAGTAGTGGCAGGGGTGTAGGAGACGCTGCGGAGCTTGGTACGCGCCCGGGCTGCGCGTGGCGCGCGGGAGCGGGGGAGCCACGACGCGGGAACACCGCCACCGCGCCGCTGCCACCAGCCACCGCCACGCACCACACCTATTGCACAATCCCATATGTATTTATAGTTTTGGCAGATATTTAAGCTCATAATATGAGAGAGGATCTAGCAATGAACCGCGTACATATTAATGGTGGACCAGCGGTGATAAAGCTTAGCATTGGCGAGAGTCGTATTAATAAGCTGACTCGATTACAACCTCACAGAAGTCTGGCATGAAGCATAGAGTATCTAATTTTTTACGCTTTATTTTTAGTTTCGTTTGAAAAATACGGTGATGCAGACCTAATTCCCTTCCCAAATTTCTTCCTCTTCTTTTCCTTATTTACATCCCTTCTCTGCTGTATGTAGAGTCTGTGACTCACCTCGTCCGGTTCCGGCAGCAGCAGCACGGCGCGGTAGCAGAGCGGCGCGTGGTGCGGCGAGAGATGCGCGGGCGCGGCGCTCGGCGCTGGCGTGGCGCGCAGCCAGAGGACGCGCACGCCGCGCCCGCACGCCGCGCACTCCAGCCGCCAACCGCCCGGGGTGGCCGTCGCACTCACAGCAGTCGCCGTCGCGCCCCCTTTTTATGATATGAACACCACACTCATTAAACCAAAATTAGATGAGTGTGGTCCTTAGAGACTTCGAACCCTTTCTCGTGCCTTGTACTTTTCCTTATTTCTGCCAAAGCAGAAATAAATTTGTTTGTTTGAGTGGAAAATCAACAATTTCTTTTTTCTTCTCTGTCATCAGAGAATGCTATTAGTTCATTATATCTCATTATTAAAATTAAGTAAACAAAATAGGCTATCAAAGAGTCTCGTTTAGTAAATGTATGCAAGGCTGTTACCGGTAACTCGGAGCGTGACGCGCTTGAGCTCTCTGAGGCGCTGGAGGTCGGCGCCGCGCGCGCCCACGCAGCGGTATTCGCCCGCCTCCTGGTACAGCGCACCCCGGATACCTGGTCCATACGACATTAGATACAATTTGCTAGCTTTAACGTTCTGTATTCGTCAAAACTCTATAAAACAGTGACACTGACGCAGAAATGTGGCACGCTTCCCGGTATAAGAAAAATTTCTCAATCGTCCTGTTGCTTTTATTATAACTCACCGAGCACGCCGTGCGCGTGGTGCGAGCCGGCGGGCGCCCAGCTCTCACTGGAGTTGCCCACCACGCGGCGCCACCAGCAGCCCACGCTGCCTGCAAGAGAAGCCTCATCACACATCACACAACAACTCGCAGGTAAACTAACATTTACTTAAACCTATACTTGTTGTTCACTGTAAGCGCTAAGCTGAGCTGCGAATAGCGACTTCTGCTACCACGCTGACCCTTGCGACGCACGAAATAGAAACTACCTCAAGGCTTGTCCACGAGAGTTCATTGCATATTACATCGCCTTGATCTGCCCGAGGTGCGCTTGTACTTGCGTCAACACTAACGAGTCTATTAGCTGTCTACCACACACGCCATTAAAATGTACAATAACAACTTACCCCGTTTAATATCCACCCTAGTTAGACGAACTACTACAAAAAACAAGAAGAGAGGAAGAACTAACCTTTGGGACAATGCAGCTGCACGTTGCCTCCCAGAGGCACCTCCACCTTCTGTTGCTCCGGCTCCTCAGCGCCGCCCTCGGCTTCCGTCTGCGACTGCGGCTCTTCTGATGCTGTTGTTTTGAATTATTACAACATGTCCTACGGTCCTATCGGATCGTTAACAAATCTAACAACAATAATATTATGGATGACCGATTCTTATCTTTTTTCTACTGTCGTTTTTTAGAATACTATTTGTTACTAGCGACCGCGCCCCGGCTTCCCGCGGGTATTTTCTCCATACAAACCATGCCTCTTCAGGTAATCGCGCCAACTGTCAAACGACTGACTGTTATGCCAAGAGCACTAAGGTTACATTAGAAAAGTTACTATGGTCGTCAAGTTTTCTTAATTCTTCTAATTTCCCGCAAGACTTTCTTAATTCTTTTATAGGAACCTTCTCCAGACAATAACCAGAACCGAAGGTATTGGCGACATCGGTCCAGCCGCTTGTGCGTGATGTCGTGACGAAGGGAAAAAGATTCATTTTATATATATAGCTATCAATACCATCCTCTATTCTAAAGACCAACGACGCATCCCCGGTGCTCCGGTGGGTCGCTTGGTAGCTTGTTGTTCTCTTACTGAACACAGAATTGTATGTTGCTTGTATTTACATAGTACGTTGAGGTAGTATCCGATGGAGGAGTACTCGGTGTCGAGCCAGGAGGCGCGGCAGCGGTACCAGCCGGCGTGCGTCTCCGACAACGAGGGCCAGCGCAGAGTGGCCGCGCCGCGCGGCTCACCTTGCCCCTCCAGCGGAGTCGGAGAGCTAGACCAACATTTATAGACCAGTGAAATGCATGCAACTTTGACCTGTTTCTCAATTTGTCAAATAACTATAGATTGTTATAACAAAACACTTCAAAAAAATTAAAGCAAATGACAGTTGTTAACCCTGTGACAATTGGATAGTTGAGCCATGAAATATTATTTGTGTTTTGTAGTTGTGTGATACCTGGATGTGGTATCGTCATCGCGCATCCAGTGCGCGCGCGCCGGCGGGTTGGAGTCGACGTCGCAGCGCAGCGCCGCCGCGCCGCCCGCCGTCAGCCGCGCCCCGAACCCTGGCCACCGGGAGATCACGAACGATGGCGGATCTAAATAACAAAAACAAACTGTACTAGAGGTAAATGCAGGGGTCGAGTACCAGGACTCCAGCATATTAAGTGCCGCAGTGGCAGCGTGTTAATTACTTGTGCTAGTGTATTTTTTGTGACATGTATAGTTTCATCTGACGTGAGATGGCCGGCCTAGTCTAAAATAGCCCAAGCCTAAATCTCAAAAACAAGTTATTCGGAGCCAAAGATTGGTCCTTCAGCCCGGATTAATCTTAGGCCCTTACTTTATTTAATAGTTGCATTAATGAATTGGCTTTTAGCTGGATTGTATGTTCAATTCCAGGACACCAATCAGTAGCGATCAGATTAAGTCAGCGTTACTTACACGTGACGTGTATCTGAACCTGTGCGGTGAGGTCGTCATGCGCAGGCGTCTCGGTGGGCGGGGCGTGCGTATCGGGAGGCGTGTCCAGGGGGCGAGGCTCGGCAGGTGGGGGGCGGCGCTGCACGGCCGTGCACCGTAGCGTCGCGTTGTGCAACTCGCGCGCAGCGGTCACCACCGCTCGCGACCACCGCACGCCCTCTAGTATGGCAACAATAATATACACGTTTGACAATATATTTTACGCCTATTTGCCTGCAATAATGCTTGCCTGAAAGTATTTAAAGCGTTATAAGCTAAGCGTTTCTAGTGTAGTATAATGTTTAGTTACACATCGAGCCCAAGAATTTGCTATTTTATTGTGCACCGAATGGGATACATGCAATGCATTGTGGGATAATGGTTTAGTAAAATGGTAATAGGTAGAACGTCAGGGTACCAACCTACGGTATGGTTAGTGTGGTAGACACGGAGGTAGAGGCGGTGGTCGCGCGCCGGCTCCTGTGCTAGCAGCTGCCACGACAGCTCCGGCGGGGGCACGCCGCCTACAAACATACTAATAATAAATTTGTTATAGTACTAGCTGACCAGGCTAACTTCGTTCTGCTTGGAATTAATTACGGTTGTATATAAATATCTTCATTTGAGTGCATTTCAACAGCAGCTAATGCTACGTAGACATACGGTAATTTTCAGTAAAATAACGTAGAGGTAGTATGGTGTAGTACCCTCGGCGATGCAGTGCACCTCGAGCACGGCGGTGTCGCGCACCGGCACCCACGTGTTGCCCGCATCTAGCCGCCGCCCGTCCACCGCCAGGTACACCGACCGCACCGCCTCTGTCGCCAACATATGTATATACACTTTTACTTATATTTCTAAGGCTATTTAATCTAATTACGTTTCATGGTGACCAAGTGACCGCTACCCATAAGCATCTGCAACAAGGTAAAGAGTTGCAGATGCGTTGCCTACTCTAAATGTGCAAAGGAGGGAGGGAGTGAGGGAGGGAGGGAGGGATCCAAAAGAGAAAAGTATATTTCATTTTCCTCTCCATTGTCTTCCACGTCAATCCACTTCCTTTGTCCAAGTCTTTACTTTGTTCAAAAAACGCCTCTCTAAGAGAGTGTTGACAAAGAGAACGGAAAAGGGTCTTCTGTAGAAGGAGTTATGTTCTTGGTGAGGAAAAGAGCTATGAATCTTCTCCAGAAAATGTTATGGTGCCATGTTACCGTATACGAGTAGTCTTGTGGGACGTCCTGCTCGCGCACGACCCTTGCCATCCTGTCCGGCACACCGCCATCGCGCGGCGTGTGCCTGAGCAGCGCGCGTTATGTACAGGGCGCCGTCACTCCCCACGCCCACGCCTTCCGCCCCTGGCAGTGCCGTCGACACCAGCGCAGCCTGCTTTGTCATAGAAATAGTAACTTGCAGCAGTAGGGGTTACATGTTCCGCATAGCGTGGGGCAGTCAACTCATTCTAGGCGTACAGGAGTGAGACAATCCATTATTCTCACAGAACTCAATTCCAACTGCAGTGGCTTGATAACATATCTTCAAAGCTCGAATTGTAATTTAGGAACTTCTAATAAATTAGGAAGTAACGATAGACGTTCGACTTAGGAAAGTTCGAGAAATAACCTAATTCCTAAAACACCTGCCAACATAGATGTAATCATGGTTGGAGGGCGGTCACATTAGGCAGCCCGCTGCACTGCCTACTTCCTTTAAGAAGCTTGCTCACCTCGTTGTCCTTGTACCAACGCAGGTTGGTGACGTTTGTGAGGTCGCATGGGATGCGCACGTACGAGTGTGCCGCCACCAGCAGCTCGCGCTCGTGCTTCTGGACAACAAGATAATACAGTCAAGTAACTCGATTAAAGGTATAACATTATCAACAATTTTATATGAAGCCTGATATGTGATAGTTCTTGATTCATTAACACAAAGTCAACATAAGTAGATATTTCTGACGTGTTGGTGAATTTATTTTAAGTTTTATATAGCCAGAGTACCGCCCCATGCATTTATTATCTCCTTGCTGAGAAGCAGAGGTCACATCAATTTTCCCTCCTACTATAATAATGTACAAAAACGTTACTACTAATCCAACTATGGAAATAAACTTAGACTGTGTTTCTGTTTCAAGTTCTTTTACCTGCGATGTGACGGGTTTGGGTGCCGGTACTTCCTCGTCAGGCCGGGGCTCATCTCGCAGCGGTTGGCGCGGCACGGGCGCGGGACGGATCACGAACGCGTCCAGTCTGGTAGAGGCCCTCGGGCCGGGCGCGGCGCCGGCGTCACCGATAGCGTCGCGCACCGCGCCACGAATATTCAGGATCGTGTCACCGGTCTTAACACGGCGGGACGTCTGCCGCGACGAACCAGAATATTATCATTAAATGACAACAATACTGTCATTACAAATGTTTGAGCTTTCATATGGTCACGACTCTCAGCTCAGTGTCTCCACTTAAATATTTGAATAGTTTGTACTTGGGGCGTGCTCCCAGACAACGGTGGAATCGACTTGGTTGAGGTCATTTCTTTGCTACATTAGAAAACAGGAAACGAGCAAGCGGCGCCCCGGATGTCACATCCGCAACAATGTCAAGAGATAACAAACATTGAAATAGGAATGAACACTACGAATAAAAAAAAACAAAACTAGAAAATTGGAAATAAGGTTATAATTATTTTACCTTTGTTGTTTTTTCCGAATCTTGACTTCGTTTGACTCTTTCTTTGTTGGTGTTTGAGTCTTCAGACTGAGAGTTGTCGGTGCGGTTCGTTTCGGTTTCAAGCACGACATTACCATTACTCTCATCTTCTACGATAGCTTCATCAGAAGTAATTAAAACGGAATCTTCAACATTAGTGCTGAAGTCGGGAGCTATCAGTATTCCCGGATCATCCTGTTTATTTTTTCCTAAAGTAATTAAATTGATTTCTGAATTAATACTTTCTTCAATAACTTTCTCAGACAATAAATCGTGAATATCAGGTACAATGTTATTCACTTTATCAGCCTCGTTCGGGAAATCTTCTCCAGAATACTCATTTGTTTCTCTTATAGTTCTAAATTCATTTTCGTTGGACTTATCATACTTCGTTGGAGCGAAAAAACTTATACTCTCGGAATTGTCGTCATTATCTCTAGACGCTTCAAAAACATCGTTTTCTTCTTGATTATTTAAAAAGGATGATTTAAAAAAATTCTCTTCGGGATAAACATGTCTAAGGAAGGGTGAGTCATCTTCGATATCGGCTATAACGGGATTGTCATGGTTTTCAATACCGTTTTCCAAGTTAATACCATCATCGATGCCTCCCGATATATCGCTATGAATATTGAAACCGGACTCCTCTGGAGTTACTAGAATATTACTCTGTTCAATGCTAGACTCCGTGTCATATGCGAGATTGGCTTGCTCTGTGAGTTCGGGATTGTCGTGGGTGGAAGTATCTTCACGAAGTAGAGGATAAAGGGGAGCGTCGCGGAAGAGGTCCGCAGCATCTTCTAGAGGAGGAGAGCGATGCGAACTGCTGCGCTCCGCGAAAAGGTAGGGAAGGAAGCCTGCGAACAAAACAAAAGTTACGACGTAATATTTTATATTGGTAACATAATTGCAATTACTAATTCCAAATAGGTAATTCGTAGCAATGTTGATGTAACCAACAAAAAGATTCAATTTTCCCTTAAAATATGTAGAAAAGCAGGTTAACGCAATCGTATCACAATCCGCTGTGGGCCAGTAGCGTCGGTTGAAACGGCTGCCTCATTACGAAGCCGCACTTTATAAATACATAATTCCTGTGCTCAGCGTCCGCCGGCTCCCAGCCCGCGACATTTACAATGCAAAGCGCTTCGTTACACATCACATTCATTTCAAATTACAAGACCGAAAGCTCTCCGGGGAGAAGCAAACAGAAGGAATAAAAATGTATATTCATAAAAACAAAGTGGAGAAGACATTATGGTCTTATCACGGCAACATTGCTTGAGGTTTTTCCTTTTGTATTTTTTATGCATCTGCGAGGAAGGCTTACATAAGAACCCGTAGATAACCTATCTGAGAACATTATACAGGACCGAGAGCGTCGGCCGTTGTTCAAAATACTTCGATATTATCATATTGATGGGGCTCCGCCAATAAAATCAGCTTTGCATTATTCATTAGCCGCGTGAGAGCCGGCGGAAGTTACAGGACGTCTGGCCGCTTTGATGTTTACCTTATTTAGACCTCGTTGCTTTTCATTACTCTTTTATGTATTTCATCTAAAATGGACAATATTCACAGACAAATTGCAAATTAACCCTGTTCTATTCTCACAAAGCAAAATATTTGAGTTTGCTTTATTTCTACCAGTTTCTAAGAATACTTAGTCTGTTGCGGAAAATACGAGGCGAAGATTTAACGATTGTGGAACCAATCCACTATCGTTGAATCTTTTTCCCACTCTTCGACTCACAGATTAAATACAAATTTAATTTGTGAGTCGAAGAGAACTAAATTTAAAAAATATATTGATGTTTATTGCAGAAATCCACTAATCCGTTCCCTACGTTGCATGAGTAGCAATTAATTTAATTTAAAAAGACTAATCTACGAATCTACTACGGACTTTTATCTTCAAATACTAGAGAGGTGTCTCAATTCCTTTCGGATGTTTTTTGTTTAAACTTAAACTATCATTGCGCCTGAATGTTTTCACGTTGCGAATCTTTGCGAGTAGCAGAGATCATTTGACGAGCGATAGTACGCCTAAAATTAAGTGATCACCGCCGCCCTTGAACATCTGCAACACCAGAGGATCTGCAGACGTCGCCGGCCTTTAAGGAAATACCCTCGCTTCTCCAAGGTCCGAAGTCGTATTTGTTGGAAATACTATTAATGTTTTACCGCTGGGCTCCTTACATAAAGAAACTTACGTTGTTCAAGGAACTTCAACAGATTACGATGTATCTATATTTATATTTAGTAAAAGATCTGAGGGAATGAAAGACTAAAATCACGGTAAGCTTGTAACTAGCGAATTCCAAGAACAACAACGAACTTCGTTGCGATCCGCGATGTTTGAGGAACTCCGTCCGCAATCAGGAGTGTTTGATTGTGAAGCGAATTCGATCATTCTCTATTCGCTTTGCAAAACGATTCCCGTTTGTTCTCCGAACAATCCAAAAGTAGATTAAAAATTGAGGTTAGAATCTAACAACCGGTCACGATTTAGCTGCTTCATATTTTATGTAACAATTGCAAAGAAACTTAAGTTTTATAAGGAGCTAAATCACGAGAAAAGTCGAATGATGTGAGTATATGTTTCAAAGATTGTTTGTTGCCTCGACTATTGTATTACAGCCCTTATTTTTTTTACAAAAGTGAGAGAAAGTTAGTGGCCATTATTATCTTCTCAGGTGCAGGTCTCAGAGTTCTGACACAATTATGTCATGTTAATTGAAAAAATTCAATGTAATATGTAGCAGAGAGTTGCAACCTAAAATGAACGTCGACAGAAACAATGAAGTAATGTAGCCATTAACAAAGCCATTCCCTCGATAAAATATAGATTAAAGATTATTTGCAAATTAATCTTTTTTATATTCTCGAAAAGAACGTAATTATTTTCATTCATGTTTTATGACGCGCGACGTCCCGAGGGGGGCATCGCCGACGGGGGCATTGCCGACGGGGACAGCCTGCGGAGGCACGCGACGGCGCCGGGTCATCGCATTATGCAGATTGAGGCAAATTCGCTTCATTACCATTTCCTGCAGGTAGCGGCCTCGCAACTGACGGCACTATTAGCCACTCTCTTATTATCTTTATAATTCTTTTATATCGATTAATTTATTTTTCAAGACGTTCTCGAAAGTTCGCTTTTAAAAATGGTGAATACCTTTTTGTTTATGAAGTGGAGCAGATTGAGTGTGAGATTGGATATACGCGATTACAAAAAATCGTAAGGGATATCGTAACTAAATATTTGCGCTCACGCCCGTAACCTTTGTGGCTTAGGCAGAGATCACGGATCGAAGCAAATACAATCGAGCGATACACTTGTACCGGCCGGCGGTCTTGCGAGGGAACGAAGGGAAACAATAAGTAGAGTAGAAATAATTTAAGTAAAAGTCCACTGGCCTAAAACTCTATTATTACATATAAAAGACAACGCGGAGCGAAGCTCGGTTTATAGTTAGTGCACCGGATACCGGTCCGATCAATTTACGCCGACCACATCGCTGCCTGTTTTTGACGGTCCGTCGTCCGGTAAGCACGGACGACTCGTTACACGTTACATTGTTTATTCGCGCCATAAAAGTTACCATAAATTTATTGTATTCGTGTTTTATTCAATCTAATATTATAGCTTTTCTTTTCAGTTAAGTTATATAGAGAAGGGTGTTCCGTGCTGGTGAATCGACAAATCATTTTTTGCCATTGAATCCTCGTTTGAATGAAATTTACAATATTGAAAATGAAATGTAGGATTCAGGATCGTGATCCACACCGGAGTCCCTGATCCCGTAAGTTAACACAAGGGACGGGCGGGATCGTCTTACGTGTCGGCTGGACGTGACCCGGGTTTGATCGGGATTTGTTGTCGTTTGCAGCGAATTCCTGACGACGCTTTTATTAGAGAGAACTTCAATGATCAATATAAGACTTAATATAGATTGATAGTATGTATTAATGTAATAATGAAATAGTTTGTCCCAGTTCTTACTAGTATCTTCAGGGGAATGATTTTAAAGTTTTTAAATCAATTGATTTATGTATGGACTTAGTCATGCAGCAGCAAGTACCGATTATGTTTTACTTGCACCGACTCAAACCTTGTAATGTTCCTCTCATGTATGTACAGATTAGACGCTTTAAATGTATATAACTATTTACGAAATAGAATCGATGTATCCTTATCAATTCCAATTTAGGAATGCTTTTGTTGATATCAATGGAGCGGTTTCCTGTACATCCTGTATTTGGCATTAACTTCTTCATACGGCAAGACAAGACACCTACTAATATTGTAAATGTGAACGTTTGTAAGTGTGTAAGTATGGATATTCGTAATTCTTTCACGCAAAATCTACTGAATGGATTTTAATGAAACTTTACAATAATATAGCTTGTAAATCAGAATAACACATAGGCTATAATTTATAAAGATATTGTGTGAATTGTCTAAAATATAACGATAAGTGTCAAGTAAGGAGGAAAAACTTCCGCCATATGCGAGCTATTCTGGTGTGCGCTGCACACCTATATAATGTACAATGGAAAAGTTTACCTTAAGTAGTCCTACAAAAAAGCCCGTGACAGCATATATCTATCTTTTATGTGTCAGCCATTATCGTCATAATAGTGAAACATCTATTAATCATAGCGCGGAGCGAAGTTGGCCGGGCTAGCAAGTAATATATAAAATGTTATTAAATTTAATTATTGGACTGTAATGCATGGTAATAACTTAATAAATGCTAAATTCAATGAACAGGCGACAACTATACTAGAACGTTATATTGAAAGTTATAGGGTTGTACCAGGGCCGATCACTTTATTTATTAAAAGCACATTAAGCTTGAGAACAGTGGGCGAGGGTAAGGAGCGCGGCGCGGGGGTGGTTGTGTCAAGCGAACAGTCCCGACATCGGTGTGAGAACTGTGCTTGATTTTATTTTCACATGCATTACTTTTATATTACGATAACTTCTAATATAATCATTTAAACGACGCGGTGTAAATTATCATAATGTGCATGAAATGAACGTGACCATGTTTTTAAAAGATTCAGTGGGTATAGTAAGCTATCCCTAAAAGATAGATATATGCCATCGCGGACTTTATTGTAGATCTTTGTAAGATATACAATTACGTAGTACATAACTATGATCTATCACGCAAGGTTCAGTCAGCGTTTGCAACGACATGACGTCACAAATCTTTGAAATTCTCGATTTTTCTCTACTATAATGTGCATGTATTACACATATTCACCTTCCTCTTGAATCACTCTACATATTGATGAAA
Source organism: Papilio elwesi (assembly GCA_029849275.1). Classification (NCBI taxonomy): domain Eukaryota; kingdom Metazoa; phylum Arthropoda; class Insecta; order Lepidoptera; family Papilionidae; genus Papilio; species Papilio elwesi. The sequence continues at coordinate 6,453,482 of CM056713.1, forward strand.
ACCGCATTAAAATCCGTTGCGAAGTTTGACAGATCTGAGATAAAAAAAACAGCGGAAGCGACTTTGTTTTATACTATGTAAAGATTTGTAATGTTTTAGTTAAGAAATCTTTTATTTTGGAAAGTATACGAGACACTAGTTACAAATTATTACCGCACGCTGTTAAAAGTGTCAAAGCTCGCGTGAAGTTGCGATTGCACGCGGTTGAATGAGGCTCCCTCGCAGCTCTGAACTTTAAGCTCGTAATCCCCGCGGGCGCGGGATCAAAAGGATTCCCCCGCAGCTGCAAACTTATAACTCATAAAACAACAAAGACCCGTTCACTTGATTTGCAATTTGATTTAGTGTCGGCCTATTGGCCTATAGCTTCACATAAACAAGCTGAGCCTCTCGGTTTCATCGTGCAATTTTATTTGGTGTCGGCCTATTGGCCCACAGCTTCACATTAACAAGCTTAGCCTCGCGGTTTCATCGTGCAATTTGATTTAGTGTCGGCCTATTAGCCTATAGCTTCACATAAACAAGCTGAGCCTCTCGGTTTCATCGTGCAATTTGATTTAGTGTCGGCCCATTGGCCTATAGCTTCACATAAACAAGCTGAGCCTCTCGGTTTCATCGTGCAATTTGATTTAGAGTCGGCCTATTGGCCTATAGCTTCACATAAACAAGCTGAGCCTCTCGGTTTCATCGTGCAATTTGATTTAGTGTCGGCCTATTGGGCCATAGCTTCACATTGTTGTTGGCGTTGTCCGGATGCATGTCTGTACCCGTTCATTTTTCGCATATAAAATCGCATGTACATCGTGAAACTGTGTTCTCATATCTTTACTTCTTTCCCCACGCTGACTGCGCCTGGAGCCACATTACTGAGTTGAGCTCGCTGTTTCACTTCAGCGAACATCCATCACAATTTTCATTTCGTATCCTATAGGTAACTGAATGATATATCAACGCAAAGTCCAAGCTACTGTGCATAGAGACTTGAAATTTTGCACAGACCTTTCGGTTATTTTTTTTTAGGATTTTTCTAAATTCATCCCCTAAAGCTCTAAAGTAGGGGATGAAAGTTTGTATGGTGAAATAATTCAATGTAAGTTGACTTCACATCGATATCACCAATCATATTGAGTAGGGTTCAGCGTAGGCTGGACATGCCTATTTGGTTTAAGTACTACTCGTGAACTGAGAATTTAAATATTAAGTATGACATATTTACTAAGAAAATAGATAGAGAGGTTACAAAATGTGAAGTAAAATTTTAAAACAATAAAACTAACACAAAAAACATATAAATGTATGTTTGTATGTATAAAATAACAATCCAGTTAATGTTGTAAGGAAGCACATCTGAAAGCTGAAATATATTTATGTTTTAAACTGGGTAAATCAGCTTCGGGGAACAAAATGTACTGAACCCACGCAGTCTGCGAGTAAGTTACTGCGGTAAAGTTAAGTTTATGCGGTACTTGCTAGTATAACTGTAGATGCATTCCGTAACTTTAAGTTGTAACTTAAAGCCACGATGTTTTTCTAAAAAGGTAATATACATTGTGGGTACCATGTATATATACATAAATGCGAAAGTTTGTATGTATGGATGTTTGTTACACTTTCACGCAAAAACTACTAAATGTATTTTGATGAAACTTTGCAATAATATAGCTTATACATCAGAAAAACACATAGGCTAAAATTTATAAAGATAGTTTTTGAATTTCGTTACTTTGCAAATTATTTCTTATATCGAAGTTGCAGTATCTGCTAAGAGATATATTACAGATTGAATTTACGATTCATGCATATTGTGTTAACGGGTCATCTATCAAGCTCACTGCACTAGAACGATCATATGTTTGTATGTGTGATACTACGTATACATTTGACCTAAATCTCCCAATAGAGCGCTGTACGCCTACAGTGCGGTAAAACGTAAACGCCACTGTACGCGAGCTACATCAATAGCTACATTATATTTTGTAATTTACAAAATCCAAAAACTCGTTTACATCTTTATTACATATTATTGACGGGCCGGTCGGCGTGGTTTGTAAGATACTTTCTTTTCACGCCGCAGTTCGTGGGTTCGATTCCCACCCAGGACAGACATTTGTGCGCTTGAATGTCTCTTTGTCCTGGGTGTAATTATCTATTTAAGTATGTATTTACAAAAGAAAAGTAATATATGTAGTATATCAGTTATCAGGTTGCCACAGAAGCTCTGCTTAGCTTGGGATCAGATGGCCGTGTGTGAATATGTCCTAGGATATATTATTATAAAACAAAAGTCGCTTCCGCTTTCTGTTACCTCAGATCTTTCAAACTACGCAACGGATTTAAATGAGGTTTTCATTAATAGACAGAGTGATTCAAGAGGAAGGAACGTGTATAATACATGTATATATATAAATAGAGAAAGGAAGAGAATTTGGCGTTGTAATGTGATTTGAAAAAAAACTTCCATTTCAATATTAAGAATAACGCCATCTAGTTAAAAAAGAAAATAACAATAAACTCCGTAAAAGTTGGCTTCGTAGTCAGACCATAGTTAATTAAAAGTTTAATCATAATCTGTGAAGCGACAAATTTGAGTGGAAATGAAATCTGTCACCGATTGTACAATAATTTAATTGAACAGAACACAGTTAAAGTTCGCTGACAGACTTCATGACTAGTAAACGGAATAGTCTATGAAGTGTCCGGATTGCAAAGCCTCTAACTAATTTAATAAGTTATAATTAGAGTGGACACAGCGGTTCTCCAGTTAAATCACTTTCGTACTTACGAAATAATTATAAATATTACTTTGAGAATTCTTCTAGACTCTTTTTCAATTGAAACTTCTACTGGGGGTAAAAAACGCCCGCGTGGAGCGCGGGGCTACGCTTTTATTTGACAGGTATGTAGCTTGTCATGTGGTCTCATTTTCGTAAATCAAAATCTGACAAGTAGTTTTTCAGTTCTAAATAATGCGTACCAAAAAGACGGTTAAAAATAGGACAATTTTGCTCTTGCTTACACTAAATTGATGTATGAAATAATTGTAGCTCTTTAAATAAGCTAAATAAAAGTCCGCGATGACATATATCTATCTTCTATGGTTGTCTCACAATAACCACTTTTTTCTTAGGAAACATTAATAAAAACGCATACGCAACTTACTACGCTATTATAACCGTTCGGTATGAATCATTATCCATTTAAAAGTGTTAATAATTAAGAGAATTTAATGTAAATTATGACTGCCCTTTGAACTATATCATTCTGACCATTTTGTATTTTACAATTTAATAAATATAACAGAATATTGGTCCTCAACACGCGCGAATATCTGCTTAGAATTCATATACAAGCTGCAACATATTGCTTTCATTACCCGGTATCAAAGGAAAATATCAACTTATCTCCGACGTGTGTTGGCATATTTCTGGTTCTTACGAATTCCTTAAGGATTTCAAGCGGTATGTTCTGTAGCGCAGTTATTTTACGCCTCTCTACATACCCGTACTTTACTATATTGCCAAACAATCGTAATAATGTGTAATCTTTAAAAGTGTGAACAAAGGGCAGTTTGACGCGCTGTACGAAGCACTACTAATTTGTACGGCGCAGTGCAGTTTGCTGCGAACACCGGCACTGATTGGAGCCAATGGGCAATACAATTACTGCAGGTATACAACATTTGTTCACGCTAGTACAACACTATTTTTTTTATCAATTAAACTGGTTTATCTAATATTTCTCAAAGGTGGATTCCATCATTTTTATTAATGGTTGACAACTAATACTTTTATATTTTACTACTTGTTACCGTAATTAGCAATTCGCACATAAACCGAGATGTATCTAGACGCTACGCACACATTCTAGGAACCATCATGTGCTACATAACGTACGCACCAACGAAGACACTTTCTACACACAGGGAGCGCTACGTAAAACGAGTGCCCCAACGCAGGGAGCGCTACGCACAGTGTGTGCTGTGTGCGATACGTACCATGAAAGCTACGCACTGGGAGCGCTACGCACAGTGTGTGCTGTGAAAAAAGTGTAAATATATTTATATTAATATATATATTAAGCGAGAAAAAATAAAGCACTTAAAATGTCAACTCAATCGTCCAATTACGAAGTTGTCACTTCAACTTGATGGCACAAATGCAAAAGTAAATCCTCGTCACAGTAATTGCTGCACGCTGCACGTTGCGGAACTGCAGTTAAATTAAATGCATCACAAATGCTGCATAAAGTTGTTGCAGTTTTCTGCAACTATTATTTTCCAACGTGTGTGTGTGTATGTGTTCGCTTGTAACTTATCTAACAGCAACGCATAAAAGTTTAGTGAGATTTTTATATTAGAAAAATGGTTCAGTCATCGTTAAAACATAACATACAAAATATTAAATTAGTAAATTAAAATTTCATAATAAAATTAAAGTGGTCTCTGTACTAACTATGTCACCGAACGACTGTGAACTTTGTCAATTTATAATCGGACAGGATATATCAACTGTCAGCGTATTGTGAACTGACCGATCAATAGTGAAATATCAAAGTCAAATCGTCAAAAAATTGTGATACAAAAAGTAAAGACTCGAAGAGCGTCCCAATTGTGACGCTTTTTCTTTTTGTGTTTACATTTACGTTTAAGTTTTTTTTATATATATTACAAAGTGGCAAACGAGCAAGCGGCCCCTGGAAATAAGTACCGCTACCCATAGGCATCCGCAACAAGCTAATGAGTTGCAGATGCGTTGCCTACCTTCTTGGACGAAGGAGGGGACAAACAGAAAAAAGGATAATTTCATTCCCTGTCCATCCCCTCCTCATCCGTCAAATCCTCTTCCTCTTCCCATGCTTTCCTTATTAGAAAAGGGTAGGAGGGGGAAGAGGACTACAATTAGGCCTCCGGCACGTCACTCATCAGACGAAACGCAGAATACTTCTACTTCACGCCTGTCTTCTGTGACGTCGTGGTATTCCACCGGTCGGGCCGGCCCTGCAGTGCAATAGATGTTGTTGTTGCGGGCTCTGCCGCTGTTCAAGTGACAAACACTAGCTGTCATCTTTTTTCTTATTAATGTAATTATTTTTTACTCCATTTCCCGTGTGCTAATGTTTCCGTAACTGTCTCTGGAACACATTAGACCGGTGATTGTGTATGTGTGTTAAATATCATCTTACTAATATTATAAATGCGAAAGTTTGTATGTACGGATGTATGGTTGTACAGATGTTTGTTATTCTTTCAATAAAAAACGTCTGAACGGATCTGAATGAAATTTGGCACAGAGATAGATTACAGCTTGGAATAGCAAATAGGCTATTTTTATCTCGGAACACACTTTTTGTTTTTTTTGTCGACATATATAAAAAGCGACGTTCCCAACGGATTCCGACACGGCTACCCGCGGTGGGTCACTAGCTTGAAATATAAAATAAATGCTTGATTTAAAATAAATTACATCAAATATATCAATTCTGATCTTACTCAATAGTTCACAGTCCACGTGTATCGGGAGGGGGGATGGGGGGGGGGGGGGGGTGGGTTACGCGGTATTAAGAAAGAGTGTAAAGAAGCGATGTGTTGTGTAATCTTAGTACAGCCTCCGAGATGTAACTGTAAAGTGGTGTCGGGTCACGGAGCGAGTCGGCACGCAAGGCACGTCGCCCGGAGACCCCGGCTCGTGTCTCAAATCTTATAACACATGAACTAGCCTGTAGGAGCGTTGTATTTTAATATATTATTTTGTAACAGACAGTCGAGTGAAAAGGAAAAAGGAACTACCTAGAAAAGGCTTAGAAATGTCACGTTCTGTGATTTTTATTTCAAAATCAATGAAATGTTGAATATAATCCGTCAGGAGATGCGGTGACATTTAAACGTTAAAACCATTATTGCCGAAACAGCGAACCATCTATTAACTATAGGGTGTGACGAAGTTTGCCGGACTAGTGTAACAATTCTTTCGAAAAGCTTGTAAACTTCCCACCGAATTATATATTGTCTGTTATTTAGTAAATCGAACACTGAATGTAGACGTCTTGTGTAAATACTGGATAATTTGAACCACCCCCTACCCCTCTCACCCCTCGACAATGCCACGTCTCAAGTAAATATCGCGGAGCAGACTGAAACGTTAAGCGGCTTTGAATTCTACATTAACTGAGGTAAACATACATGTTCTCCACATTAATAATGGAAAATTATTAAATCTAAGAAGAAATAAAGATAATATGCGCTCACTCCCGTCACCCAGAGCGGTAGGCTGAGACCATGAATTTATATTTGGCGCGATCCTCGCACACCTCTCTCGCTTCTTCTACATCCATACATCTACGTATACAAGCTCGTCGGTTACGGGGACTCCTTTTATTGTCCTTCTTTAGTATGTCACTAATCTGGTCGATATAAGTTCTCCTTGAGCGTCCCCTGCCAACGCTACCACTCATTTTGCAACAAAAAATTGTTTCGTTACTCTCTCTTCATTCATCCTTTCAACATGCCCGAACCACCGAAGCATACCTTTCTCAATTCTAGTCAGAACGTCCACTTTTAAGCCACACTTTACTCTTATAACGCTATTCTTAATCCTATCATTCAACGTCACGCCTAACATACTTCTTAATTATCGCATCTCAACGGTATTAACTAATTGCGATACTAAAAATAATTGTCAGAGACCACGCTACATCGTTTGCGCACGACAACAGTAATTAGGTTATAATAAAGCTAACAGAGCCAGATACTATCGACAGGATTTATGCCTACACTGTATCAACAACCTCGTGCAAACGGTGCCCCAAATTCTAAGCTCAGGGTTGCCACTACAACACAATAAAAGTATTTAATTTAAGGTAGATTATTCGTATTCAAAATACATGTATAATAAACAACTGGCAATTTTTCACAAAGATTTCTGTTATTACGTAGGAGAGCACTAAGAAAGGGTTGTCACCGTGAAGAACTAGTTATTGTGTTACTAGACGATACCAATAAATCTGTGACTGCACATAGACAGCTCAGTTTATCGTCGTCGGAGTCACCCCTGACGACAAGGATGGATCGCGCTAAAATAAACAGTATGAATTGAAACAATTTAATGAGTTAACTTAGTGTAAATGCATCACAAGAATTAGTAATGATAGTAGAAATAGGACTACTAATTAATTAACTATTGATAAACAATCATTAAAATAAAAAAAAATCCGAAAAAGTTTTCCGATACTAAGCATTTGTAGCAGCCCTGTGCGTCTGTCGCTGAGGAACGAGGGGGGCGCGGAGGGTCGCGGGGTCAGGGGGGGATAGAATTCTGTTGATTGTGCGGATTAGCCGGAGATGGGCGCGATACTGCCAAATCCGATACATCGAGACGATCAAACCAGAACCTAAACAGTATTGAGATAGAATTGAATTTTCCGCGACGAGGGCTTTCAGTGCGAACATATCCCAAATATCTCGCAATAAAATCGCTTCAAATGGATGGTACGGTGGTGGAGGGGGGGGGGGGGCATCTTCGCGGCGGCACTAAACGAGTCTCATTTGAGGCGGTATAAATTCTTGTTTAGATGGAATCGGGAATGGGCTCTTTTCTCCCCGGGAATTCTGATCGAATTTATCTGTGTTGAGAATTTAATCAAACAAAATTTAACGTTCGACAATCAGAGCAACGAGATAGCTCTCTTATTCTAACACAGACCTCCCCCCCTCCCCCCTCCCCCTTTGGACTCGCTCAAGTCCTTTTTGTTCAGCGATCAGGTTGTAGAAAGGCTCTTAATAGTAGAAGCTAATGTTTATTTAAGCCAATTATAATAATCCCGCACAGGAACAATACCTATTTATTTCTTGTCGTTAATTCACTACAATCAAATTACTTGATGCACATTAGTTATTATTTTACTAACTAGTGAGCCGCCCCGGCTTCACCCGGGTACCACGAATTATGTTGATCCGATCGCTACCAAACACAGGAACACCCGCTGTGCCAATCTGGACAATCCCTGTAAATTTCACCGAACAGTCCAGCCGCTTCGGAGTCTATCGATCTATAGGGAACATAGATACTTCGCTTTGTATACACTATTTTTTTTTCATAAAAAGTATCGTATGTTACTTCTAATACCTCCAAGAATATGTGTACAAAGTTTCATGATGAACGGTTCAGTAGTTTACGCGTGAAAGCGTAACAAACAAACTTACATTCACATTTATAATATTAAGGGATTAATGTAAGTCGTGACTATTACGAGAGGTAGTAAGGGAAAGAGTACAAAACCAGTCGAGCGTATTGTCCGTCGCCAAAAATTGCATCGTAATGAATGAATCCGGACAAAGCGGACCGTGGACTCTTTTTGCTTAGCCTGCCGCCTGCACGGGGCGCGTCGCCGGCACATTGGGTAGTTGGCTACGTCATCGATCTGTTACGATTCGCATTGGACGCACCATTTTACCTAGCCGGATCTCGGTCAATATCATGTATGTTAAAACGTTTTTTTTTTATGAACATATTAAATATTGCCGCATATCTTATGCATTTAGAATTTAATACATGCAAAAATGTAACACGTTACATGTTAACAGAGAGGAATAGAAGCATTTCTTTATGGCAGATGGCGAGCTGGCGAGCGGCTACGCTGATGCCGAGTTAACAGCGCTACCCATATATATCACCTCAAGCCGGTGTGAGGCAAGGACTTGAGAGAATCTGGTACCGTCATGTGATTCCAATGAGGCAACGCTTGCAGCTTCAATAGTTGGTGAATACCAGTAAACAAAATGTTAAGAATTTGGTATTGCCATGTGATAAAATACAAAACTCTTTATTCTGAATATACTGACATACGTTACTTGGCATACAAATTCCTTCTTAACTTAATTAAGTAATGAAATTAATACAATTATCTCTGAGTACTATTGCCATTAAAGCCGGCGATCCATTAACAGCGACCGGCGCAAACCCCGTGCCCCTGTGTCCCCGTGTCACCGTGCCCCCGTGTCCCCGTGTCCCCGTGTCCCCGCAGAGCCAGCGTTGCGGCGTACATCACGCCACTCACGCGGCAAGCCGCCATTAATCACGAGATCATCTCTACTTAATTAAACAGCAATCATGTAATTCGCATTAGCCTGAATATATGACCCCAGTGTTGCGACGGCATTTAGGAAAAAGGGTTTAATGTACAACGTAAAGGGATCCGTTGTTTGGATTTAAATATTAAAAATATCGAAACAATTTCATTGAAAGCCTGTCGCTTATGAACCAAATGTAATCACTACGTGTTAACTAGAATATGTCCAATATCCATTTAATTATGAACACGCGGTAAAGCTAATAGAAGACTTGACAAATCGGGCGGGTCACTACACATAGTTCTTCCATACCTCCCTTTCCTAGTATTACTGAACAATCCCCTTCCAATATTAAGGCTGTTAACGCAGGCTGTTGTTTGTCAGTGTTCACTGAACATTCTGTTCTCTTATTGCTGCGGCGTGTCGCTTGCTAGTTCTCCTACTCCGAATATAAAAAAATAATGGCTTCTTTCGAATTAGTTCCCTACCTTCCTCGCTGGAAATTTTTGTAATTTGATCTCACGTGTAATTAGTTGTAATTATAGGTAAATGTTAAAAATGTGTTATTGCCGTCTGATGCGTTACCATGGCAACCTATATTAAATGTTAATTTCCAGATTTGATTGAAAATAAAATCAGATTTATTTATTTACGTTTAGCGACTGACTAAATGATGACAGGCAACGAATCAAAAAAAGCGGGTCTCAAGTTTCGACCAATCAGCGCTCAAAGTTCGTTTTGTTACATTTTTTCGTTTTATGAAATTCAATTCGCTTCATCCCAAAAGAAACTTGGCAAAATGTAGTATTTAGACTTACTGGGGGTCCAAGCGGTCACGATTTTTACATTTCTATTAGTAACACATAACATATATGTTGCGCTCCAGAGTACAGATTGGCGTCGTACGTGCGTGACGGACTGACAGGTGACCTTATTTCTTCTGAAATGCAGGTCGGCGAGCTGGTTTCATATTTTCCCTAACGGAACCTCGCGTCAGGTTACGTGAACGTATCTCACGTTAATATATTTTTGACGCGTAACGTGCGAAAAAGTTTTGCCTTTGTAAGGATATGTTTTGTTACCGCCGGCAACTGTTACGTGTGTACATTACGCGTTACAAATTTATAAGACGACACGCAATCTGTATAGCTTACGTAAAATATGTACAAAGAATGTATTATGTTGTCTGTACTAATAGAATGTGCTGTCGCTACGATTCGCAGCGTGGTTAGGGTAAGAAAATGGTTTCGATAATTTATCGTGACATAGTTTTTAAGTTTAGCATTAAAATTAAATTAATTGAATTTATAGGTAAACGTAAAATTTGATACTAACGCTTGTCCTGGTAACACATGATTATTTAAAGTCTGTAATATCTATTTATCGCACAAAAACAATTATAAATTACTTGCATAGGTGTTGAGACGCGCGACAAAATAACAAAACTACCTTCAGTCGCGGCGAGAGCAGTGCAACAGACAAAGACGACAATATTGCAGTGAAAGAGACGGAGCCATGTCGTAGTCGTACAGCTGTCGGCGATGACAAAGTTGAGAAAAGTTTCGCAGACGGAACTAATACAACTCATTTGACTAAACTCTTGGCAACAAGAACACAAGTTCTGCACTTTACAATACATAGAACATCTCTTCTGAAATATTTAATGATGAACGAAATGAAATCATTTGTGTTATCCACTTTACTACTATTCATTCTAGCACATATGTGCTACTACATAGTAGAAATCAAGAAAAGACTATTGCAATAAAATTGCTTCAGAAAAATCAGTAATAATACATAATAATACAATAATAAATCAGCCATTTTTTTAGAATGTTCCCATTGCAAGGACACAGGCCTCCTCTCTGAGAGAGGGAATGAGCCGTAATCCACCACGCTGGCCCGGTGCGGGTTGGTGGTTGGTGTCACATGTCTTCGAATTTGATGGCTCTAAGAACATGCCGGTTTCCTCACGATGTTTTTCTTCACCATTTTGGAGCAGTGGTGATGAAATAAATTACACAAAGTAAAGCGCCTGCCTGGGTTCGAACCCGCGACCTACAGTACGCAAGTCGTGGCCTAAACCGCTGAGCCACCACTGCTCAAGATACAACAACACAATAAATCCCTAATTTTTCACAATAAAAGCTCTGCATATTGTAAAATCGCTCGGTAGTAAAATGGTTGAAATGTCAAAGGTCATAATATCAAAAGTACTTCGGTTCGTCGATGTTACAACATTCGTCGGTGTCGGTGCTCCCGCGGGGACGCTTCAAAATCATTCAAACCGCCGATTTATAGCAATGGACGGACGCCTGAACCATTTGATTCCCAGCTCTGTCCGGCGCACGGGAGAGCTTTAAATGATTTACGTTAAAACACAATCAATAGTGTATCGTGTTTTATGCGCATATATTCTCCCAATACACTATATATAACAGTGGTACAGACAGCAGAAGCAATCCCTTTCCTTAAAGACATTTCCCCTTCTATCTCATCATATCTTATTTTGTCACCCTTACCTTTCCGCTTTCAGATAATACAAAGTCAACGTTTTCTTAGAGGCATATAATGTTAGCAGACATTTGCACTTTGTCTAAGAACTTAAAAACAACTGTAATGACTTTATAAAAATGTTTCTCTCCCTTCTTCTTGTGCCCCTCTTGCGGCTCCCGTCAGCACGCTACGTAATTAGCTCCGTGACTGCCGGCGGACAAACAAACAAACACTCCCCCATTAAGCACATTAAGCATTCCCCCACCACGTCGACCTCCCCCATCCCTGCCCCCACTACGCCCATCGAAAATTGCTCTATCTCACCACAGAGAAATGTTTTCACGCTTAAATTGTCGCTGTTAAAATTGGCCTTAACAAAGTCACTTAGATGGAACATAATGTATGTAATAATAGTCAATTCGAATAGAACAAAAAATGCCAATTTCATGTTTTTAATTTTAAAAGTCGCAAATTTTCACTTTTTGTGATCATATTAAGATTTAAGCCATGCGAAAATCGGCTAAACCAAAAAACTAGCTAATTTACTGTGTCGTTGTTTGTATTGATTACTAAATAAATTTACAAAGTCACTTCTCTCATCATCATCATCAAACAGAACTCACCTAATATTTACGTCTGAAACAATCACGTTCAAGTTCGTTAATAAACTGCGAATTATTGTCAAAAAACACGGCTGACAAACGGCTAGCGGCCGGGATGTTGCATCGGAAGCTGTTGCCGCAGATAACGACCGGCGAGCGGCTGACAGATTTATATTACGCTATTAATTTATTCGACGCGGTGTCGCGTTCGACGCCTGGAGGCTAATAATGTGGTCACTCGGCGCTGTCAATTTATTGTAATGCACAATATATGTGCATAAAAAGCCACCAGTTATAACTAAGAAGTGCAAAAATACTTACCAGCGAGAATTAAAAAGCGTATGAATACTTACCAATGAGAACTAACAAGTGTATGAAAACTTACCAGTGAGAACTAACAAGTGTATAAAAACTTACCAGTGAGAACTATGACGTGTGTGAAAACTTACCAACGAGAACTAAGAAGTGGCTAAAAACTTACCAGTGAGAACTATGACGTGTGTGAAAACTTACCAGTGAGAAGTAAGAAGTGCAGCGTCGAAAGAAGGCGGTGTGTGCGCGGCATTGCGCGAGAGGGAGAGGGCGCGAGCGCGCCACGAGGAGTGCGAGCTAGACGGAAACAGGCGGGGCGGGACAGACGCGGCGCACCCGGCGTTCATCTCCACGGACGTTGCATCTGAGGACAATATCCATTTGTCATATACTTTGGTCCTACGTTATTTCAATTCGTATAACAAAAAGGGCGGAACACGTGCTTCACTATTTGACTTTGGTCAACGAGCAACGGGTCGCCTAAAGCTAAGTTTTTCCGCCGCCCCACACTAAAGGAACTGCAGATCCCGGACTTAACGTTCGCTTCTTGAAAGACCTTAATTCGTATTGGTTTGGAAATACCGCTGACGACAGATCATCTCACAACGCGGCTCTACGAAGCAGGAAATTACGCGAAAACCGCACGGTAGTGGAATGCCAACCATCAAGATAGTGTGGGCAGTGTTGATCATTTACCCTTTAAATTTAGGTGAAAAGTGGCAGGAATCTAGACAACACATGGACGAAGAGGTATCTTGTCAATGATGTCGACGATTGCCGACGTTCATACAACGTACCACAACGTACCGTAACATACCGTAAGTTATAATATCAACACGAAGGAACAGCATGCGTAGGAACACGTACTCATAAAAAGTCCATTTCCAGAGCAGATAACGGCGAGAAAACAAATATCATGAGTATGTGTTTATTGCCAAAAAAACGTCGCCATTTACGCGCGCGAGTAGAGGAGGTCGGGGTAAAAGAGCACCCAAGGCGAGCTCGCCTCGCAGCTATTGTCTAGCGCCGGTGCCGTATCGAACCGACCCCGATATCCTCGCGCCCTCGCCTCCACTTCGTCCCCTTGTTCCTTGGATCTAAGTTAGGGTTGCCACAGAGTTTGCAAGATATTATCACACATTTTGAATTACAAATATATCTTTAGTAACTTCTCTCTCTTCCGAAAACAAAAGGATTCAACACGACTTTCAACAGTGCCCACTTTATTGATTAATTATTTTGTGTTTCCCGTTTATCATAAGAACCAAACCATAACCAATTCGATATCTATCATTAGCGCTTCAGTTTTTGCTGTAGTTGAAACTAGCTATACATAAAAAAATAATAAAAGGCTTAAATAATTTCAATATCACCATGAGTTAGACAGCCCTAGATAGGAAGCGATTGTGTGTTCGAAAATATTCGCAGCCCTAACAACTCTCGTACGTATACGTATTTATATGTTTTGGATGCGTGTGTGCGTGTGTGAGGGGTCGCGAAGAGGGAAGCGGGAGCGTGTGGAAGGCACGTGTCTCAAATTGTCTGCTATTTATTGAGGCCAGGCCTGAGAGTGCCGCCTCGTCAGTCACCGCGCAGTGAAACTTCCCTGTTATTAGGCTCTAATGGGATTCCGTAAAGTAGACATAATTCTTTCTATCGGAAATCTTTTGATGCCTCCACGTACGTTTCTTTAAATTTTTGATGTACAATTTGACAAGACTTCGAGTAACAGACATTTCTTGTAGGCGGTACTGTAAAGCGAATAGAACGTAATAAAGCACTTTAGACGAAACGATGGCCTTCAGAATTAATTTTATCTTAATTTGAAATAAGCAGACGTCTTAATTGTTCAAGTTTCTTTTGTAATCTCCTGGATATAAATGGATTAACTATATTTTAGTTACAAAGGTACAAAAAGTCAATATTGAAGCAGCACTGCAGGCAAACCCGCATGCATCTTGGAAACTGCAATACGAACTGGACTAAGATGCAGTCAAAGTAAATAAAGTTCATCTGAACATAGCCTACACATAGTGAGTGATATAGAAACCTTATGAATTATAAATATACCTTGATACAATTAAATTAGTACATATTGCAGACAACTTGTCTGTAAGTCCAAGTTAATAATGCAAGTTTTTATACTAAGTCAAAATTAATTAAATCCCTACTAATATTATAAATGTGAATGTAAGTTTGTTTGTTACGCTTTCACGTGAAAACTACTCAACCGATCATCATGAAACTTTGTACACATATTCTTGGAGGTACTAGAAGTAACATAGGATACTTTTTATGAAAAAAAATAGTATATAAAAAGCGAAGTATGTTCCCTATAGACTTATAGACTCCGGAACGGCTGGACCGATTTCGATGAAATTTACAGGGATTGTCCAGATTGGCACAGCGGGTGTTCCAGTGTTTGGTAGCAATCGGATCAACATAATAAGTGGTATCCGAGCGAAGCCGGGGCGGGCCAGTAGTAATTTTTTTTTATAAGAAGTTGGCAAACGAGCAAGCAGTTCAGCTGATGTTAAGTGACCGCTACCCATAGACATCCGCAAGTAATGTAAATCTAAACAGAAGTAAATGAGATGTAAGTGTGGTGCCTACCTTTAATGGACAGAGAAAGGATATCTCGTTCTGCTTTTTATCTGCCCCGTCTTATCTTCTTCCCTTTCCCATCCTATTCTTTGTAGGAATCGATGAGAAAGGGAAGAGGACTGACACCGGGCCTTCGACACCTCACATCAGACAGAACGCAGAAGCAGAAAAAACTCCTACTTCACGTCTGTCTTCTGTGAGGTCGTGGTATTTCACCGGTCGAGCTGGCAATGCAACAGATGTTGTTGCGGGCTCTACCACTGTTCAGTTGGGTTATGTTGAAGTGAAAGCATTAACAATAATATTTTGAACGTTTACGTAAATGGAGTACACGTGTGAAGAATGAATACAATGAAATCACTGCGGCCAACTGCAGTGCGGGTAACTGCAGTGCACTGAATTAACGCCGAGCTACTAAACGTACATAATAAATGTATACTTAAATACTTCCTATATATTCACAATTAATTATAAAATGTATAATATTTGCAGCTATTGTTTTCTTCCATGTCATGTTTGATCTGTTTATGTCACTATGAAAATCCCGCGTCACGTGTAATGAATCGTAACCGCTGAAATTATTCGTAAGATAGAGTCGACAATTTTTTTGATTTGACAATGAAAATTTTGCTCAGAGATTTCTGTAGATATATTACGTAAGCGAGCACGAATAAAGGATTTTTCTAATTTCATCCCCTAATGTTTGTATGGAAAAATAATTACAATGTATGTATGAACTCAGATCGTTAAATGGTCAAAATAAATTCTATTTTATGCTTGTATTCCGTCTACAAACATTTCTGACGACACTAGTACGCTAGTGATTTTACTCGAGGCGAATTTGAACTGACAAGCTGTGACATTTGAAATACGCTTTTATTTAATAAATATTATAAAATATAAGCAAGCAACGAAGTTAAGCATTATTTCAGTTTTATAACTTAATCAAATCAAATAAAAATAAATTGCAAACTAATTGTCAATCTCTGCAATGAGAAGAACGCGCCGCATGCCCGAGCACGCGTAAAATGTGATGTCGTATGTTAGACAATACAGTCGCCAAGACTTATTTTTACATTCATCTGTAACCCTCAGTGGTTTGAAATCACTAATTGATAGACATGACTTCACAGATTTCTTCACAAAGGACCGAGTGAGCGGGCGAGTGCCGAGTGATGTATTCTGTTAAATATCAGAAGCAGGATCCGTCTTACGCACGTATTTGGATTTAGTTAGCTGCAACATCCATCAGCAGACAGAGAGCAGAGAAAGGAGACTGGTTCAGAGTCAGCTTGTTTAAAAGGTCAAAGAGACGAATGTTACGATTAAAAAGCCTGAGAGGCATGTTCGCGTCTCTGCTTGTATTTCTACCCGACGAAAAGAAATGTAAAACAGAGTTTGCAAGAAAGCTTTTCATTGAATGTTTTAGTTAACCGCCGCACTTCAATAAACCTTTTGAAGCAACTTCCCAAACGTAAATACCGGTAGGCCTGCATCTCGGGCACAAGGAGCAATAAAGGGCTAAGCGCGGCTCCTTGCGGGACCCCACCGACGGTCCGGCACGAGTGGTGAATATTTACGGGTCTCGGTCAAGTGCTGTTGCCGCCATTACCAGATACTTGCGGCCGAGGAGTTTAGGGGCCGCACGGATTTGCTTAAGTAAGTACGAATTACGTATCTTAGTACTTAGACATGGAAGTCAAATTCCATTAGAAATTACAAAATTTACTTCTAGTTATAATTAAAATCACAATTATAATAACGAGATACGTGTGAACTTAAAGACGTTTATTTTTTAAGTAAATACCAATATCACGTTTAGCACTAGTCGTATTATTAAAAAATAATTTCTTATTTTTTCCGGATTTTTAGTCATTTACAACCTGCATTACGTTAAATCCTTAGAAACATCTTTAATTCTGTGAGATTGAACAAGTAAAGAAACAAAATACAAAAGTCCAGCTGGCTACATCTTCATTAATAACATTTCAGAGCGTCGTTGAGCAGGGAATGCGAGCGACAGTGATTGAGCGCTTGTCCATTGCCAGCGATGTCCCGCTGCGTCCCTCGGGAATCCCTCTGCTGACGCCGCAAACCTATTCAGCCCTTCATATAAATTGTCACTCGCTATCATTTGAGGTTCAGCTATATCGTATTATTTGTTACTGTCACTATTCCTTGAAATGAAAATTTCTTTAGAATATTTGATAGGGGAAAATGTTGTGTCCGCGTGAACAACATGCTG
This sequence comes from Papilio elwesi, assembly GCA_029849275.1. NCBI lineage: Eukaryota > Metazoa > Arthropoda > Insecta > Lepidoptera > Papilionidae > Papilio > Papilio elwesi. Next base: position 6,470,805 of record CM056713.1, read on the forward strand.
CTCGTCGCGGTCAGCAACATGCTTCAATGAACTGTTTGTACATTTGTTTTTATTTATTCAATTCTGAATTTGATTTTAATTTATTATATCAATTTTTGAACTATTTCCGTTTTCACTCACCAGTTTTAAGTTTTCTCTTCTGCCGGCAGTACTCATGTCTGTACTTTTGTTTGTTCCTTTCTGATTTTCACATCGAACAGTGAAGTTTGACGTTTGTCGTCGAAAACAATGCCAACTCTTTTTTAAAATTATGCTCTCATACAATATACAAATATGGTATATTTTAGTTAAGTAAAGAATTATATCTCAAATGTAGAGCGCGGTTCTTAAAACAATCTCTTTTCAATAAATTTTCGACAGCTGTTGCCAAATATATTTCTGGATCTGACCCAAAACGCGTTAGATCTTTGCCTTGAGCTCAGGTTTCTGGTTTAATCGTATGGATTTTGAAAAACCGCACGGCACTAAACCATTCAATGTTGACAGAACGTCGTGAGTTGATTTAACCTGGAAATTGTTTTTTTTGTATAGCTTTTGTAGCTACTGCTATTCTGCACTACCCTTTTCTCGCTTTTATTGACATAATGACTGTTTGTATTCCTAGGTTTTTTTTGTAATTTTAATTTAGTTTGCAATTTTAACTAGAGAATATTGATTTATAGTCCTTTTGAGTCATTCGCATGTCTTGCTTCCATTCTCCTTGCCAATAATTTTAAGCAGGGAAAGCGAATTCCATTAATTTAGTTACCAGTATAAGGTTTGTGAGAGACGGGATACATACCACGATTAGACTTTCTGAGCTCCCGATATTTCGGAACAGTTGCATGCGCCATGTTCACGGGCTGCCTGGAGTTAAGCGGTAGTGCCAGAAAATGTTATAGGTAGCCGTATCGATCTACCTTATTTCTAATTCTGCGACCACTACTATTGTTCGATATCTCACTGCACGCTAAGTCCGCACTCGATTTTATTTTTTGTTGTCTTTTGTTGTTGTCGCCATATATTTATTGCTTCATGTGCAGTACTGCGCCGTCCTGGTCAAACCAATCATTCCTATCCATTTCGACCAGCTGAGACTTAAACTTGAGACAAATAATTCCATTAAGATATTCTTGTAACGCCGTGACTGCAATTCCAGACACATTTTCAAAAGGTCATGCCGCCCAAAATTCACAACAAACAGTTGCTCGTTGCTTGCAAACAGATTGTCTTCCTCTGAGTCTCGATTGAGAAAAATCTTGTATACTTTTTACTTTATATATGTACTAGTGCCCCGCCTGGCTTCGCCCGGGTACCACTAATTATGTTGATCCGATCGCTAGCAAACACAGGAATGTGCCAATCTGGACAATCCCTGTAAATTTCATAAAGCATCCTATGTTACTTCTAGTACCTCCAAGAATAGGTGTACAAAGTTTCATGATGGTCGGTCGAGTAGTTTTCACGTGAAAGTTTTACAAACAAACTTACATTCATATTTATAATATTAGGAGGGATATAAACTTTATAAAAGACTAATTCTTTAAAAATAAAGACGAATATAAATCACTTTGCTTAAAATAAAGTACAGGACTGCTACAGACACCATGTTGAATTCTCAAAATTCCCTCCCGATCGTCTCTGACTCATGCCTCTAATCTAGTTTGTCAGCCCCTGTTATCGCCGGCTCGGAGTTCATGCCCCTTCGCGGAGAGAGACAGCCCTACGAGTTCTTGTACTTCCAGCTTACCTCATTTCCATTTAGAATGCATGATTTCTGTGAAGAATAAGGATGCCAAAAAAACGTATTTAACTTTTATCTAGTAGTAGTGTGCCCACATTGGAAGAATATTGGAAATCTATTTTTCTTATTTCAGTTCTAGCAACAGCTTAGTTATCTGACGTTGAATACAGCTGATGACTCAGCCAATGAGAGGTTTACACCGCGTTCGAAATATTACGAGTTATGCTTTAGTAACTACTAAGGATTCATCACGGGCTCCGCCCAGGTAGTACGAAGAAAATCAAATTGCTGATTAGATAATAATTTCGTCTTGTACTTATGGATTGCCCCCTTCCGGTAGTGATTGCATTGAAGATCTGAACAATTGGGGACATAACACGACCGAAACTCGACACGGGAGCATTCCCTGGGGAGCGGTGGATAAATTGTGCGGAACAGAACATCTGCGGCGACATCGTTATTCCTATTTTAATCGAATGGCGGTCAATTTTCGGTAAAGTAGTATAGATACACCCATTATATCCCGATGAAAACAGAAGAGAGTCGAACTGCGGGTATTGTCGTCCGAAGGAATGGCAACGATTCCTTGATTAGAAACGTTCTGAAACTTTTTACCTAATCCTTTCATTGTGTGATATCTTTCCCCTGGTAGCGTGCACACAGACCACGCGGGCTCCCCCCACTTGTCAGCCCTCGCGAGCACTTCGCCGCGTGCTAACAGATTAACTCATAGTTAGAAACTGCTTCGTGACCAGAATAACATTAGAATAAGATTATCGCTGGCTGAAGCATCGTCAGGAAGTACATTATGTCAAGCTAAGTATCCTACTAATATTATAAATGCGAAACTTTGTAAGTATGGATGTTTGTTACTCTTTCACGCAAAACCTACTGAATGGATTTTATTGAAACTTTACAATAATATAGCTGTTACATCAGAATAACATATAGGCTATATAATTTAATAAGATTTTGTGTGAATTGTCCAAAATGTAACGACAAGTGTCAAGTAAGGAGAAAAAAACTCCGCCATATGCGAGTTATTCTGGTGCGCGCTGCAAAATCCGTTAGAGTCAGACGTATATAATGTACAATGGAAATGTTAACCTTAAATAGTCCTACAAAAAAGTCCCCGACAGCATATATCTATCTTTTATGTGTAAGCCATTATTGACACAATAGCGAACCATATCTTAATTATAGGGCGGAGCGAAGTTTGCCGGCCAGCTAGTACGAACATGTTTAAATGTAAGTCCTGTTTTAACTATGAATATTGAATTGGTATAAATAATACAAAAATCATAGTGTTTATTATTCTAACGCTTTGTTATACACAATGTTCAAGTTTGCATTCTGTCAACCGCGTTCTGTTCCGATTGACAGTTATGTCAAAAGCACTAAGGTTACATTAGAAACTTTGATCTTGCAGTTGTCTTCACTTTTGCTAAATTCACGCGTGGATGCACAAAGGGACATGTGGATTCATTTTTTATATATATTTAGATATAAGTGTACATTTTTCAATAACAAAAAACCATTTGTAATCCTTCTTCGCAGCCGTGTGAAATCCAGGACGGCCAGAGAAAGCTACCTTACTTCGGACCTGACAAATCGGCCATTGATTTTCCTTAGTACAAGCTCCACTTAATTTGGGATCAGATGGCCGATTGTGGATACTTCAGGATATTATTTAAGTTGTAAATGAAATAAAGCAGACAAATACTAAGAAAATCACATTTATTCATATCGAATAGCTATTTTGCTTCAAATCCGTATCGTTGGACACGAAACAAAGCGTCAGTACAAGCAACAAACAAGATTAATGGGCACAAGAAATAAAATCAGGATCTTGTCTCATCCCGTAAGGGATGAAACACTTCAGCCGTCTATAAATCGACTCCATCCCCCCAACGCTACACGGGAAAGGGATTTCAAAGTAAACGGCGGCGAGAGACCGCTTGAACATAACTGGAAGTATAACCACTTACCGAATGCAATTTATTGAATTGCCCAGATAAAGCTAGCGATAGGGGCGCAGGGCCGCATACAAACACACACCAGCTCACACATTTACATAATACCGACTGCGCTACACTTAATTAAAATCCTACACAGCTCATATTCTATTTCAATACGGTGCTTGTTCAGCACGTTGCCACTTCGGCCAAACAAATCGAGATACGTTACAAAGGCAGTAACTACATCATGAAAAATCTAGAAATGAATTAAATAATTGATAAATTGATTTGGTAAGAATGAATGATGTGATTTCTTATCATGAACGATGCAATGTTCAATGTAACATGTGTAATTAAATCGGTAAACGTGATTACATTTTCATATTTGCACGAAAGACCAAAACTATACTGGGAAATATACGATGAATTCTTACAGATATGGCATACTTCAAATTTAATATTTTTTCTTTTGAAGTTACCTTGTTTAAACTACATTGAAGTAAACATCGTCAAGGTTTTTATTCAGTTTTTTTCTTTATTTCAGCCGTTAGTTGACCCAAAGGTGATAGTTTTCATTGTTCGGAAACCTCACGTAATCTAAAAACTTATATCTAGGCTATCTCGTACGTGTAAGCAATTTACTATTACACTAAAACACCCACGATGAAGTAAATAATTAATTTTTAGCAACCACTGGATTCTAATAATACAATCCCGAAGCTCTATATATGCGAACCGTAACTTAAGCCTACATCACTCCACACGCGCGCTCAAACATACAAGTGGTTTCATTTTAATAATATAAATAGATAAAGTTTGAAGAGCTTAAGTATGCACCAGTGAGTCCAATCCAAAAGCTCCAAACCAGATATTGGATCGCATTTCGGAGCTTTAATGTCGCTGCAAATGTTTGACAATCGCCGACACATCCAACTGTTTGCGTGTCTGTGGTAATTGCAGCTGCAACGTCAAAAGGACATTTCACTGTTTCAATACCACACTATGACGTAGTACAGTGTGATTTACATTATTACAATCACTCTTTAACAACAGATTTCGATTTGACGTCCCATAATGTTGACACCTAGAATCACTAGCGGCGAGTTCCGCAAGGGTTCAACCTTGTGGCAGCCGAATAACTTTATTATTTCTTATAACGTGTATTATGACCAAGACTACTGGAATACGCTTGTATATGAATGTTTAACTAGTCTAAATTATGATACAGAAGAATACAAGGCATAGAAAAATAAATATTTTGATTCGGCTATTTACTTATAGTAAGGAATAGTGGAGCCAAAAGTAAGCAGTTGATACATAAATGTATTCGCACGGGGAAGTAACACGAGGCCACAGAACACCGGGGAAACTGTTATATTTATTCTTCGACGTTACGCCCGTTGATTGAGGTGTCTCAGACAATTTACTTTTTCTGTGCACTTTAATTTAATCGTTTGTCCAAGTTTAGTTGAACCCTGTTTACTGTGAGTGATAATATAGATTTGAGTTCAACTTAGATTGCGACTTTTAGGGGATAAATTAAGTCAAATCCTTTATTGCTAGACTACGTAATACCATAAATCTCTGTGCAAATTTTAATCTCTAGGCTTAGCACGTTGGGCTGTGCTGTGTGGCTGTGCTGCCTTGTTTTTATGTGTTGATATATCAGTCAGTCAATTTATAGATAGTGAGTCATCAAGCAATGTAAAAACTCCTTTTATAAGAAATGTCAAAAGCTCACATGTGACTTGTTCCAGAAGCAATCGCCTGTGGGTCGGTTTGCTGGTGTCGTAAACTCGTTCCCGCTCCGCTCCCACGGGAGCGTCTCGCCTCAGGCACTCTCGCGAACAACTTCAAGTAAACTGTCATCGGTTTGTGTAAAACGAGTTTAGTTTTATTGATATAATTCTATTGTAACGTTTGTTTAACTTACAACAATGTTTTACGAATCCCATTGTCCGTTAACTAGTCGGCTAATGCAATCGAATCACAATTCTTGATTTAGCATCTTACTCTACTCACATGTGTTGGAATGACATCGTTAAATTATACTTTAGTGAATGGATTGAATATTTCCTTAAATAATTAAATGAAACAGGGGGTCCTACAGCAATTCCACCCTTTCGGAATGCCTTAAATATTGTACGAAATGTCACTGAAAGAAAACTTATCTGAATGGGGTCCGTGAAATGAAGATAAAAAAACACTACTTGAATTTTACAGGTACGGGACTCCCTCGGAGACCCAAGCGATCAGATTAGTGGCTTAGTATCGCCATATAAGGAACACCCATAACAGACGGGCATGTATCCGTAGATGTATGAATGTAGAAGAAGCGAGAGATGTGTGCTAGGACCGCGCCAGATGGAAATCCTTGATCTCTGCCTACCCCTCTGGGTTACGGGTGTGAGCGCATATTTATTTATTTACTTGAATTTTATCCGGCATCGTATCCTCCAGATATTGAACCGAAAAAAATGGCTGACAAGGCCTACGTAACTTTGCTAAGAAATTAAACCAAAATTACTTTTGTGTACTTTTGCAGAATGGAATGAAACACAAACGAACCCGGGTACATTAGCGCGTGTAAATGTTATCATTTGCTAAAGTGTTGGAACAATAATCGAGGCACGCGTGCAAACGCTTCAGTGAAATGTAAGAGTATGTGGGTATGGTCCAGCATGTTTCGGCGCATGTATTGAACAACCCGAGTCTTGGTGTTTCTCACGTTGTGAGATTTAATTCAATTGACGTTACTCAGCCTTACCCTATTTAATATGATTCTTCATACAGATTTGAAGCCAACTTACACTGTATTTATTCCCTATTTTTAGATCTTTAGGAATGAATTTAGAAAAATCCTTTATTAATGCTCATCTACGTAATAACTATACCCTCGGTGCGAATCTCAAGTCTCCAAGCTCAGTAGTTTGGGCTTTGCGTTGATATATATATAGATAGATTGTACACTATTAGACGTATGTGTGTAATGTAATTCCATAACAAAAAATTTGAAAAACAGCCTTTTTAATTTGATTACTAGGATTGGTAGCGAATACGCCACGCTTACAGGGAAACCAAATCACTCTTAATACTGAAAGCCTAGCACTAATGTGCCAGCATTTCCGCTTTCTGATTTGTTTGGCGCTGTACCCATTAAAATTACTAATTAATACAGGAAATATAATGGCGTCCTCATCTCATGGTCTCAGGTTTGAATCCGTCATTCGATTATACGACCCGAATCATCCAGCCGATGGTTACGGATAATAATGTTATGGCTTACCTTATGAGATGGCTTAAAAAATATTAGTATAGTATTTATTTTGTCTATATCTCCTCTTTGAAATATTGAGTGTTAGCTATCCCTTTCAGGCATTTTATTGAATGTAGAACCATTTATCAATATGCCCGAGGGAAAGTTGCCATGTATAAATTTGCAAGATATACTAAATTCATGATTACGTCGTGATTGGAGATCACAGGAGTTCATCATTCGGGCCGCCGGAGCGTGAAGCTTTGTGCGTCTTCGCTCGCCGCCCCGGGGCTTGTGGCATTGTATTTTGCTGCGACATGAGCTTGTAGACTTACAGACAGAAATTATCTTTTCATATCTCTGTACATACTAACGATACCTTCTATATTTGTGTTTAAAACGCCTTTTTTGGGTTCACGTGCATTTATTAATCCAATCAATGTAATTTTTTCTTTGTCTTGAAGCTTTGCATTCACATCAAAAATCCTGATTGAAAATAACGCCATCTATTTGAAAATTCAAATATCAATACATAAAAATAATTTGCGAGATCTTTCAGTAATACAAACTGTTTATTAATAGTTCTAGCATCGACGATCGCTTCAACATTTTTAATCTGATCAGAATGTTGCTTTGTTTTGACATCAATAATAACAATTTCAATCGAGTCATTTCTCCTGTACTTCCAAGTTTCCCGTTCGAAAGTTTCCGGGTTCAATTTTAGTTGCGATCCCTCGACTATAAGCCAGGCATCGATCGTGCCGCGGTCCTGTGCCTGTGCCGCCTCTTATGGCGGATGATTCTCGCAAGATCCGCTTCTAATCCAGTCACGGTGTTTCCGCGCGTCATCTAAATTACCTCCCCTCGCGACTTACGAGCCGCGCCTCGCCCCAGCTTACTCTCCCTTTCCTCGCCATTTACAAATTGAAATATAATTTTAATTCCCGTTATCTTTCACCTATTCATTTTCGCTATCTTAGTTAGTTAACTTTACTCGAAAAGTTTTCTGAAAACATAAAATTAGATGTCCAAGTAATTTAATATCCGAAACTCGGAGATAAAACTGAAACGACTTTGAAAATATAATAGTTCAGTTGTTCTTAGATTGTGAAACTCGTATTTATAAATTGTAAGACTAATATTATTGTAGGAATAATTGAAAATAAATCGGAAATCGCTCGTGTCTGTAGGATAGACTTGAGAAACACTCTGACTCGACCCGGCAAGTATCACGAGCGGGAAACGTTACGCTTTTTGGCTGGTACACGAGGCGACCGAAAGCCCAAAATACTCTTAGCTACGAAAACTCCTTGATTGATGTTTTGTGTCTATAGAAGTACGAATACGTACTCTCGGTAGCAATACAATATCGAGATAAAAACTTTAAGTTGCATGAATTTACACGTAGCGACTATATTGCACTATGGCCGGTTAGGTAGTTTCGAAATTCATCCAGGAC